>JAWNMS010000039.1:375000-696722 GCA_035043785.1 Drosophila planitibia
CTTTGGCGACCAACTTGAGAAGCTCCACAGAAAAACTTGAGAAAACTTAAATAGAAATATAATTTATTTAGATACTTTAAATAAGATTTATGTATGTATCTAATTTCAGGTTCATTCAAATTGTTTCTTAAATATGGAAAGTGGCATTTCCCTTTTATTAATAATAAAAATAAATCGCAACAAAGAAATTTGCAGTTTAAATTAAATTAATATAATATGGGAATCTGAAATTAAAATAAAATTGAGTCTAAAGAAAAAGGTGTTTCAAAAACAAACATTTTTTAGTAAGTCAACTATTAAAAATAATAAAATGAAGTTGATTTCAGTTTCACTAAAATTGTATCTTAAATAAAGAAAAGGGTGTTGCCTTTTGATATTAATCAAAATAAATCGAAGCAAAGAACTCTTTTAATAAGTCAACTAATACAAATACTTAAAATAAATAAAGTAATATAATTTAAATGTCATTAAAATGTTATCTTAAGTATAGAAATGGGTGTATCCATTTGATTAATAATCAAAATTCAACTATTAAAAATACTTCAAATACTAGAATATGAAGATTTTAATCAAGCTTGTTTTCTATTTCTATTTATTTCTCATTATTTTCAAATGTGGTATTCAGAATTAAATCAAATTAAATCAAATCCAATGCGTATTTTCTTGATTTTCTTTTAGTAGTCAGTTTCGCGCGCGCAAAAATAATTGTGGAGCATAAGGAGAGCATGACGTAGCATAATTTGAGAGCCTGTTTTTCTTAAGGGGTGGAGGGGGAGTGGAGGGGGAGGGGCGACAAAAGCTCGAAACGAAACAGGTTTGCTGCAATATTTTGTATATGGTGAAATTGGTCAGTTTTTGACACAACTGACTGCTAAAAGTAAATAATAAAAATAATATAGGTAAATGAGAATGTAGAATGGGTGTAATTAAGAGGAGCAATTAAAAATTAAAATTAATTTACTTATTATCTCACATTTTAATTTACTGATATCATTTTTCCCCGTCTGAAATTATTTCGTACAAAATTAACTACCTTTTCTGAATTTCTACTACTATTTCGCCGAGGCACTTTGTCTACTACTTTTTTTTGGCGCGCAAACCCGGCTCAGACGATTGCAGCCAGTCTGACTTGTTGTACCCCGTACTGTTGATATAGTGGAGTTACTTATCAATTAATCCAAAATCTTGTCTAGCTGCAAGATAAATCTACTCCTTTTTTTAAAGGTTTTTGTGTTATATTTCGTGTCTGCTTTTGGTAATCTTTTATAGGGTACCATATTGTCGCGCCCCTTTTGTTGCTCATTTAATTCTAAGAGTATTTATTTCTATGTGCGCTCTTTGCTTGTTTCTTTTCGGGTGCTCCCCAAACAAAATTGCACTTTTGTTTTGCTTCGACGTTCGCTGCTGTTGTTGCTCTTGTTGCGCTGAGTTTACCTGCTCAACAAGATCTTTGTGCTGCCTCGCACTCACGCACACACACGAGCAGAGACACACCGCCTACTCACTCACTTGTGCTAAAGAGCGCAACGCTCACGCTGATTTGTTTTTGTTTTTGTTGTTTTTCTTTTCTCGTTTTTTACTTTGCTCTTTGCATTGTGTAGCTGCGGCGTTGACGTTGGCGTCGACGTCGACACTGGCTACCCCGCTGCGTCCCCCACTGACTACCTGCGAACACCATGCATGCATGTTGTGCATCAGCTAAGCTGTGCTGAGCCTAGGCGAACTGCACTCGAGCAGCGACGCGCTCGCTCTGCCTCTGCTCCCATGCTGCTGCTGCTGCTGGTCTCTCTCTCTCTCTCTTAATTTGAATCGTTTTTTTTATACATATTTTTTAAACGCGTATCTTGCGGATACTCTGCCTCGCATTGCGCCGCACAGCGCCGTCCGTTTAGTTCAGTTCAGCCGCGAAGCGAGTAAGACGTGTTTTCTCCTCAAACCAAAAAAAGCAAGTTAAAAATCAAAATCAAAATCAAATCGCTGTTTTAGTTTGCAACACGTTTTAAGTGCTTCTTCGACTGCCATCGTAGTTTGTTTTCCAAGAATTGTTTGTGTTTTTAAATAAGTTGCGCGAGCTTTATGAGAAATGCGAAAAAAATCGAAAAAACTAATAATAATAAAGAACTGACCAGAGCCAATAATTCGAAAATCCAAATTTACAAAAAGTGTGCAACAGAAAATACATACAAAATAATAAGTAATTAAAAAAATAATAAGTAGAAACGACTAAACAACAAATTAAAATTAGAAAAACAAACAAATACTTTGAGTGTTTTGTGCTGTTTAAAAATACTGCAACTAACTAAAAACAAAAAAATGCTGCAATTCTTAATGTTCAAAATATTGCACAAGAAATACAAAATTAATTAAGAGTGCACGCCCTGAAAAGTGTCAACGAAAAAGAGAGAAAAACAATACGCTAAACAAAAGCGCAGAGCAGGACAAAAAAGAAAAGTACCAAAAACAGCAGCAGCAACAACAACAACAAAAACAACAATCAAATAAAACGAGCAAAGCCAGCCCAGCAACGAAATATACGCACACACACGCACACCCACACACACACACACACATATATATATAATGGCAGTGCCCTTTTATCTGCCCGAGGGCGGCGCCGATGACATTGCCGCTAGCTCATCGGCTAACTCGGGCGCCTCCTCCTCTTATCCCTCCACCTCCTCATCATCCTCATCGGGTGCTTCGTCCTCCTCATCGGGCGCTTCGTCCTCGTCCTCGTCGGGCGCTTCCTCGTCGTCGGGCGCATCGGACGGCGCCAGCAGCGTCGCGTCGCAGTCACCAAACACAACCACATCGGCCACGCAGACGCCGATGCAGTCGCCGCTGCCAATGCAAACGGACCAAGTTTTAATCGCACTCTGCGAATGGTATCAGCACCATCAGCGCAACACTTCAGGTAAGTCTTCAAGCCAAATCCAACCAGCCAACCAGCCAACTAGCCAACTAGCTAACTAGCCTCACTAAATGGGTCAGCTTATGCAGCGCTAATTAGCCCAGCCAACTGACTGACTGCATTTCCTTTCGACGCGTTTCACTTTTCAAGGTTGCCCAAATTTTATTATTCTATTTACAGCAACTGCTGTCAAAATAACAATAATAGCAGATTAGCGCAAATTTTACTATGTTCTGGCAAAGGCTAAAAAATAGCGTACAAATTTCATTTGAGCACACGCAATAAACAATATATATATATATATATATATATATAATATAAAAAAACTATGAACATTATATTTAAAGATTAAGTTAAGTTAATATTAATATAAAATAATAATAATAATAATAATAATGAGCTGATCGAAATAATACTAGGGGTATTCAAGTTTTCAAAGCTTTCGACTATTTTCATAAGCGCTATTATTAAAAGTATGATCCTGAGCTAAATCAGCCCAAAACCGAAGACAATCTATAAGAATAATATAACAGAATAAAATAAAAAAAGGTGTGAGTAGATATATCAAAAAAAATTTTCCTACATTTTAGCTTTGGCGCTAATTGTTAGTCACCATATTATTCAGAAATCAAATTTCTAAAATTCATGCTTTTGGATTTCTGGGTTTGCGTTTCTACATTTTGATGGTGGATATTTCTAAATGTGGGAAATAATATGTCTTATTTCCAGGGTGTTGTTTTCTAAGTGTTCATTTTGAATTTTTTACTTATATTGTTATTAATCATAAGAATTGTTTGACTTCACGTATACACAAACATTTATGATACTTTACAAGTTCATATAATTTAACTCTAACATAAAAGCCGAGCCAGTAAATTTCATTATTTGCTGCTGCATTTTAAAAAAAATACTTATCTACAAATTAAGGTTTGCATTTCTATTTTTCAGAAATGTTTTGTTTTTTTTTGTTTAAATTAGAAAATGTTTAAAAAAATATTTGAAAATGTCGCCATATATTTGCAATTAGTCCTTCTAATTTTTAGACATATTTTGTTATTGTTAATTTTTAGAAATTATTTCTAAGACATAGAACAACTTTATATTTTAGGGCGATTTGCATTTTGGGGCGATTTACTAAAATTGAGGGCGATCTAAGTTGTGATTTTTTGATCTTAAGTCTATCCTGAATCAACTTGGTATGCGAGCAAATAGACAGAGTATCAGAAATGCCACGCCTCCGATTACGCTTAAGCAGTCGCGATAAGTCAGAGTCGTATTGGCAATTTGAACGTGGTTGATTTTCAATTTATGCTGACTCTGGCTCTGTCATGCGATATTTTACAGCTTTACAGCTGAAAGAAACAAAAACAAATGGCCCAAACTAAAGAAAAAAATGTGGGCGTGTGTTGGCCCAAAAGCAATAAAAAAAATTGAAACACATAGCTTGGCACGCGCCAAAAACAGAGAAACGAGAAAAAATCGAGCAGTTGAATGTCTTATTCGAATTTTGTATCTGTTAGATATGTATCTCTGTGAGTAGCAGCAGCCGCAGCCGCAGCAGTTGCAGCCGCCACATTGTGTTGCACGTTGCCAGCGAGTAACCCAAATTATTAAACGCCATTTGACCTTAGGCAGCGAGTTGGGCCAGAAGTGAGTTTTGGGGCCAAGTTGCAGTTAGTTTCGGCCATTTACAAAGTGTTTGACTTAACGGCAATTTAAGCAGCCTTTGACTGCGGTCAGCATTTGTTGTTGTTGCCTCCTCTTGTTGCATATTGTTGTTGTCTGCTTTTGTTGTTGTTGTCGTTTTTGTGCTTTGCGGTTTGGCGACTTTTGCGTAATAATAAAGGCAAACTCTTGTCGTCGACTTGTCAGCATTTGTTATTCCTTAGTTATTAATTCTCAGTTTCAATTTTGTGCAGATCAATTCTTGTAAACTGATTTATTATAGTATTTGTGTTACTTTTTAGTTATTTATTTTGCGTTCATATTTTTATTTTTATTATTATAGCTATTAAATTATGAGTCACATATATTTATTTTGTACTAACTGCAATTTGCAATTCGAAACTTGCTGTTGGCCGTTGGCCTGCCTAAAACGCGTTGGCAATCGCCACCCGTTTGCCTAATTGACCAGGTTGGGGGTCCGCTAGGAGACCAGTCTGTCTGTCCGCCAGTCTATCTGTGAGTGTGTTGCAATCTGACTTGGCTTACTAGTTTTGCATTTTTTTCTCTTTTTTTCTTTGCTGTTCAATCCACTTGCATTTTTCATAATTGAAGTACAATGACGCAACTCACTTTTCGAATATGATTGCACTTTGGTTTATATTTTTTAAGCTGGTACTTTTTTCAAGCGCCGTTCCTCTTAAGACTCCTCCTGCTTGATTAAAGAAACTCTTCAGCATCATCAGCTCATCTTTAGTTATCCCCCCCTCAAGTGCATAATTTATCTAATCGTAACACATCTGAACTAGCACTGAGCACTTGACAACAACACCCGGGACAAAACACGTCCTGGTCTAACCCTAAACCGTTATGACAAAACCCTTTGCCACACATCGTGCAACGGCTGGCAGCATGGCATTTTTTATTTTTGCCGCAGCATCTTGAACAGAGGCAACAACCGCGCTTAGTCATCACCATCGACGCAAGGCAAGCTGCCAACCCCAAAGCCTGCCACAAAATACATACATCTATATATGTATATTTACAGTTGCGAAAATAATAATAGCATCACTCTCGCAAAAAATGTGTCTTTTCTAAATATGTAGGATTAAGGAACTAAAGAATATGTTTTTAGAAGTAGAGGTGCAAGGAGACTTAAAAAAGAGAGCATGAAACTTGTTTAAATTAAATTAAAAGAACAAAACAAATAAAATAATAATAGCAGCAACTTTGAAATGTGCACTTATAATTATGACAATGATAGAATAATATAAGATTTCCATCATTTTATTTTTATTTATTACTTTTTGGCACTTTTCCCTTCAAATAAATTAATAATAATATCCATAAATATAATTCTATACACATATATATTTATTCAAAAGTATTCCAGCAGTTCTTTAATTTAAGGGGGAATACTCAACAATATATTAAAAATCAAAATTTGAAAAAATTGTTATTTTTCTTCATTCGTTAGAAAAGTCGTAATACTGCTGATAATTTTTCTTCCCCAACTGTATATATCTATATATAAATATATATTTATATATTTGCTGCACACTCCGCTTAAAGCTTCAAGTTCGTTTTCGTTGTTGTTGTTGTGGTTGTTGCTTAAGCGGCTCCAAAAAACCCACCCTTAAACGCAACGCCTAACGAAAGCTTAGGCCCCTAAACAAAAGGTGCAATGACAGGCAATGCCATATACCCCTCACACCACACACCCCACACCCGCTGCCCCCTCTTCCTTTCGCAATCTAGCTAAAAGCGACGCCGTTTTGGCTGCTCTCTTTTGCTCTGCATATTCGCATCATTCGCGACTGTTGCCAACAGCTGTTTTGCTGCTGTTTGCCGTTTGCTGCTAGGCGTTGTTTTCTCAGTCGCTGCTGGCGCCGACGTCGCTGTTCGCGTCGCTGTCGCAGTCGCTCTTGACATTTTCGACCATTTTGTTTTGCTCAGCAACTTCGCAGTCGCTGGCGGAAACCGTTTGGCAAAAATGTACATATAGAAAAAATGGCGGCAAACATGGCGAAGCCTTTTGGCTTTGCTTTTTCCTGTTCCTGTTTTTCTTGCTGTTGCTGACCTGGCAACAGCTGACTACAGCTGCGCAGAGAGCGAGTAGGAGAGAGTGTGAGAGAGAGAGAGAGAGAGATGCTGCTTATTATCTCATTTTGTACAGCCTACACGGTGACTTGTGGAACTCAACGCAATCATCGTCATCATCATCATCATCATCATCATCATCATCATCATCATCGTCATTTTCATGATTTGCCTTCCACTTTGCGGCTGAACAAATGCAAATTTACTTTTTGGCCCTGTTGCCAGGCCAGGTCTGTAGCTGTGTGTGTGTGTTGCCTTTAAGCCATGACTTTGAGTTGGCAAGTTGCATGCATTGTTTTCTTGCTGTTGCAGTTGCTGTTGCTTTTGCTGTTATTTGTTATTGTTGTTCGTGATTTGGTTTTACATTGACCGTGAATTTATTTGCCGCTGTTTTGTATGCAAATCTCAAAATGTTGTCTGTCGTTCATTAATTGCTTCATTCAATTGCAACGACGATTGCGTTTCCACTGCGGATGTGGTCCACCGACTCCCCTCCCCCCTCCCACCATCGTCCCTCTCTCTGCTGCTGCTGCTGCTGCTACTCTTCTTCCAGTTGGTTGCCATAAACATTTTCATGACCGAAAACTCTATTTTACACAGCTGCTGAAGTAGAAACTTCTCTTCTAGTAAATTTTCTTACTTCTGCTCAGTTTTTTTTGTCTTGGTTTTTTATGGCATATTTTTGTTATTATGGCTGCAACACAGCTGGGTTGCACATTCGAGCTGAAATTTAAATTGTTTTCAATTTTGTATACCCTTTCAATGGATTTGTTAGTTCTTTACTCCAACTTACATTTCAATTTAAGCTTTATGTGGCTTAAAATCTTTCTTCTGCTTCTATTTTATTGAAAACTAAAAGTGCTTAAAGTTGCTTTGACTCGTTAATTATTCACACCATTCAGCGCAATGAACTCTTTCAACATTTCAAGTTTAAATGGCCGCCAGGCACTTTGCTTATTAAGCAAAAAACAGAAGCGAAAAAAAGAGAACATGATTTACTGTTAGCTAGGTGCATAAACTTGACACTTGGAATGAGCCAGCAAATAGGCGCGATAAAACTAAGAAATTGCATGCAACCAAGGTGCCTGGCTGTCTGCTGTCTGCTCTGTGTGTGTGCGAGTGTGTGTGCGAGTGTGTGTGTGTCTAGTTGGCTTTTGATTAAGTCTCACACGTCTCTGAGGCCGTGCTAAATTGTTTGCATTGAAGCGTTGCACTGAACTGAACTGAACTGAACACACTTTCTGCCGACATCGTCTCGACTTGACTGTATTTACTGTTGAGGATAAAATAATAGCCCCACTACGCCATTTTCCCTTAAGTATGAAAAAAAAATTGTTAAATGTTGATTTTTAATACATAAATTGAAGTTGGTACTGCTTCTGATATTCTTTTCAACATATATGAATTTTAAAAAAATGACAAAAAGTAGCGAAAAAATAAAAATCATTTATTCATTTCTAATTTTCATAATTGTAAGTGCACATTTGTGAGAGTGGTGCTATTGTTTTGTTCGCAACTGTATTTCTTTATAGATATATAGATGTACATGTATGTGTAGAAACGTGCTCAAGTTTTTGTTATGAAATTGAGCCTAGACAGCCGGCGCTTGAGCGTCAGACAAAAGAAATGCGCCCAGGACGAGCTCAAGGCAAAGTGGAAAAGGATATGTATCAAAAGGAAGAAAACTAAGAACAGGATGCGCCCACAGCAGCAGCATCAGCATCAGCAGCAGACTACAGCTACTTGTTATAATTGGCAGCAAGCGAAGGCGTCTGACACTTAAATAGAGATACACCTAGAGATCAAGAGAGAGAGAGAGAGAGAGAGAGAGGAGGCCAACTTGCCACATAACTTACTCCACTGGGAGCATTTCCGTCTTAATGTTCTTCATTATGTTGCACAGGCAAACTGCAATTCTGTTGCTTTCTTGTTTGATAATTTATAATACATAATAGTGTTAATCACTCTTATTAAAAGTGTTTGGCATATTTAGCATTAAATATCAAGATGAAACGCAATTAAAATAGTTGGGAAAGAACAAGACAAGAAAATGAGGGGGAAAAAGACAAAAAACTGTAGCCCGCAAAATGGCAAACTGCACGTTTTATGTGCCACCAACATCAACAGCAATTATACAAAAAATATTAATGAATGCATTCAAATAACAAATGAAGAGCAACAACAAAAACAACAACAACAAAAATTAAAACAACAACAATAAGAATAACAATCAGAAGAGGCAACCAGCTGCGGCAAACGTTGTCGGAGCTGCTAGACGAGCTGTCTTCGCTGCGTCATCTGCCTGCTGACCACTCAAAGCTGGCGTGTCCAAGGGTTGCCCCACCCTCCCCGCCCCTAACTACTACCCCTCTCCGTTGGAGATTGTAAAGCGCATTTTCAGTTTGATGTGCGCCGTTAATTGTTAGCAGTTTGCTTGTGCACATTTACTAATCGCATTTGATTGTTTATTGGCAAAGTTGATGGCTGATTGTTTTTTCTGTGTTTCTGTGATTTGTGTTGACTTCAGCCAAGAACAACAAGTTGTGGCACTTTCGAGTGTTTTTGTGGCTGCTTCTCAAATTACGTGTTCGCACTCGGGCAGTGAGTCAGTGCGATCAAAATTACATTTAGAAGCTTGATTTTCACTAATGCCTACTCGGTAAATATAAGAAATGTATATAAAGCTATATTTCACATATGTTTGGATAGACATTTTTTATATTTAATGATTCATATACACATATATTTAAAATATACGCACATCAAATTGTCAATAATTTAAGTGCCTTAAGCAAACTGATGTCTTGTCCAAAAACACATGCTCAATATATTTTATGTCGGTTCGTTGGAGCTGCCATCCTTTTTGGGATGTGGATCCTAGCTGCCAACATCTTTTCAGCTTTTCAGCAAAATAACTATGCAAAGACGTTTTCACGCTCTTTTTTTATATGTATGATTTTTTCTTTTTTTGTGCTCAGTAGCAATTTTGTGCGTCAGCTTTTCAGCAAAATCAATGGCTTTTGGCCATGCTCGTCTTTGGCTCGGCAGCATTTTATGGCCCTCTAAGCTGTGTGTGCCCAACTCGAGAAATTGAAAAATTGCTTTTGTCTGACGTTTATAAAATATTGAGCATGCATTTTGCAGTTTGTGTGTTTTGTTTGTGATTTTACTACTCTTTACTCTCTCTCTGTGCGTGTGTGTGTGTGTGTGTGATAAGCGTTTGAGACATTTTCCGACATTTGTTTGATATGCCAAGCGAGTGCAATTTTCCCAGCGAAGAAACCCAGCTTTTGTCTGGAATTCGCTTCTGGTTGTCCCTCAACCCGAAGCAGAGAAAAATAGAAAAGAAATAGCTACCTCATTCCGTTGGGAAAACAAAAAGCATTCCACAGGCAAAATACAAAATCGTATTAGTTATTTCCATTTGTTGGCATGCATTGAGCAAAAGTGCCGTTTAATTAATTCACTGTGCTTGCAATTAAACCAAACTAAATGATTATTAAACAATGCACACGATTGCGTGCAACGTGGTCCACAAACTGAACACCGATTGGGGCACGCGTCTCGTGGATCACGCACACCAACTGCCGCTGCCACATAGTGTGTCTAACCTTGCAAAAAAAATTCAATAAAATAAAAGTTGCACAGTTTAAAAAATGTTTTTGAGGCTGAGCTTGAAATTGAGTGGAAACAAAAGATGCCGCATCAGCCTCATTAGTTACACGACGACTGTAAAAAAAACACATATAAAATTTAAATTGAAACTGAAACTGACCTCGATCAACGCCGAGCGTTCTTAATTCATTAGAAATAATTAGTCAGCTTGTTTTTAAATTAATATAAAATATAAGTTTCAGTTCTTGGCTTGTATTTCATCTGGGTGTGACTAATCACCCCATGTATTTATCACCCAAATTTGTGCTTCTGTCGCGACAAAGAACTTTCACCTTCTCCTGACTCAGAACACTTTCGTCACGAAAACAAATCTGGTTTTACTTTCCGCATTTTTCTGATCAGCTACCAAAAACAGCAAATACGAAACAAGCACATGTATTGACGTCTCCTAACGGTAAGCCACATTATACAAATGGCTAATTAACGCTACCAAAATTGGTAATTAACAGTTAGATATGGCAAATCAGACAAACACCTGCTGATTGACATTCAACTTTGAATTGATTCAGTAGCGTCTCGTCTAGTTTCACATTCGAGCCAAAAACAAAACCAAAAACAATGTATTCCTACATTTATTTAATACCAAAATGGTCTAGAGCATTTGTCATATAAAAGGCAAGAATCTTGTTGACTTGACAACTTGGCAACGATTTCTTTTTAAGTTCACAATCACGGCGACTTCCTGCATAGCAGCCACAATGAAAAAATGAAGCAATTAGTCACTTGACACTGGGCAATCGAATTTGGAATGAGGCATTACAAATTTTACCGTTAGCTCCTAATTAAAGCCACACTCGGATGACCCACCAAATTTGTATCTCTCATCGCATCGTGACAGTCGGCAAATCGCCTTAAAAAGCAACGATTTATATTTTCAGGCTATTCGATTTCATGTCAAGTCGTGTGTCAACTCGCGTCAACTCTGAGGGGACTGAGGGGATCCGAGGCAACGGATAACATTTTGTAATGCCAATTTTTGACATTCCTTTACTCGGATATATTTTTTTGGGTATTAAGCATTGCAACAAGCTGCCTCTTTTGAACAACACAGTCGTTCCCTTGTGCTGTCAATTTGAATTTGTAAGTTGTTGTTGTTGTAGGTCTCTCTCTCTGTCTCTCTCTCTCTCTCTCTCTCTCTCTCTCCAAGTCATCAATAAGTGTCAGTGCAGAAGTGGCTGTTGACCAATGGCTCACCTTATTATTCAGAAAGTATATTTCTAAAATGTATATATATGTTGTGGCTAAAAAAACAGTGTTTGCATTTCTAAATTTCAAGAAGGACTTTTTGGGGAAAGCCTTTCTCAACGTGAGAAATGGTTTTCCAATATTTACAAAAACCGTATATGTTTTGGGGGCGAATTACTAAAATTTAATGTAGAGATTTGCTTTTAGATATCTCTTGGCTTCCTTAAGCCGAAGTTCAAATTGTTAACTTATCCGTTGCCACACATCAGGCAGAGATCAGCAAACAGCGATATGGGTTTGAGTTCCAGTGACCAACTTAGTGCGATGACAGATCCATTGAAACTCGTTTCAATTTCGATTTCTGCGCTGCGACGCAGTATTCAGCCTGATATTCATACTCGCATTTAGTTGTTAATATTGTTGTTGGTGTTGCCATGTTTTCAAGCACTTCAAGGCCATCATGAGCAGCATATGCTGCGGCTCTGACGTTCTCGATTCTGGCCTGACATGTAATCAACTGCGAAACTGCAGCAACTAACAAGAACGAACCAGTCAAATGCGACATGTTGGCGTTGGAATACCCTTCCATTAATATAAATACTCTTTTGCTAATCGAATTGAATTTTTTTATTTATTTATTTAATGTCAACTAAAGTCAGTAGATACAGAAAAATACAAAAAGTAAAAAATAGATTAAATTTAATTAAAAATCAAATTTTATATTAAATGAAAATTTAAAAAAATAAGAAATCATGCAAAATGGTGCAACATTTTATGTGTATTTATTTAACCACTGGGTTTAATTTTTCTTATAAGAAATACTGTGAGTTTTCCGGTCTAAGCGGAAATGGAAGAGATTTGTTAAACACGAAAACGGAAAAGTTTTGCACGCCTGAGTTTTCCAATGAACATTTGATGTAATCTATTAAATAGCAAATACTTTGTAATTATAAGCCACAATATGAATTAACTCTGCTGAGTAGGGTATATAAAATTGCATTGGAACGTCGTCGAACGTTTTGTTCTTCTGTGGCAAACAAAGCGTAACACACACACACACACACCCACACACACACATAGGTGACATACGTACAGAGTGCAGCATTTTTCACGTTTTTCCGCCAGTCTGCCAGCCAGCCTCGGTTTTTCCTGGGGCCGCGTGTAAATTGTTCTTGAGCCTCTAACGTTCTGCTTAGTTTGAGTTGGCTTTTGTTGCTCAGCTCGCCTGATTGATGTTTGTCAGCTGCTGCTGCTGCTGCTGCGGCGGCCTTAAAATTGCAACAAAGCTGCAACATTGCAACAGTGAACAGTTTGAAAAGAATTAAAGTAAATTACTCACATAATTGTTGCTTGCAGTGATTCGGCCCACAGATGCGACAAATGCACTGCGAATCCCTCGAAATCGAATCGCAATTCAATTAAACATTTGCCATTATGCTGTGGCCATAAAAATACAATACTCGTACTTGTACAATTCGCATACTCGTATAAACAAATGCAGAAAACAATTGCTAACAATTGGTCACGTTTCGTCACCAGCCAACAACAATAACCACTTACAGCAACCGCCAACAATTGCCCGCATCGAGATGCGATCATAAAAATTGTTAAGGTGCCATAAAAGTCCTAAAAGTTAGAGGTGAGAAACACAAAGTAAAAAAACAAGCCACAAAAAGTGATTTTGTAACTGTGAACCCAACTTAAACCTTTTCAATATGTTGGGACTAAGACTACAACACAATGCATTTAAAATCGACAAGTGTTGAGTGAGTTGTCATTTAGTATCCATCAATATTTATGGATTTTTTGTTAAGTACAAACTATGATCATATACGAATTTCTTAAAAGTAATTTATTTAACTAGAGAAGTTCAAGTCTGGAAAATATTGTTAGCTGTGAATGGTAATTTAATTTAATAAAATGTATATTTATTAGATAGCTGCAAAAGCTGAAATCTGATAATAATAATACGATAACTCTTAATGGTGCAGAGCATTTATAATCGAATGTATTCCAAGCTGTGCTTAATTTTATTTAAAATTTTTTAATTTAAGACTCGAAGGCCTCGTAAATAAAACATGATGCTTAGTACTTTTTGTCAAGTCATAATGTTGTAAATAAATAAAAAATAAAAAAATACATAATAATTTAAGTTATTGACTTCGTATGAGCAATTTAAAATTTGTATGCACAAATTCTACTTTTAAAAACATACGAAATAAAAAAGTCTTAATTGAATGAAGATGACAACTAATAGAAAACATATTTGCTTGTCTTTCTTTTTGTGTACAAAGTCATAATTCATTTCGATGCAGTCAGTCACAGTGATGCTCAGGTCACTATTTAGCGATATTGCAGTGCATGCAGCATACCTAATCGCTCACACACACACACACACACATAGAGAGAGAACACACTTGTGCCCACATACTTATATGCAAATGCAATTTTAACACTTGGCAAATAATTTTCCACACAATTTGCAATTAGTAGTAACATTTTCAACGCGCCTCATCATAAAGGCACCAGCATGGGCCAGACTTCTACATATAGCCAGTATATACAGTTGCGAAAAAAAGAATAGCCCCACTGCGACATTGATATTTTGTTTAGCTCCTGGAATTCTTTTCAGTATATATATAAATTTGGTTTTTTTTTTAATTTGAAGTGAAAGTGCTAGAAAGTAGCGAGAATTTGAGAGCACCTTTTGGGCATTTTTTATACAAATCGTTTGTATATTTATAATTTTCATAATTATAATTGCACATTTGAGAAATGGTGCTATTATATTTGTCGTTCATTTTTTCCTCTTACTTCAAATTTATTTGTATAATTTGAATATTAATTAATTTTAAATAATTTGAAAACGGTGAATTAAATTAAAATTAAATACTTCTAAAAACATATTCGTAAGTTCTTTAAATTTGCAAATTAAAAAAATCATTTTTTAAATATTTGTTAGAGTGGTGGTATTATTTTCTCCACAACTGTAAATGACTAAGGCTAGTTATATTGTATGCTGGCCAGCAAGTATCAAGCTACAAACTACAAGATACGAGTACGAGCCGTAATGATGCCTGACGTGGACTGGCTTCAAGCTGAGTTGGTCTGGCGGATTTTCAAGGTTAAATGCGCGCGTTGAGCGCACGTGAGCCACAGTGAAGCTTCAGGCAGCTGGCTGGCTGGCTGACTGCCTGGCTGCCTGACTGCCTGCTTGCCTGCCAGCTAACTCAAACTAGTTTCAAATGGCATAAAGTATCTGTAAGATACAAAGCACAAGGAGTGCCAGCAATTAAGCGCAGATTTTCTTGTTGCTGCTGCTGCAACTGCAAACTGCAAACTGCAACAGCTGTGAAACACTCGATTCGCTTCACTGCGACCCGCTGCGATATATAAGACAATTCGAGTTCAAGGCTATTGGGTCAATTACAAATTAGTCGCCTGCAGGTTGACGTTGAATGACATTATTTGAGCACGCCGCTGGTCGTATCTGTATCTCTGTATCTACACTCATAAAAAATCGCCCTTAAATGTATTAAGTCGCCTTACAAATATAAAGTACTTTTTGTTTCTAAATATTAGGAAAACATTTCCACACTGCAGAATGGATTGCCCTAAAAACAATACGTATATTACAAATTACAAATTTTTAGAAAAAATCCTTTCGAAAATTCACAAACATGTAATGCAATTTTGAGATTTTCAAATTAAATTTGATGAATTTATAAACAACGTAAATTGTTTGTGTATATGTGAAGTCTAAAAATACAAAATATACTGAATAGGAATCCTTGGCGCCAAAAGTAAAGCGATTTACTAAAATGTATGGCGAATGTTTTTTTTGAGTGTGTCTAAGTATTTCTCCATTCTAAGCACAGCACAAACAATTGACTGACTTACTGACAGACAGACTGGCTGGCTGGCTGGCTGGCATGCCAATCTGCTGACCATAAGCACCACAGAACCACCGCAGTAAATAATCATGCCCTAGGGGCAATTAGCTGCTTGAGACATTATCGTTTCGGTCAGTTGCTGCTGCTGCTGCTGCTGCTGTCGAGTGATTTGTATAAATTTTGCATTACAATCAATCATCTGTCGCTGTTAAATTGCTTTTTAAATAAATAAACATTAAGAAATCATATGAAAATGTTCTCTGTCTGCTGATAAACTACCAAGGCACCAATAACAACAACAAATTTATGCGCATATCAAGTGTTCTCTGCCTGTCAGCTTAGAAACTTAGCAGCTATCAACACTTTTCTGTGTTCTCAATTTGCATGAAATGACATAAAAAACTGAAAGAGAATAAAAAATCAAACAGCATCAATATGAAATGACATTGTACGTCAAGTACTTTAGATACAAATACGTAATATACATACTATATACTCAGAATACGTAAACTAGGCTGATGATGATTTGTCAACTTTTAGAATTGAGTACATTCTCGATTTAGTCTACAGATTTTACTCTGATATCGAAGCTAGAAGAGTACATTGGTTTTGTGCAATGTGGTAAAATCTGACTGCTTCTTTGACAAGTGCAAAACGATAAAATCTTCCACAAATTTTAAAAATAAAATAACTAAGCTTTGAGCGATGATTTCTGGTGACCTCCTTCAAAAACCGCCATTTAAATTTCGGGACTAAGATATATAAAATATATTTTTTTTGATTAAGTCATTGCATGTTACTCTTAGCATTAACTACTGCTACTGAAATATATTTACGCGTACAATTGAAATAAATGTATACATAAATTTTGTAAGAAAATACTTGATTGCAAATCAGATGAACGATAACTGCTATAACTTTAAAGATATTTTATGCGCCTTTTCGATACTGAAAGATACTTTTACACAAAAGTACAAAAGAACCGCTGCAACGATGTTGTTGTACGTGATGATTTTATGATCGGTTTTATGATACGCATATTGAGAGAACTTGCCGTAATTAAAATCGCTTTTATGGGCAGACGGCAGTGGCTAAGTGGCCAGTTGCAGTTGCAGTTGCAGTTGCCACACAATGGCCGTTGACGACCTTAGACACTTCCTTACATTGTCACCAAGGGCCAATGACAGCGACACCTTTGTTTACAATATTATTATTATTATTAGTATTACTCTTATTGCACTTCATTTGTATTCATTTTATCTGCCTCTGTCTCTCTCATATTTATTTATTTTTTATTTTATTATTATTATTTTTATTGTGCTTCATTTGTATTCATGTTCGCTCTGTCTCTGTCTCTGTCTCTTTGCAGCCCCGCAAATCTTTCAGTACCCGCCACCGCCCAGTCCCTCATGCTCGATACCCCAGTCGCCCAGCTACACGAGCTCCGATATATTCTTTGCTCCCGCCACCCACTGGGCACCACGTACGCCACGCACCAGCATCAGCTTTGGCGGCGTTGAGGATATCAATGTCTATCGGCAGCCGTATCCGGCGCCGGCGCCATCGACGCCACAGCCAATGCCACCGCAAGCGACGCTGGGTCCGCAGTCGGCGCCACCGATGCATTACAGCCACAGTTATCCGCAGACATCGCAGCAGATGCTGCAGCATCATCCGGCCTCCTATGGACAACCGTTGCCAGCTGGCGCCTACTTTGCCACCTATACGCCGCCACCCACGCCGAACACCGCGAATGCTTCCACTTCCACCTCCGCCTTTGGCTCGGCCTCCGCCTTCTGCCGACACGGTCACGGCACGGTCATGGCATCCACACCATTGGCGCCAACTGGTCACAAAATGCGATTGCAGCGCAGCCAATCGGATGCGGCTAGACGGTAAGTTCTTCGACCTGACCTGGGTTAGGTTGGCTTCTTTATTTTATTATTATTTATTTATTTATTTATGTAGTGTCAACTAATAGCAGTTGACTCTGGAAAATAGAAAAGTAAAAACCAAGGAAAACTAAAAATTTTAATTTTCATTTAAAAAAATTAAATTTAAAAATTAAATATATTTAATGACGACTAGAAGCAGCCGTCGCAGAAAAATACAAAAAGGAAAGATTTAATTATATTAAATTCATGATAAAAGTTAATATTTAAATTTAAATTAAAATAGGTATTTAAATGAAAATGACGTAACATTTCTATTGGGAAACACCTAGAAAAACCACAGTCAGTTGTTGGCCAAGAAAGACAACTTACTCAGGACAGAATTGACCCGTTGTGCTCAACTCAATAATCAAATACATTTCATTCATGTTTCGCATAGCTTCTCCTTTGATAAGCAATGCTTATTTATAAATAGTGGAACAACTAAGAGCACGTTCAATATATACGATGAAAAAAGTGTTAATATTAAGAGTATTAACATTGAAATTTGATGCGGACTGCCTGCTACGCTATTCTAAATAAATCTTGATAAACTTTGTTTAAGTTGTTGAATTTTAACTTCTAAAGTTGAATTTATAAAAACGCTTACAATCTGGGCTCGCATAGTCATTGCTTAGTATAATTTTATATATTCTCAGAAGACTGGTTGAGTTTTCTAAAAAAGTTTTATACAAAATAAGAAATATTTTAAATAAATATTTTAAAATGGTTCAACGTTTATTGCATGCATTGGGATAAAACTCAGAATTAACGAAAAAAGTATATTAAGATAAGACTGATATATCGACTCCTCTGAATATAGTATAATATACTATACTTTCTTTGATTAATATGCTTACACATTTTACAATCAAACCAAACTACCCCGCTGCAAGCACTTATAAGCGATTCCCATTAGCAGTGCAAAACCCATTTATTAAACGAAAAAAAGAAGAAAAAAAATACGCATTGGCAATTAATCACAGCATTTTTTATTTTGTATATAGTTGCAGTGAGTTAGTGAAGTACTGATAAGAGCATTCAATTAACGATTACAATAATTATAGTCTTTATCGCTCTCTGTGTGTTTGTAGCAAGCGGATGACCTCGACTGGCGAGGATGAGCGAGAGTATCAGAGTGATCATGAGACCAGCTGGGATGAATTCGATGATCGCTATGACAATTTTACGGCTGGACGCGAACGCCTACAGGAGTTTAATGGACGCATACCGCCGCGCAAGAAGAAGACAAGCGGCGGCGGCAACACGTGCAACACGCACAACTCGAATCAAAGCCAAACCAACGAAAGCAGTCACAGTCAACAACGGGGACGGGAACGGGAGCAGTCGACGAAGGAAAAGGAGAAGCAGAAGGAGAAGGTGAGCAGCAATGATTTTGATTCAGATACACACAGTTTTATATTAGATAGATGTGTATACGGGTTCATTAACTCGCCGCATCTGTTTGGCAACCCTAGGCAGGCATGGACACGTGCTAGCATTATTCAAAGTCCAACTAGCCTAAAAATAGTAATGCAATGACAAATTGCCACAAAGAGGCGGACGCCGGAATCGAAGTCGGTGTCGGAGTTGTTCCACTTGCACTTGCACTTGCAGTTGCACTCGCAGTCACAAATCTCGTGGAAACTCGCAAGGAAAACTTTGCACATGCTAAAAGTGTGATAAAAATTAATTGCGCAGCGCTGCTGTTGCTTCTGCTTCTGCTTCTGATCCAACACCCCTCTCTGCCCCTCCCCGCTGCACATATTCTGCGGCTTCTCGGCATCGACTGCTTTATGCTAATCGAGGCAAGTGTCGTTCCCATTCCATTCCCCTCCTGGAGCTTCACTCACTACTAGTTTAGTCAGTCAAAGAGCCAGCCTTTGTCAGCTGTCATACGGGTGTGTGTGTGTGTGTGCCTATGCGTGTGTGTTACAGCATGTATGCGTACAGTTGCGATAAGAATTATAGCACCACTCTCACAAGAAATGTTTTAAATTTGTATGAATTCGATTTTAAAGTTGGAAGAAGGCTCTTCACAAAAAAAAGTGAGAAAGAAAATAACTATAATTTTATTCACCGTTTCAACTTATTAAAATTTAATTATTTAAAAAATAAAATTTTATAAATAAATTAAGAAAGTTAAAGAAAAATATCACAAATTTTCAAACAAATATTATCTTTTTCGCTACTTTAATTTATGGGGAATACTAAACAATATATTAAAAATCGACATCTGTTTTTTCATTCGTATGAAAAAGTGTTGTGGTGGTGCTATTATTTTATTTGCAACTGTGAATGAATAGTATTTATATATGTAGGTAGTATAATACACACACATGTGTATTGCACAAGTACTTTAGTTTGCACTTTATTATTTTTTATTATTTTATTTTGTTTTTTTTTTGACTGCGCAATTAAAAGAAATGTAACCTTCAAGATATTCAATCGCATGACACAGACTTGAGGCATATACAGTCATAGCTCCCACTTGATGATACCATTGCTGTTTTATTTTTAAACTGATATAATTCTTGTCTTTTGTTGTAGCGTTTCATTTATTTGCATTGCCTGCGAAGTGACACGCTTATCTCGTCTCTCGCTTGGAGGCCCGGTCCGAACTCTCTTGGGAAGCTGCGCTTTTTGCGATTGCCCTTATCGGAAGCGCACTTTAATGAGATCGTGAGAAATTCTATAATCGCGAGAGCTGAATGGGTTGCACAGAAGTAGCCGTAGATATGGCATATATATATCGATGTCAGAATACTAACACATGCGCCAAAGCGCTTTCGATTCATTGCACAAACACGCGCAAATTCTATGAAAATATGACCCAGAAATATGAATAATAATTTGCATAATAAATTTGCTTGGTACGGGTTTGGGTTAGCTGGGTTGGCCGGGTTGGCAACTGGAACCACACATCATTTACACGTGCACCACACACAATAGCCATTCAAGCGTGAATGTACTACAAATAAATGGCATAAATTATTATTATATATACAATCATCAATTGAATGCGATAAACGAAATTGTGAAATGATAGTCCGAGCTGAGAGCAAAATAATTACGCTATTGACCAGCCATTGACCAGCTATTTTGGGTCACTCACATCAGTTCCTTCCTCTTCATGGTTGCGCTTGATTTACGAATGGTCAATGCTTCAATGGGTGTGTGTTTGAGTGTGTGTGTGTGTGTATTTGGGGGTTGAGACTGCGGTTAAATTATCAGAGTGCACGTGACTTTGTTTATGGGCTTCCATATTGATACGACCCCAGGGAGTTTATTATTATTATTAGTGTTAATCATTCTACGAGTATAGAAATGAGTAGCTGTAAGTGAGTAGTAAGTGTTTTTTGCTCATGGTATATTTGCTTGTAATCTCTTTGCAGAAACAGCAGAGCTTCACCTGGCCAACAGTTGTCACCGTCTTCGTGCTTGCCATGGGCTGTGGCTTTTTTGCAGCGCGATGAGTGCCAAACACCAGCAACAACAACAAAAACAACAGCAACAGCAACAATAATATTAATAACCATACACTTAATTAATTAATGATCCATAGTGAAATCAGCTAACGTATAGTAATCCCATATACTACATATACATAGATACATATGTGTATTTATAAGTGCAGTGCAGTGCAGTCATCAAATCAAATCACATCAAATCCAATCGAAAGTACGAGCACAGAATGTATTTGTATAAAGTTAAGGAGGTTGACGGGACACAAGAACAATATAAATCTATATATATTTATGTATTTGTATTTGTATTTGTATTTGTATTCATATTCATATATCTCTCAAGCGATAAACTATCCTTTGAGAAAACAAAAAACGCAACAACAACTCAAACTGCTCAATTGCAAACTGTAGACTGGCTAAAGACTAAAAAGAAAACGATAAACGATAAATGGATTAACTCAAATATTTTTGCTAACACTTACACTATATATATGAGTAAAAACATTTAGCATATATATATTTTGCTAAGGCTTTTTCGACAAAAACAAAAACAAAACAACAACAATACAGAAAACAACTCGAGCATATTTTTGTACAATTTTTGAGATGTAAAATACTAAACTAAATTGATAAGTAAAATTAACGACAAACAGAATACAGTCATTTTTCAGGTCGGTCTCCCAGCAATTCAATGATTGAGTTTTGTTTTTACTTGCTATTTTGCATTTAGCTTTGCATTTCAATACACTTAAAAAAAACCATGCCTAAAATAAACATTTGCAAATTTACACAAACAAAAAAGCACAAAAAACAAAACAAAACAAAAAAATCTTCCTTCCAAAATATTTGCAATATTTTAATTGTATATATTTTTGATTGTCAAACAACAAATTTTCAATGTCTTCGAATTGTAATTTTAATTACAAGAAAATATATCTTTAATATTTGTAGCAATTACCCAACTTAATTGAATGTTGCTTTAAAGTAGTAAAAATTCTAAATATTTAGCTTTAATTGTTATACATGAAGATCAGAGAAAAAATCCCACACAAGAGAGAGAGAGAGAGAGAGAGAGAGAGAGAGAGAGAGAGGAGAGAGAAAGAGAAAAATGTTTTTGTAAATAGCTTATATGCCATTTTTGTGATGATTTTATCTATGGTTTATTATAATTGTGCACACATGTTTTTAGTTAAATTTAGTAGTCATTAAGCAGCTTATTCATGAGGATTATTTTGTTCATTCTTCAAATTGGTCTCACAATTTAGTTGTAAGCGCAGTGCACAAGAAATTTGACCAAAAAGTCTATTGAAATTTGCCAAAGCTCCGACAAGTTTTCAAGTATACCTTTGGTTAACCCTCAAAGCCAACGTTGAATGATCTCTTAACTGGAAAATTTATAGAACAGCAAGGGCGCCACTCAATTGATCTCCACAGCTAGCCAAAGTCAAAAGTCAACACGCAGCAAATCAAATTATTGTCAGTTTTGGCAAAGTTTCAAAACATTTTTGTCAAATTTCTTGACGTTTCAATGCTAATCGAACAGTGAAAAATAGTAAGGAATTTAAAAACAAAAACAAAAACAGAACAAACAAGTAACAACAAAACAAAAAGAAAATAACAAAAAACTATTCCCAAAAATCGCATTGATCTCATGGATTTTTTTTATCATTTACATCAACAATTCTTTACTTGCATAAAACGCGATGAGAAATATGTAAATTAGGCATAATTATGTAAAAGTTTAGGATAAGGATCGCCAAGCGTTTTAGTTTACATATTTATAGCCTTAAGTTTTTTGTTTAAAGTTTTCTGCTTGTCATTTGACAAACATTTATCGAACCTAAGTTTATATATATAAATATTATGTATTAAATGCCTGTAAGTAGCGCAATATTTTTCTAGCTTAAGAGGTTTTCAGTTCACAACAGAGAGACAGACAGAGAGAGGGAGAGAGATGTCCACACACACACAGACAAACACATACGCACACACACACACACACACACACTAGTTAATATAACAGCAAGAAAGCAGCAAAAGTATATCGAATTTGTTGTTTATAATTTTTTTCTTACTTATTTTTAATACATACTTACATACACATAATTTGTAATCAACTATTCCACACATCCACATCCACATACAACAAAAAAAAAACCACACAAAACAAAAATGAAAAAAAAATCAATGAAAATTTTTGTAAATTTTTCTAAAATGAACTAGTCGCATCCTTGACATTTTCCAACAGAATTCGTTTTGTGGACTATGGAAACCTTTGCGCTGGTTCATTCTAATTAGTTTTCACAATGATCTCGGTAAAGTTTTGTGGCCGCGCGCCCAGAAGTCGACAAGATTTTTGGTTGCCATAAACTGAAACAAGGCAGAAAAGCAAGAAACAAAAATAGCTAAAATTTGTTTATTTTTTACCCATGCGACTTCCGTGTTTAAATTAAGTAATTCGTAATTTGTATATAGCGCAAAAATCAAATGCCATTTTGTAATGATTGTTGGTGCCAAAACAGTGAAAATGTGTGTCAAAAATGCGCTGCCAACTTTTCAAATTGATAGCCGCGTTGAGCACATATTCGAGCTTACATAACTTCAATTAGGATTAGAATTAAAAACAAAAAAATCCCATTATTTTCAATTACATATTCATTAACTTGCATATATGAATCAATATGAATTTTTCTTTGTTTAAAGCTCCAGCGAACATGACATATAACTTGTACATTTTATCTTATGCTGTAATATTTTAGTATATATATATTTTAAGACATACATGTACATGTATGAGGATATATATAATATCACTATGATCTCATGAATATGTTCATAAGACAAAAGTATATATGTAAATGAAATAAATACGCATAAATAGATGTAAGAAGAATTATTATTATTATTATATGAAAAACAAATAAAAATTTTAAAACCATAAACCTCACATTTTTATTTGTAATTATGAAACTTATTGCAGAATACTAATTTGGATTTAAAAATATGTTTATTTTTTTATTGCTAGAATTATTTACAATAATTACTTAAATTCGAATTTCAGCATATGCAACAGTATTTTTTCTTCCTTATTTTCTATTATTATTTTTTATTATTGTCTTGAAAGTTTTAACACCAATAAGCCATGTGTCGTAAAATTTTTATAGACTAAAATTATGATTTTGAATATTACGAAACAAGGAGTTACAAAATATACAACCAAGACGTACTGAAAGTGATTGCCCAACTTTTGAAATGACAATCTCCTTAAATCCCTTTAGGAAGTTTCACCTATGTAATGTAATGATGTAATGCTCCTCATCCGTTATTCGACCATCAAGAGAATTACTTAATAAAATGAATACAACTTGGCAATGAAACAATTTTAAATGAACTATGCGTTGAACCGATGAAGGCGCATCTTGGTTAAGGACAAATTTTTGTCGAATTATGCGTTGAACCGATTGCGCAAGCGGATACCACTTCCGTATGGATGAAAGTACAGAATGAAGCAGTATTAGCAGTATTATTTGAAAATTTACCAATTTATGTTGAACCGACTTCTCAAACTGCGACCGCCAAATTGCCTTCGATTCTTAATAATCCCATTCGTTTTGGTTATATATAGCGATACGTCTTCCTTAAATAGCAAATATTGTTTTAAAATTTTAATATTATTTAATTGCAACAAATTTTTAAAAATGTCAGCATTATTTAGCTTCTTTTTCGAGTGTCGCCATCTAGCTGTCAATTTTGTAGTTTATTAAAAATTATTCATTTATAGTTGCATACTCTTGGGCTGTGAATTAATTGCATCCTAAAAGTAGCCAGCCGATTTAAGAAATAAATTAAAATATATTAATATCAATATATAATGGTTGCCATATTGCCTCTGGTTTTGCCAACTCGTTATGTTGAATAAAATCAAATGCAACCCTTGCGTTTGAGTTTGGGGTGGTGGGGTGGTGCGACTGCTGATCATTTAACCAGCGAATTATGCTACCTAAACCAATTTGTAGTTTTTTTGTGGTCGCGGATTAAATGCTCATAATACTCATAATTGCCACACGGCAGCACGCGGCACTCGGTGGTAACAGGATACGTGGCACGGCAAACGGGGCAGCATGTCACAAAAATGATATGTTATTAGCAGCTTAAGCAGGCGATGATAATGACGACGGGACATGGCTATGCTGGCTGTGCCAGTTATAATGCAACCTGTGACATATCCGCTTCCGCCTTCAATCGCACCATGCAACATGCTGCATGCACCATGCAGCTGTCAATCAAAGTGAGCCTCAATTGCTGGCATATTTAATTCGAATTGCGTTTTGTAAATCTGAACGTGTGCCGCCTCCACGTCTGACTGGTTATCGCTTATACAAAGCAGAGGCTAATTTGACATTTGAGTGTCAGTGCGTGTCGCATTTTGCAGCTCTCATTGTTGATTTGGTTGTAGTTCGGCAATGTGTCCGTTAACTGAATACTTACAAGTTTTCAATTAAATTTTAAGCTAAACTAATCAATAGGCACCCCAAACTACTCCAGAGTGTGCGCCTAGTTTATGATAATTACATTTTGGATCAACACCTGCCAGCTGCAAAAGAGGCGAGTGGGGGCCAATCGATTGGGGGCCTGCCTTTGTCATATATTCGCAATTTTATTATTAACCCATCCACATACACATTTGCCAACTTTACCACAACGGCAACGAGAGCAACAACTACAAGCGCCCCTTCCGCCAACCAATTCTAATTATTAACATTATTCAAGCAGGCAACATTTCCGCCCTGTAGTTTTCCGTAAATTAAAGTTAATTAACTTCCTGCGGTTTTTGGAGCCAACAAGTAGAATTAAAGCGTATAAATTAACTTAAAAGAGATCTTTTGACAAAGCATATTTAAATAAACCAATTATTATGGATTTATTATTATGGATTTCATATTAACAATTTAATTTATTTGTTGTTTGAACGTTCTTCTTGTGTATTTATTTTCCATTGGGGTTAATCAATTTTATGCACATTTTAAAATACAAGCTATTTATGGTAATTTAATTTTTCAACTGCGAGTCCATTAATTAAAGAAAAGTGAATAAAAATAGTTGAAAGTTCTTATTTGAACGAATTTTATTTTGACGTGGGTGTGATTTGTGACAATAGGTTGCTTATTAAAAAATGAATGTATAGATATATATATATATCTTATAACAAAAGATTATTTAATATATATTATTAATATTATAATTTTATTACAATTTAATATATTTTATTTATAGTATTTATTAATGCTTATAATATTATAACAATTTAATATATTTTATTTGTAGTATTTATTAAGGTTTGCAATGTTTTCAAAGAGCTGGCAATTTTGTTGAATTTGTATGTTTTCTTACAATAAGTACATTATTTTAGCACACATACGATTTATTATTAATGCCATAAAAGAAGTAAAATATAAGGTATCTAAAATCGATACCTTCTCTAACTTGGATATGAAAATGATGAGAATTATGTTTCAATTAAAAGATGCTTTGCGAAACTTGAGAGCCACTTAAAAGCAATTCAATTATAAATTAAACAGAATCATGGTCGCATGTGTTTGGGGTATAAAAGTGTGTGTAATGCTAGCTAATTGGCTTTCAGCATAAAGTAGCAAAAAATTAATTTCGTTACACGCTGGATAAAAGCCACAAGCGCCCTTCAACTGAGTAGAGACACGGATATGTTGCAAAATGCACTGCTGCCAGCAAAAATGCATTAAAAATTCATTACAAAGTGCACACTCAGGGCAAGTAAATGCAAGAAACTTGTCTTCAGTCCTTCGCATCTCTAACCCCGACTCCATGTTGTGTGCAACCATTTTGCCGTAGGTATTTAAGCTACTCTTCAAAAAGCATCACTATTTAAAGTTGTGCAAAATGTTGTGTTGAGTAATTTCTAACTTTAACTTCAGAGTCTGGGCGTGTATTTGAGGACTATAGCAAAGAGTAAAGGATACTCGTGTGTCTACTGAGCCCTAAAACGGTCTCAGCCTGCGGGTCATAAGCAAAACTCATAAGGCAATGCTGGCCAGGGCCAATAGCGATCATAATCAACGTCTTTTGCCACTTTATTGACAAACTAATAAAAGCAGCGCAAAGGAAGCAAAACTGAGGAGCAAAGTAAGGGAGCAAGAACTTGGACAAAACGATTTATTAAAATCCCTGTGTATGGCATACATAAAAAGCATCGCAACTGACCGTTGATGTGATGAGTAATTTGCTTTTGGCTTTTAATACGCCAGAAGATGACGATGACGATGATGCTGAAGCTGAAGCTGATGTTGAAGCTAATGCTGATGAGTAGGAGTAGAACGATAACGACAACGATGTCGGAATAGTTGCTGGACACGGAAATTAGTGCGGAAACGGTTACTACGCTTAGCAATCTGTCAAAAAGCCAAAATGTAATAAATGAGACAGAGACACACACACACACCCCAAACCATTCAAAGGCGGAGCTATCCAGTGTCATCATGCTGGCCATCAACATAATTCATATAACATGCCAGAGCACGACAAAAGGCTTCCAACTGAACAAAGGCGCCAACTACTGCGACTGATGCCAAAAAGGATGCCTTTCATACATAAATACCTACATACGTACATACTACACTCAGGGAAAAAGTGTTAGTAAATCGCCCTAAAATGAAAATCGCCCCAAGTAATAAAAGGTGTTTCTATTAATTAGAAATAATTTCGAAAGCAAAAGTATGTCTACAATTTAGAAAGGCTTGCCATAAATCAACAATTCCAAAATATGGAAATATTTATATTTTTTATAAATATTCTCTGTTATTAAGAAAAACATTTCTATAAAGTAGAAACAAAAACGCTCACCTTTGGAAAAAATCCATCTAAAAATACCAATGTCTAAAAATACCAATGTTTAATATTAAAATAAGTAACAGAAAAGATAACATAAGAATTCTTCAACGCATAGAAAACAACACCCTACGAATTGGACTTTTTTTTTTAATTTTAGAAAAATTCACCCTGAAATTAAGAATTGCAAACCGTAGTTCTTAGAAAGCCACAACCATAAAATTGTGAAAATTGACCTTCTAAACTGGAAACTGAACTGAACAAATATACGCCGATTTTTTCTGAGTGTAGATGGGGCACACATGTGCCATATTTCATTACACGTTGATAAGTGGTCATTTGTCCACCCGGTTGGGATAGGACATGCCACACAGGGATGTGGCAAGTGGAGTTTCGGCTCCTTGCATGCCAACAGGCATTTCATAATAATTTTAACAACCTTTTTTACGCAAACATGAAGCGGACCCCAGTCTGAACCTGATATTAATATTAAATGCGCCAGTTGGACTCTGCATTAACTGGTTTATGCCCAGTGCTCAAATTCATATTCGCATTTCTATTCAAATAGTATAATGAATGAATGACTAGCAGCGTGAGCTGTGCTGAGAGATTTTACAAAGCGAAATCAAAGTTGAAATTTAACAAGTGGTGCCCAGACAGAAATTCACTTCAAATAAAATAAATAAATGATAAGTATTTTAATATCATTAATTTATATTAAATTTAGAGTTGGTAAAACAAAAATAAATCAAAATTACAAAGCGTTGTTGAAAATGCAATTATACCTAAATCTATTTTTAAGCCAAATTCGTCGAGTGTTAAGTTTGGGATGATAAACAGCACTAATAGCGCACTTTACAGCACTACATTTGAAAATTTAACAACACTCAGTCGTTGCAAAGAAATGGTTAAAAGTAGCATTCAAAATTGTGTTCCAAATAAACTCGTGTTTAGATAATCAATACCAGTAAATAAATAAATAAATCAAAAATGTGTAAGAAATAATTATGTAAAATATAAATTAATATTAAATGTAAGAAAAATTGTGTTCCAAATAAAATCGTGATTGGAGAATCAATATCAGTAACAGCAATAAAAAATGTGAAAGAATTAATAATATGAAATATAAATCAATATTAAATATAAGATAAATAAATACTAGTAAATTGTTAAAGGTCCTCATCATCATCGTCGTAATCAACAAAGACGAGCTTCCTTTGCTTGGAAAACACAATTGGATCCTTACACGGAGTTGTTCCTCCTTGTTGCGATTTGGCTGGAGATTGGGCAGCTTTCTCTGTTGACAATTCAATTAACTGGGTCTCTGGCACATGAACCTCCATTTCCGGCACAACACTTCTGGGCGAGTAGTTGAAACGAAAGCGTTTCAAATACTGCGGAGCTGGTGGCACAATTCCATTGGCATGGAAGGTGACAATTCCGTGAATATGCAACGGACGGAGCAGACTGCAAAGCTGGATGAGATTTATGCGACTCGGCACCGGGGACCACTGGAGCTTTTCCAGTGGGTATAGCTTTTCTGGTCCATCGCAGGGAGACTTGACAAGGACAGTCACCTTATAGCCGGGCTGCTCAAAGTGCCGCAGTTCTGGACTCAAACTCCTGTAACTCTCCAGATAGTTTCCTATAAGACTGATGTGACCATAGAGTGTCGCAGTTTGGGCGAGTCTTCGGATGAGATACTCATAGCCAAGGAGGGGTATCTTGAGCACAGTTTGTCCATTTTTGGTGATTGTTTTGGCTACTTCTTCAAAATCAACATGTTTAAATTTCTGATCCACAGCCTGAAGATTTAGGAAGAGCACCTCGGTGCCCTGTGCTATCCATTCCTGGTAGCTAGCATTGCCCATCAGCTTACAGAGATCATCCTGCTGCACAGCTGAATAGTAGTAGAGCAATCTTCCTCCATGCAGTTTACGGATTAGCAGCATTAAAGCATTTTCCAGCTCATTCCCGGCACAGAGCATCATCTCCAAGCGTTTGCCATCGCTGAGGCGCACCGTAAACGGTTCCGATTTCTTGACTATGTGCAAATCCTGCTCCGAAATGTTGGCCGAACGGGAACGCAAATAATGCAGCAACTGAGTTGCAATTGGTTTCAGTGTATACATCTTGCAGAACTGCTTGGGCAGTCTGTCCACTTTCTCCTCTAAGCCATAAAGATGCGTTATGAATACCTTAATGTGGCTCTCATACAGCTTTGGTATATCATCCAAAACAATTTCGGGATAATCCTTGAGACGCATTTTGCTCAATTACACTAAAATGAGAATAAAAAAAATGATTTATTTTTAAATTAATTCAGTATACTCTAATAATCTAATTTTTAATGATAACAGTAGAGAAATAGGGAACAATTCATGAATGTTTATTTACATAATAAACAATTTGTATGCCGTACCCAATTTATGACCTCTTTGGTTCAATCACTCATAAGCGGATACAAGACTGATGGCCTATAATTGATCAATGTTATCCCACTGACTCGACTTTGACTTTGCGAAACTTCCCCAAAACGAAATAAAGCAAGACCAAAACAAACTATGAATAGTGTGTAAGCAAATTAAAAGGCAACCAAAAACGGCAACAAAAACAAAAAACAATCAATAATTTTTGGCACGCCGAAGAAAAGATACCCTTTATAAACAGAGTAGTTGTACTAGCTTTTTTTACTATATAATAAATATATTTTGAAATAAATTAATAGCTAGAACTCGGCTTTTAATCGGCTTTTAATCAGTTTTAATTTTTAAAGCGCATGCTTTGATGCTCTGCAAAGATATGCATTTGAAATTAATTTTAATCTGTTCTGTAATATTTGAGAAATATTATTCTATAAGCTTTAATTTTTGGTTTTTCTTTTCTTTTTTTTTTTGGTTTTCTATGATACAATACAAATGAAATGAATTTAGTTGAATTTTGTTGACCTTCGTCTGAGAGGCTAGTTAGCTTGTCATTCTATATGTGAACTGAGAAATCTTATGCAATGCGTTACACAATTTGTGACAGAATTATGGTAACCTCTGCAAGGGTATACTCATAAATTTTGAAGCGTCTAATTGAATGACAGGCAATGGCATAGATTCGAAATTGGCAACAAGACAGCCAGCCACGTTTAACTCATGAAAGGAAAGACGTCAGTGGCACAACCCACAATCTGGAGATTTCGGTATCGCTTTCAATATGACCGCCAAAACGAGTCAAGAGCCAACCGCTGCTTTTTGGTTACCTCACAGCTCAGCTTCAAAGTCAATAGAAAAACGAAAAAAAGTGTAAATTATTATTACGTTGCTCTCCTACTCTGCTACTTTGGAAAAGAAAGCAGCGTGGGGGACGCTCAGGGGTCTTTGGGATCTCTGACCACACTCAGAGAAAAAAAATCGCCATACATTTTACTAAACCTAGTCACCCTATTATTCAGAAAGTATATTTTTAATATTTAAGGGTGTGACTTTCTAAAAACAATGATTTGCATTTCTAAATTTCAGGATGGGATATTATAAAATTTAGGAAAACAAATTTCTATAAATGGGTGTTGTTTTCTGTGTGTGTACTTTAAAATATTTTATATTAGTTATTCTGTTACTTATCTTATTATTAAACATTCGCATTTTTAGATTTAACATATACACAAACATTTAACATATTAAAAAAAAACTTGGCCAGCTGAACTCTAATCTAAAAGCAGAGCTCTTAAATGGTTAGCATTCATATTTCTTAAAATATAACCAATAAAAAAATCTCAATACTTTAATATTTTCTTAGACATTTTTTTCGTAATATCTAGAAGTCATTTCTAAATAATAGAAAAGCATATTTAATTTTTGGTCTATTTACTAAAATTGAAATCGATTTATTTTCTGAGTGTAGACTAGAAAATTACTCAATGTCGCTTAAGTTGGCTGCTGATAGTAAATGCCACCGTTTTGTCTTGTTTGCTGTCTTCTTGCAGCTCTGCGGAGTCAAGTAGATGGCTGGCTGCTCATTCAGCCTCAGCCCGGTTTCAACTTTCACTCTTCGAGCGATGATTTGCTTTAGTGACTAATTTGCTTGCTGCTCGCTGCTCGCTGCTTGTTGACTGCAACTCTTGGCTAATTATAATTAAGCCATTTGGCTGGCTAGCTGACTCGGAGGCACCCAGATTCGCTACGAGTATTGTACAATTACTTACCTGGCTACTTATGAGACTTACGACAAATGTGTAACAACTGATTGATCAACATGTAATGCACCTCTGTGTGATGTTAATTGAAATATGCACTCACACTGGGTTGAATGAACTCTATCCAAGTTACCACATCTATCAACGAACCCTATATGAGAAACAAACTTCACGTAGTAATCAGTCTTTGTATTCATTTACATTTTTTTTAATTTCAATGAAATTGAAAGTGATTTGAAAAATCCAAATTTTTCCCATTTTATTATAGATTGCTTTGCTTACTGAACCAATCTTTAAAAACCCAATTTTGCACATGTTGTGATAGATTTCTTTTCTTACCTAACAAATCTTTAAAAACCCAATATTTCCCATTATTTTTACCAATTTCTTTCCTTTCTAAACAAATATTAAAAAACCCAAATTGTTCCCGTTTTGTTAAAAAAATGTTTAAAAACATGATGTTTCCAATTTTTTAAAAGATTTCTTTCTATACTAAATAAATCTTTTTTTTAATCTATTATGATGTTGGCCAATATTTGGGTATTACCCATTTGTAAATTTATCGATTATTTATCGATTGACGTAGATCGTTAACCTTAACACTTTTTTGACGCAGCTTCGTACCAGGGTAAATTCCCCGTTTTCAAGACTCTTGCTTCAAGGGCATCGAAACAAAAATGCGTTGGAGGGCGAGACGTACAGCACGATACATCTATCATGATTGTATAAGGCTTTAAACGTTTCCCATTATGAATTACCCTCTTATTTTAACATAATTTTTACATTACATTTGAGGTGTTGTGTAAACCATTATTTGCATACAAAGGTAAAGAAGAATGTTCCACAAGCTGTTTTCGTCCTTCTATATTTAATACCTCTCTTTACATTTCAATTCATTTTAGTCCTCTTCTAGCTATCTACTCTCTTTACATTTCAATACAATTACTCAATTACTCTCTATTAGCTCAGCTCTTTCTCCATTTCTTCTCTTTGTGCAACTTCATAAGTAGCTGCTTTAATTTCAAAGATTCGGCAGCAATTTCACTCTCTGCTTAAGTATCATTCGCAACGGTGCTCGCCACTATCCCCCCTCACCCGCTTTGCCTTTGCTCATCCTCGTTTAGCCAGTTAAAGACCCGACTCAGAGGTTCGGCTCAAGACACGACTTTGACTTGGCGCATGCTCAGCGTCGGCGTCGCGTGTCAAACGATCGCCGCACTCAAAGCCGGAAAGACGTCTCGTTGGCGCATGCTAAAAAAAAACCAAAAAAAAGCCAAACACAAAAATTTTGTTTCGATTTTGTTGGTGTTTCGGTTTCTTTTTTATGTGCGCAAGTGAAAAAATACGACGAAGACGAAGAAGTGCAGCCAGTAAGTGGAATTAAAAGCCGAAAGTGTGCAAAATCAAAGGCGGGCTAAACAATTTGGGTGTTGTTGAGTGTTAAACAAAGCGTGGCAATTGTGACAATCATAAATGCGAATCGACCAATTTTTAAGTTCAACCAGCCAAGAAATTAAAAGAAAGTTTAACTCGTTTGAATTGTTGTGCAAGTGTATAAAGCATTAAACATTGCGTAAAAATTAAACAACGAAAAAAAAATAAATAAATAAACAAACAGCTGAGTCATTCTACAAATCGAAGCTCTGCAATCAGGTGGGGGGTGGGGCATAGTTAGACGTACTCGTAGTAAATTAAGCAGCACTGCCATCTGCCGGCTGTCAGCTGCACTAAAGAATGCACAACACGTACGTTTTGCATGTTCCATGTTCCATGTTCCGTCTTTAGCCTCAAATTGGAGCCCATCTCAAGCGTAAAGTGTCGTTTCGTGTAGTTCACGGGGTGTGTGGGCGTGTGGGTGGCAACCCTAGGACCAATTCGATGCATGTTGTGCCAGAGTTGTACTCGAAGCATTTTGTGATCCTAACACCTGCTGTCATCGCTTCTTCTTCTTGCTGTAAGCCCCCACCACCGTGTCGCCCGTGTCTCGTTGCAGGCTGTCTTCCTGTTTTAGTGCAGCGCCCTCTGTCGCCTGTCGCCCGTTCGAACTGCAAATGCAATTTTCTCGTAGTTGCGCTCGTTGCTTGGACCATAAAATTTTGGGGCAATTACAGTTACAGCTACAGCTGCTGTGGCAAGTCTGTCGCCAGTTAGTCAGTCCGCCAGTCATGCGGGTGTGTGTGTGTGTGTAATTGCATTAAATTTAAATTTTATATGCGAGCACAACACATTTGGCATAGTCACTTCATTTTTTATTACGACAAGCATAAATAATAAATTTTTGCTGGTTTTCCAGCTGTTTCCAAAACAACTTTAAGTCTTGCACGAACATTTTTAAACACTTTGTGCGTCATCTCTCTCAGAGAGACAACCTTGACTTCATTTATATGCAAATCGAATGAGTCCAAAAACAAAACAAAAAGCACGCTTTGTGCATAAAACATTTATGGTGAAATGTATGGCAGAAAAAAAGTGACAAGTCCACAATGAGTTTGGCAAGATTAATGAATGAAATGACTGCTAAACAGAAACTAATAGCCAAACAATCAATAACCAGTAATCGAATTTATATCTGTTGACAATGCGAAGATATTCACTATATTGATTGACTTTCACTGAATTTTTAATTCATTCCCATAATGAACGCAATGAAAATATAGTGAAATTATATTAATGTATTCAATACTATTTATTTATGATATTGTTGTCGTGACATGTGTAACGCATTGAAGGAGACGTCTCTGACTTCACATAGAAAATATATATTCATGATCTCTCATCACTAACCAAGTCGACAGTCTGTCAGTCTCTCGGTATATATTTTTTTTTTCATACAAGCAAACTCCATAATTTTTAAAGCTATATGGATACTATAATGCATCGGTGACTGATCAGACAGCTATTTCTTATATCTGCCATAGAAAAATAGCTCGAAATATGAGTTTTAAGTAATAGGAGCGAAATTGGCGTAGACATATGTACATTTTACTCTTTCTAATACGATATAACCACACAAATATAGAATATTCGAGAGAAGTCGACTAAGACACACCCTGAACCAAGCTGTTAAACATAGGCGTTTTTATCCAATCTTGGTCAAATCCTTAATATGTCAAGTTATATTAGATGTCAATTGTAAAACTCTACCTTTAATCATGGCTTTACAATTTTTAGTTATCGATAAAATAAAATAAAATAAATTTGATGCATTTTTCTGCGTAAGGTGTGCGAGAACCAATATTCCAAATTTTAACATCCGCTTTTTAATACAGACGGACACGGCTAAATCAAGAATATATACATCTTATGGGGTCGGATACGATGCCTTCTGATTGAGACATACTCTTGCAATAAAAAACTGCATTTTCCAATTTTTCCCAATTTTAATGAATAAAGGGGATCAAAACATAATACTATTTTGAATTCCTGACTAAGATGTAAATGTCAGCAGGTTAACTTCGAATAGCTATTATTTCTTGATTTAAATTTGTTTAGTAGATTGGCAAAAGATTAATTTCATTTAATTTATTATCTTAAGGCAGAAATATTAACATCCGATGTACAAGATTTTTTATATAATAAAGTTTATTAGTATATTGGCTAAGTATGGCCAGCTTTAAGGAAACTCTAAATTTGAAATGGGAAATATTCAACTGTTCTCTTTTTAAAATCACACGTGGCTAATGAATAATCTGGAATTTGAATGCTTTTATTTGTCAAAGCAAGTCTCTAAGCCTTTGAGAAATGTGATGCTACTCGTTCAACTCGTGTGTTTTGGGTACACTCAGAATAAAATCGCACCACATTTTAGTAAATCGCCATACTGTTGGCACTAATGGTTAATCACCATATTACAAAAGTAAATTTGTAAAAAACATAGTTTGCATTTCTATATTTCAGGGCATTTTCTAAAATTTAGAAAACCTTTGTCTAATTTTCAGGGTGTTTGTTTTTTATGTGTGTACATTGAAAAATTCTTATATATTAGCTTTATTGTTACTTAAATTACGCAACATTAGTACTTTTTGAAATAGTCGACTTGGGGCAAGCTTTTCTAAATTTTAGACATTTTTTCCCCATATTTCGAAATTGTTTGTAAAAAAACATAAAAACGTTATTAGGCCGATATTTTTCTGAGTGTTCTGGTTATAAGGAAGAGTTTTTAAGTGTAGGCAGGCTACTTCTCCAGCTATCAACTCAAGTTTAGCTATTAAAAATCAAGAGCAGCAACCAGTCTGAATGCGTATTAAACTTTTAAGGCCTGCCAACGCTCGGTGGCAACAAATGGCGACAAATAACACGTCACAATAATATGAATAATTTAGCACAGGGCTCAAATCGCACCAGACAAAAGCCAAAAAGAAGATGCAGACAAAGACTGAGACTGAGACTGAGACAGAGTCGAGTTGAGCACCCAAAAGAGCTAAAGATTATGGATATGATTATACGGCGTAGTCATCGTCGAAATAAAGCTGATGATTACGGCGCCGTGATCGACTCGAGATGTGGCATGCGGCATGCGGCTGCATAAGCACGGCGCAATCATAAAAAATGGAATTAAACAAATGTCAATCTCGTCGTCGTCGTCGCAGTCGCAGTCGAGATCTCAACGAGCACGTGAGAATTGCATTAATATGAATGCAAATGCGCTGCATTCCCCAAAATTCCCCACATTCCTCGTTTCGGGGGTAAATCTATAAATTTATGTGCAAATGTTGCGAGAAATTTGCCACGAGGACTCTAGAGAAATTCGCAATCTTTTTCAGTTTGTACACTCAGAAAAAAAGCCTTAGTTTTAGTAAATCGCCCTAACATATAGCAAATATTTCTATTAGTTACAATTAAATTTCTGAAAAGCCGACAATCCCAAAAGTATGGCGATTTTTTCTACTTTTAGAAATAGTTCCAATTATTAAGAGAAACACTTTTAAAATTAGATATGCAAACCGAAACCGGCGATTTACTGAAATTTAGGTCCATTTTTTTTTCTGAGTGTAGTCAAGGAGATGGAGGTGACAGCAAGTTTTTATGTTATTATTGCAGGCGACGTGCGAAAAGTGGCTTACGCTTATGAATTGCTGACGTTAGCTGGGGATTTCCACTGATTCCAAGAGACACCGCACAAAACGACAGCGCCACCAACACCAACACCAACACCAGCCACCCACAGTTGGAAGAATGCAGTTTGCACAACAGCCACAAAGTATGCAATGGAAAATTGCATTTCTAATTATCGCGTTAGTCGGCGACGTGTCGTGCATAAGAAATGCGGACGGAAATGACGAGTGAGTTGAGTCCACTTCCAACTTAATTTATGCAAATTTCATTGAACTCAACTCAAATGCAAATGCAAATTTACGCCCACTTTTCGACAGGCAGAAACACATTTCCGCAAAGCTACAAAACTTTTTCCCCTCCGAGCCGCTGCCGGAAGTGAGCACCAGCCCCAGAGAGAAAGCGGAGATCTCGGCACGGGTGACAAGCGGCGGATTTCGACCCTCGCAAATGATGGAGTTTACACCGTCTGATGTGATGCATGGCGATACCCAGCACCGTTATCCACCCAGCTATCTGGAGCCCGACTACAAATATCAAGTGCCCAGCACCTTGGCCAGTCTTCAACCACAGCAGTCAGCCTCCGATAAGCAGTTCTCCTTTCCGGATGAGACAAACACCTTCCACAGCTATGCGAGCACACAAATACCCACAACACCCGTGGTCAGCTATGTAGATCCATATCGATACACAGCCACGCCCCCAACGGTCAGCTACATTCAAGATGATCAGACGTATACGGTGCAATCATCCCTACTCGTGGGCAGCCATGCGCCACAGCGACCCCCCAGGATGAGGTGTATCTGAAGCGACCCGGCTACGTCTTCGACGAGAGTCCATCAACATTCTATCGCCGACCTGCGTCAGCTGCAACAACACCCAGTTCGAAAAAGATCTCATACGATTCACATGATTATCCGCCGCCCAGTTATGCCTCACAGCACACATCCAATTTCAAGCCACAGCAGAGTTTACAGCGACCGATTTACCAGCGACAGGACATCAGTGGGCATAGACCACAATATGCCACTTCGTCTAATTATGCAAACAACTTGGGTAATTATTTGCAGCGACCACAGCCAAGTTATGCCAGCCACTCCAGCCCCAGCTCCAGCTTCAGCTCCAACACCCAGTCGCCCTCGAATCCCCCACACTTTCAGTATGAGCCTCAGCAGCAGCAGCAGCAGCCGCATCAGCAGCAGCATCAGCAGCAGTATCAGCAGCAGTATCAGCAGCAGCATCAGCAGCATCAGCAGCAGCACCAGCAGCGACCTGGTCACAATTACTACGAGTATCAGATTGGCGAAATACCACCCCAAACACAACATCAAAATCAACAGCAACAGTTCAACTATCGTCCAGCTCCACAAGCCGCCTATCGACCACCTTATCAATACCAGCAACATCCCCAGCAGCAAACTCAGCAGCAGCCTTCATCTGGACTTGGGTCTGGTGGCTTGGCCACTTTGGCTTCGCTCTATGCGCCACAATTTACGAATCTACTCTTGGGTGGTGGCACTGCATCCACCTCCAGCAGTCCATTGGGCGGCCTCTTGGGGGCTTTCACAGGCGCACAACAACACACACAACAACACAGCCGGCCGCCCAACACACAGCTCATTAGAGCCTTGGAGAACATCGCACGCAACGACGACTTGCAGTGTGTGCCCAAGGTGCTCTGCCAGATGATTGCCGGTCAAACGTTACGTGGCCAACTGCCGGGCTTTATTACATCTCCAGCCATAGCCAAGTGAGTACACTGAGCGAAGCAAATGTCAAAGTGAATTTCTTTTTATTTTATGAACACTGAACACTGAAAAAATACAAGTTTACAAAGTGCTTTCAAACATAAAAAAAAGGGTTTAAGTTAAGCAAAGAAAAATATTGACTCAAGTAAAAATCAATCATAAATTGAAGGTTATATTTTGAAAAGAATAGACTAAAACTGAAAGGCTGTCTAAAAAAAGTATCTTAAGTTAAGCAAATCAAGCAAGCAATCGTAAATTTAGTGCAACATTGTTCTTAACAGAATAGTCCACAATGATTTAAATAACAGAACGGCAGCTGTTTAAAATACATACGTTTTATAAAGATTTTTTCTGAGTGTACCAGAGCTGCCACATTTACCATTAGGAATAATGTGCCAAGGGGCTTTACTTGTAAGTAAATATTATTAAATTTACATACCCCCATCCCATCCAACTGGCAACTGGCCCGTCTAATTTCAAGCAAGCGTTAACTGGGATTAGACTTCATTATGCAAGTCGATCTGGCGCCGACCAAATATTTATTGATTGTTCTTTGAAATGAGGCACGCTCTGATTGAGTTGGCAAGGTGGAAGGGTGGAAGGGGTGGCAGGCTGTGTTTCTGAAGCAGTTTGTCTGCAAATTGATATTGTTTGACTTCTCGCTTCTCGCTCGCTGCAAATGGGCATTTACTCAATTAAGTTTTATAAGCCGCCTAAAAGGCAGCTGGGCAACATTGGTTAGCTAATGAGAAATATAATAATTAGTGGGCTTGAATTTAAGGTGGAAAGCTGCACGACAGATGTGATCGAATATAAATAAGCACATTTGCTCAAAGCATTTTCTTAAACATTGTTAAATATTCTTAAATACTTCAAGAAAAATACTTAAATTAAAAAAAAACAGCTACTTTCTCCACACTTGCAAACTATCAAACCATCTCAAGATATTAAATTAAAAAAATTAAATAAATGAAAAACAAATAAATTAAGGCGGTGACTTACTGCGACAGTTTTTTGGACGACCTTTTGAATAAAAATGGAAATCAGATCCGACTTCTGAGCCTATATAACTCTCTCATCAACCCTAATTACCAACCGTTTCTTAGGGCTTTAAGCATATCAATTAAATTAATGTATTCAGGGCATAATGAAGCAATAAAACATTTAAAATATTAGGCTCTACTTAGTGAAAGATACAGTGTTAAAAAAAGGTGCTGTAAAATGTTGCAAAAATCTAAAAGTCGTTAGTTAAATTTCAACTAAGGATAGATGTGTACAACTCTTTTCCGCTTTGCCCATTTGCAATTTATTATTAAAAAATATTTAAGCACATACTTAATTCTTGCATTGTGTGAAAGTTTTTCTAATCTGTTCATTTTCGATTCATTGCGAACAGTTTCCTCGCTGGGTTCCCAGTCGCCTCACCTGCTCTGATTTATGGACGAGCTGCGCTGCTAGGAATTAGCGGCGGCGAACGAAGCTGTGTCCAGACCTACGAGAAATGTCCAAAGAATGAGGTAAGCTGGCTGTTGGCATACCAATCGGGGGTGTTTAATGATTATTAAAAACTTCAAACTGTCTGGCTCTTAAAAATAGATGGAAATCATTCACTATCTGAACAATCATCGCGGCGGTTTCTTCAAGTTCTTCAGCGAACCGGAAGAGCAACCAGCAACTCTGGCACAACAATCTGGCGATTCTGGCGGCAGCTCATTTTTCAGCATACTCTCAGCGCTGACAGGCGGCGGCCAGGGACTGGGACTGGGGCAGGGGCAGGTGACGCGTACAACGCCACGGCCAGTGGCGCGACCCACGCAAAGACCGAGCACGGACATCGCGAATGGCATTGGCAGCTTCTTTACACAAGTGCTGTCCGAGTATTTGAATGGCGTCGAGTCTCAAAGGAGAAGGAGGCGAAGGAGTCTGTTGCCAACGGAAATTAAACGCACCATTCAAACGGATAATGGCCGCTTGATGCCCCTGGATTTTCACGATGAAGAAGACGACTTGGATACGCAGACACCAGTCAGGTTTCAAGATGATGACGAAGCGGAGGCAGCCCAGGCACACACCGAACTGATAGGTGTGCTGCAATTTCCCGAAGATGCTGGTGAGGGTCGAATACTGCACTTCAAGAACATTGAAAGCGAGGAACACAACAACAACAATGACAATAGAGCTGTGCGATTTCCGGAAGATCAGAATGACAGCCAGAGCAAAGTTATCTATGAATTCAATCGGGTTGCAGCTCAACGTAAATTGAGATTTCCCCAGGACCAAGACGAAGCCAAAAGACAACAACTGACTGAGGGATGGGCAGCAGTGCTGCCAAATGGATTGGCCCTCGAGGATTATAGCGTGGAAAAGAGGCGTGGCAAGCGTATTGTGTTCAAGGACACCAATCAGCACCTCGACGAGTTGAGTGACGAACGTCTGCGAGAAGAGCAAAGAGCCGAAGAAGCAGATCGATTGGCGGAAGAACAATTGAGGGAGGCATGGCTTAGAGAAGAGCAACAAAGTGTGAGAGAAGAACAATTAAGGGAGGAGCAAGTCAGAGAGGCAAGATTGAGAGAAGAGCAACAGGATCAAAGGGAACAACATGCACCACCGAATGCTGTCTATGAGGAGTCAGCACCACCTCAACGCGGTGCTCGCGTCCTCTTTCCCGATCACTACGAGCGACACATACGCCGTGGCAAGATCCTCAATCGACCCACCTATGCACCCACCTACGACTACAATAATCGTGGCGGGGAGAAGGAGATGCGCTTTGTGGTCAGCGACGAGCATCGACCCAGTTCCTATTATCGCCTGGAGGAGACGTCAACTGACTATCAGACGAGTGCCCAGCACAGTTTTATGAACTACGGGGAGTACATGCCAGGGAATACTGTGCGGTTCTCCGATTCGAATGACACGCCCGCCTACAATCCCCAGTACAACTATCCCAATGCGAACTACATTAGCGATAACCGATATAGCAGCGCCTATCAGACGACCTCGACGAGGAGACCCAAGCACGAGGATGATAAGAATGTATATGTGAACAACTCAAATGGCGTGACGGAGTATTATATTAAACCCGATGGTCGCAAAGTGTATCTGGGTAGTGGATGAATTTTCTAGGGTATATTTAGCATATATATATTTATATATATAGACTACTAACTATTAACAGTCGCCAGGCAGTTCCCATTAATTTTAGTGCTGTACATAATTGTTATCGCTTCAATGCTTTAAAATATTTATTAAACTTGTTTTTAAATAAAAAAAAACAGAAATAAAACACAAAACGAGAAATCTTCAATCTGGCTGGCATTGTTTGTTCAGCAAATCAACAAGCAGAGCGATCAAATGAAATATGCAAAAGAAATGGCACATAAATCCAGAGACAAACGGCGTCATCGCTGGGAATACGTTTGAAAAATTAAATGTGATAAAACGCGGAACAAACAACCAAAAAAAAATACAAATAAAATAACCCGCACACAATTTCAGATTCAGATTCGTTTTCGTTTTTTCTTTCCCCAAATGGGACGAACGTTTTGCCAGGCTCCGACTTCGCGGAGAGCCACAGCCAAATCACACAAATATGCAAAGTGCAAAAAAGTGCAGCATATTTTTGTGCGCCAGCACACAGAGCAGGGCTGTCAACGTCACCAAAGCTCAAAGCAGCGCTTGTTGTTGTTGTTGCCCTTGTCTACATTGCGACGCTGTCGTGTCGCTTTATTTACAGCACTCTCAACAGTGCCTGCAAACATATGCAACGAGTTAATAAATAGCAACGCAAAGCGCTGCCTGGTGGTCGGAGTTGCCCCCATTGGGGGTACGGGTTATGGTTAGGGTTGTGTATTTTACCAAAAGCTGTAGTTGCAGTACGCGTAGGGAAACAAACGAGAGCCACAAATAACACAAGAAGTTGAGCTGTAACGCAACTGAAATAGGTACACTGTGGAATACTCCCTAATCAGAAAATGACTTCTACAAAACTAAGCTCTAACTTATTTCTTGTTGCATGAGCTCCCATACTCTATTATTAGTATTAAATTCCATTTTTATTTTGGAATGGTCTCATATTTTCTTAATTAAATCCCATAATTCAATATATTTACTTAATGACTCAGTTATACAGTTGTATTAAAATCTATAATTCCATTTTTTAAGCTTTACTTTAATATTAAGTTCATTTTATTTATTTTGGAATGATCTGCCATATTCTGTATTAAGTTCCATAATTAAATTTGTTCGGTTTTTATTGTAAACTTAAGTTCATTTTATTTATTTTGGAATGATCTGCCATATTCTATTTTGTTTACTTAATGACATTATATTTTGAATTATGTAAGCTCTTATTTAAATCTTAGGTTTATTTCATTTATGTTGCAGTTCATCATGGCACCTCAGCAAGTTTGAAGGGTATTCGGAACAAGTCTGTAGCTTAATGCCTTGCGTCAACAATTTGTGAGGCCCGCTGAAAAGTATGCAACTGTTTTTTTCCGTTGCACGTTGCATGGTTTTTGGCGTATCAATTTTTGCCTGCAATCCAGCATAATGGCTAGCAAGTGAAGTGTGTGTGTTTGTGAGCGGATGTAGTGTGTGTTGTGGTGTGGGGCGTAAAATGCATTGTCCGAGCAGCATTTCGAACTGGACTGCAATGGAGGGAGGATGTGCTCTTAAAAGCGCAGGCATGCCACAGCATATGCACATAGAATTTTCGGTTGATTTTTGTTTGTTGATTTATTTGCTTATTCTTCATACATACTTACTTAAGTCTAAGCCTATGCTGTCTGTCGTTTAAATTATAACCCCTAAAAACAACTAACAGTACGAATTGATGAAGAGTGAAGATAGACGTAGTTGGAGTTGGAGTTGGAGTTGGAAAGTATGTAACAAAGATGTCCATGCAGTTGACTGTGACTGACTACACGATGCGATGATGCAGAGAGAGCCCCCTACAACTAAAAAAAAACGAAAGCCCGCCCATATTTGGAGTGCTAGATTGTCCTTAGCGTGGCTGCGGAGGCGGCAGTGGTCCAGCTCCTGGACACGGCATCCTTTTGGCCAGGTGCTTGCAGAGCGGCACATCCCGCACAGCATCGCCGATGAAGAGCGAGAGCAGATACCATTGTTTCATGCCTCCGGTTGATTGCACTTTGTAGTTCCTGAGTGGCATGTAGCATGTTTGCACAGAGGAGTTGTTTCCAGTCAGTCATCATCATCATCATCATCATCATCATCGGGCACAATAGTCGGCAACGAAAGCGGATTACAAAAATAATTACTTATAAGTAGCGAGTAAAATACACAAGGCTCCACCACCAAAACCCAATCCAAGTCCTGGTCCAGGACCATATTAAAAACCAAAGTAATTTGTACTTCACTCTTGCAGGGCAGCAAGTGGGTTGAGATGCCTTTTGGGACAGCACCAAGACTCACAGATTTTACGGAATGGGTTGAAGTGAATGACATGTTAGAGACTTGAGCTGTATTATGAATATGTTTTTTTGTTAGTCAGTTTGCATATCATGAGACCCGTTTACTTAAAGCTATCTATATACAGTTGCGAAAAAATATTTGATTTTTTTGCCTTCTGATTGAAAAAAAAACAAGCCATTTGTTTTGCAATATTTTCAAAGGTTGATTTTTCATATAATGTTTAGTATTCCCCCAAATTATACATTTATATATTTATTGAAAATAATTCCAGGAGCAGTACCAACTTTAATTTAAAGTGGGAATATTAAACAATATATATATTGAATCGATTATTTACCTCCAATCTTCCTGCTTATAGCTGCACATTTGAAAAATAGTGCAATTATACTTTTCATTCACTTTCTTCCTCTTTCATAAAATTAAATTTTGTAATTTTAGTTTTAATTAAATAAAAAATAAAAAGTGGAAAACGGTGTATAAAATTTGAGGATTTTTTTAATCTTCTCTGATCTCTAAAAACGTATTCATAAGTTACGTACACTAAGTCATCTTTGAAAACATTTCTTGTGAGAGTGGTGCTATTGTTTTTACGCAACTGTACATAAATCATAACAATACATTAGTTATTGTCAATAAACTTATAATATGCAAATACATTTGATGACGCTCACATTTTATGTTTTTATTTCTTGTTGAAAACCACGTTAAAAATTGATAGAAAAAATAAATGTATATAAAAATGTCAAATAAATGCAAGCACAAAATACCCTCAACAAAAGTAAATCGCCCATTGAAATCCTTTTTAAAGTACAAATATTTGTAAAGAAATTCATCAACTCGGGAAATTTAATTAATTTGATTAACATATATGATTTTTTCAACAAAGGTTAGCTTTTCATTTACTTTATTTTTTTGTAATTATATTTTTTTGTTTGTCAATTCGACACATCTTTAGCTATCAAGCGTCCCAGTGTATCAAAATTTGTTTGCTGATTACTTTGTTGTGCGATCCTTTGGTCAGCAGACACACACTCAAATTTCACACGTCTGCCATGGGATAATTTAATCAACTCAGTAACAAACACATCTGCAGTGCCCCCGGGCTCAGATGAGAGAGAAAGAGATGAGTGTGGCAAGCGAAAAAGGTGCAACAGCATCGAAAATATAACTGGCCAATGCACAAACTGAGAAACAGAGCTGAAAGCGTTCCCCGCTGTGTGCTTGCATAAATTTAATCAAAAACTTTAATCATATTTTATTATTACAAAACACGTCGTGGGCAAACGAACAAAACTTCTAATGCCAATTACATTTGCAGCGCAACGCAAAACTAAACAAACAAGAAGGGAGGTGAAGGCAGAGGTGGAGGGACAGGGGGGACAGGAGAAACAAACCAGCAAACCGACAAACGACAGACGTTGAGCACATTTCAAAAATAATTTTGAATATTTGCTCTTGACACTTGGGTCTTGCCAGGATAGCTGCCAGGGGTCTGGGTCTGGGTCTGGGTCTGGTCAGAGACCAAACGGGGTGTGGCAAAGAAACTTTGAGTGTTGAAAATTTTGCATGTTAAGTGTGAAAATGTCAGATGCATGTGCAACAGATTTGGGGCTGAGGCGAGTGCGATATGACACAATATTAAATGAAATTTACAACAATGGCCGAAACTATGAATGCCAAATGTTGCGCATACGACACGTATGCCATCGAGTTCTATGCTAACGCTTTTAAACTATCTTTTGTTTGTCAAAAACAAGCAAGTATTATATATTTCAAAGAGTTGGCAACTGCAGATATAAGGAAATATTTACTATCTCAGCAGAGCAGCAGCCAGTCCGAAACTTTAAGACTTCCTTTATTATTATGGGAATTGTAATAAAAGAAGCAAAAAGAATTAATTATGAATCAGAGCAAAGCAAGACGGGCTTTCAAAGTGCAAGGATAAAAGAAGGAAGAAGCAAATGAAAACCAGTGCGGAAAAGAATAATTTCCTCAAGTTGCAAAACGTCGTGCAAACAACAAGTTGCATTGCATTACCATGACAATAGCGAATGCAGCAAGAGCAACTAACTCATTAGGAACTCACAAATTTATGTAAACTTACAAATTGAAATCCAAAGCCAATGACATGCACATTTAAACTTTGCGAGTAACAAGTACGTGAATTCAGCTGCAGACTGCCAGAATGGGAGAGGACATTAAATTATGCGCAGATGAGTTAGCATTGCCAATGACAATGACAATGAACTGAACACTGTACAGGGCAATAGAGGAATACATACAACAATAAAAATTGATTGGAAAACATTTTGAGCTAAAAACAAGTCATTCATTTGCCAAATGACAAGAACAACAACAGCAGCGCCAAATTGCAACGTTGCAATAACAAATGCAATCTGAGATGCTTCAAATGGAAGAGAGCGTCAGCCACGGGAATGAACCAAATGCGAAAGAGAAGGAGAAGGAGAACCAGGAGAATGGGGAGAGAGAAGAGAGAAGTTGTTACTGTCTGCCAGTTGCCAGTTGCCAGTTGAGAAGCCATAAAGTCAGCGTTCCACTCGAACAAGAAATAACTGAGAAAATTAAACAAGTTCTTCCATAGATGCAGCTCAGATGCTCTATGCATTCGATTCTGAAGAGGAACGTATAAGGAATAAACTAAATAGCAATAAACTAATCTCAATTATCTTTAAGCGTTTCTTCGAAAATTCAATACGTTTACCACTTAATGCACAGGGAAATGGCTAAAAATGTATATTTAAGTAAGAATTCACCGAAAATTATGATGAAATATTTTGCAGATTAACTAGGCTACAAATTGAAATATATTTATAAGGGATTATTAAGTTCAAACATTTTAATTGATAGTACGATTCCACTATCAACATTAGATGTCTATAGTTTGTAAATTATATTGCCTGTATAATTTCACATAACTAACATTCGTAATATATGTGGTTAATGTTAGAAATTCCCCCGATTACTTTGTATTTATTGCGATGATTTATCGAACCCGTCGAGTGTGACTATTATAAAGTCACACTTGAGTCAGAGTTAGCGCCAACTTCAGTTACAAAATCACCATCACCAACATGTTGCATACCCTTTACAAGTAGTAAAGACTTTGACCTACCTCAAGACCTCTGACCAGGGTGCATGTGGGGCAGCCTTGCCCTCGTTGCTCGGACGCCGTTGACTGGCTGAACGAGAGGCGTGCACGCGACAAGGCTCCTCGAGGATGCAAGCCTGTAGGCCGAACTCGAGCTGGATCTGCTTCTGGGCCAGCTCCGCGTCGAGGGCCAGCGGATGGGCTGCGTCACGTTTACTCCTCGAACGGTACGTATCTGCAAAGAGTGGCGAAAAGGAGAAGTTTTATAGTCGTACTTAGGAGTTGACTGTTTGCTTATAGAACGCGAAATTAGTCAAAGTGGCAGCAGATGGGAATGCCAAAGTTTGCCAGCGTCTGATACGTGGCTGATTGCACAAGTTTGCCAGAGCAGTTAAGAGTGCAACTCAGCCAAATGAGTACACTCAGAAAAATAATCGCCTTGAAATGAAAATCGCTCTAGAAACAATTCTTATATATTAGGAAAAAAAATTCTAAAATTAAGAAAGGCTTGCCCTAAATCGATAATCACAATAATATGGCTATTTCCTTAATTTTTTTGTTGGAATATTTTCTCTTATTGAGAAAATGTTTGGGAAAAAATCCTTTCAAAAAATTCAGAAACAAATACTTAATTTTACTTTATATGTGAAGTCTAAAAATATGTTCAATTATAATATAAGTACCAAATATACGAATTCTTCAACACATTTAGAAAACACAGCATGAAAATTATACATATTTTTTCCAAATTTTAGGAAACTCCATCCTGAAATTTAAAAAGACAAGCCGTGTTTTTTAGAAAGCTACAACATAAATCTTATAAATTTACATTCTGAATAATATGGTGACTAACCATTGGCGCCAAAAGTACGATGATTTACTACAATTTGGGGCGATTCTTTTTATGAGTGTAGCTTTGGTATTTTCCCTGCTGCTCATCATTGCTTGTCAACAGGCACTTCGTAATGGGTTTGCCCAAATAAAACATTGGCAGCAATTCAACTCACAATTTAGCTACACGTCTGATTGTAAAATATTCCGGCTAAAATACACTTGGCTGACTTCAGTCGTCGCGTTGCCAGCCTTGACCCCATTTTGGTCTGGCTAAGTGGACGTGCACGAAGCTAGCCAATTCGCCAGTCAACCAGCCAACCAGCCAAGCGGCCATCCAACCAACCAGCCAGCAAGCCAGCCTCTGGCATTTGAGCCGCTCGTCCGCCTTTTTTGTCACACATTTGGGTCTGGTTTTCAGAGATGCGCTGACTACCAAGTTGAGACCAGAGTCAACTGAGGAACTTGGGTTTTGTCAACAAATGTTGTAAGACAGACTCGTGCTATGTGCGCTCGTGTTATGTTGTTACAGTTAGTTAGTTAGCCAGTTAAGTAATAATGTCATAAATGCTTAAGTTTAATTTTATGTTAGTTTAACTTCATTTATGTATTCATACTCTTGCTGAAGGTATTATACATTTATTGTCTAGTTGGAATATTATATTAAATATTGTAAATATATTCTGGATCAGCATCGCTAGCCGAGTCGATATGGCTATGTCCAACTGACTGTATGTACAAATTGTTTAGCCGAACAAGCGCAGAATTTCCTAAATTTAAAAACGATCTTGATTAAACTTGATACATATCTGCCCTTTTTTTGAAGGAAGTGTATAGAACGGAACTAGCCATAGGAACAATCACAATGCCGCAACATAAAAGTCTTAAGTGTCTGATACCTAAAACATGTATCTTAACAAAAGTATTTATTTTAAACGAATTTTTCTTAAATATTTTGTTAAGCTACAATAATTTAAATAAAATTAAAATAAAAAAAAACGTGAAAAAATGTTAATTTCAACTATATTATATATTTATTATATTATTATTTATATAATATTTTTATATTATTTATAATTTAATAATATTGCAAACTTTGAACTAAAATTTAGATGTCAGCAGGTTAACTCCAGTATTCAAGCGTGTGTTATCTTTGGCATGCCTACGATAATCGTTATTTCTTTTTTATTTTTTTATTTTCAATTATTTTTAACATAGTGTTTTATGTATTATAACCGACAGATCATTTTTAAATTGTTTTACGAACGTACACTAAGTTTTTTATGGCTCAATGACTTTTATAAACGAGATATATAATTAACAGAGTCTTTAAAGTGACTGAAATTTTAAGGGTCCGGTTCGAATGCCAGGTTAGTGTAGTATAATTGTTATTTCTTAAAAAAATTAGTTTATATTTTTTAATATATATACTTTTGCCTAAAATCCCTACACAAAGTATAAAGTAATCTTGCACAGTATCAATGGCAGTGTCAATATAGAGTTGTCTTTGCGACTATTATTTCTGTATCAAAGTTTTTGTTGATTGCATTTAAGATTCCACACAAATGAATATCTAATTTTTAAAGAGCATTTAAATAAATTTCATTTTGGATATTATTATTATGATTGTCCAGTGAGTTTTCTTTAAAGTTTCGCGGCACACACAAACCGATTTTAACAACGCCAAATTATTAATTTATGCACAAGTTTTGACTTTCACTTAACGAAAAGAAATTAAACGCCCAACAAGCTGAATCATGCCACAAGGCGGCAGTTGCACTTTCACACCAAAGACAAAGGGTCGCCATTTGGGGACTTACTTGGATTGAGGGAGTAGGCCAACTTTTTGGCAAACTGCGACAGACGCACGGAGAGGACAATCACCGGAAAACCGACCAACTGCACGGGCAGCTCGAACAACGGATCCGGATTCTGGGCGAGACCCTCCTCCACATACTCGAGCAGCAGGACAAGCAGTACATAGAGTGTGGGCAGCAGTGACAATGTGCAAATGTAACGTAAATTCATATTGTTTACTCTATATATATATATATATATGTGTATATAATATCCAGACAATCGAAGTGGAAGCCGAGGCAACAACTTGGTGCGCTTCAGGTCTTTGAGTGACTGAAGCGACTTGGGTCCGCTTCGAGCCGCCAAAGCGCAGCAGACACAAACAAAAATAACTAAGCCAAGAGAGAGGATGACAAAATTTAAGTGTAAACTACAACAAAAAATAAACAATTCATAAAAAAAAATAAAGAAAAATGCTCTCTTCGCGCTGTGTAAACTTGGCGGCCAAGTTTGCTTTGCATTTTGACCAAGTTTCGTGCGGAAGCAAAAGAAGCCAAAGACAAGTGAAAGTGAGGCAATGTGGTCAAGTGGAGGGTGCCGGACGAGCCTACTTACTTATGCATGGGTGTGTACGGATGTGTGTGTGTGCGTCTGTGTGTAAACAACAACACCTTTAAAAAAAAGCAGACAAACAAGCTGCTGCTCAGCTGTTTGCCCAGTCTCTCTTTGGCTCTTTGTATTTATCTACCTCTCTCTTTTGTCTGGCTGCAATTATGAAAAGTTATGAAATTTTCCATTTTTGTGGCCGTTACTTATGCACTTGTGATTTCCTTTTGATTAAGGCATTTGGAGTGTCTACCGTCTGGTATGCGTTACAGTTGGCTTTGCATATCAGTTACTCAATTTGCATTCGTTATAGCCACAAAATGACCAGACCCCGGCTCGTTTCCATTAGCTGGTTAAGTGATCGACTGCGCGACGAGTCAAAAACCAGCATTTCTATTAATAACAATTGTTTTTTTTTCATTAAAAAAATTAATTTTGTCATTTATCTTATGTATTCTTCTGTATCGACTGATGCTAATCGACATTAAATAAATCAGTGTGTCAAACCGGAAATGGAATCAGATATATACTTTACTTTAATTATTTGTTTATTTATTAAATTATATCAATAATAAAATTAAATATTAAATTTGAATTTTCAAAATAAGAAATATTTATAAGATTTAAATGCATCTACGTAACGTCCCAGAATAGGAATCGGAACTTAAATTCCTTTCGATTTGATTTAATAAATAAATTAAGTGGTATACTAATGCTCCAGGGGAGATGTGCTAAATGTACGAATACTTCTCATATTAGTTTCTAATACATTCTTGGCAAACACAATATTGTTGTAATCAAATGTAGCTCATAGGTATTTACAATTTTATTTTTTGTATTTTTTTACATCTACTTAATAGATAAACATAGGGGAATTTCGAATTTATTGACCACCACTTATAATAATAATTATTATTTTTTTACTATATCCTATCAAGTCATTCCGAATCTGAAGCAAGTGCCTCAATTCACAACAGCATTCAAAAATTTCGGCACCTGAGTAGCCAAAAATGTATTTGACAATTGTGTTTATTTACCCATTTAACACAATTCGTCGATAATTTTAGTAAGACAACTTAAGCCATTGTTTGCCCAACCATTTGTCAAGTGCGTGGTCAGATCTTTGGAGCACGTGCCATTGTCCACGCTTACTGCTGCGAGTAACTTGTTGTTGTTGTTGTTGTTGTATATGGATCGGTATTAATGTGCCACATGACTTTCAATTACAAACTCATTTATAACATGTATAATAAACCATAATAAACAGGGTGCATAAGGTAGAAAAGAACGAGTAAAACAAGTTACGGCTTATGAGAACCCAGTTTATAAAGACTGCAAGAAAATGAGCAACAATCAGTTAAGTCAGTTGGTCAGCTAGCAGTGCTTACAGTTAGCACGACAATTGAGGCCATTAACAGCATCAACAAAGAACAGACACAATACCGATTCAATCAGTGGGTCGATAAGTTTACCAAGCCTAGTCTTGACCGACAAGTCGACGGGTCTTTCAATCAGTCGACGGTTGCCCGGTTACGAAAGGCGGCGCCTCGTAAAGCCGCAATTACACTGCAACTCTGCATCAGCTCTTAGCTCCCACTCTTAGACTGGTTTAAATTGTATGCACACATTGCCGCCGATTTGCACGTACTCCTACTAATATAGACGTTGCAAGAGCGACTTTCGCATACCCTTTCAAAAACTTCTTTAACTTATCAACTTAGAAAAATCAGTTAACAGTTAATATGCAGTGCAGCCACTATAACTTCTAAAATTAGGTAAGAATTACCTTCAACATTTTTACTTATATTTAATTTCTCTGGGTTTTCCCCAATCTATGCAACAAATGTTGGATGAGTTTTACATACAGAGATTTTATAAATATTCTAAATTTTTTATATTAAAGTTAAATATTACTTTTTATTTTTAATTTCATTTAGTTTGTTTTTTGCTTTTGGTAGTTTTCTGAGTCGACTGAAATTCAGTCAATACTAAAAAATAAATACGAAAATTAACAATAATATGAAAATGTTTTATACGATATAAACATATATAAATATAAATATATATATATATATATATATATATATATATATATATATATATATATATATATAAATATCGGCATTTTGTTGCCATTTTTCATTTTACATTTTATGGGATATTTTTAATGTTGCAATAAAAAGCACATGCTTAGATGAAAAATAAGATTAGACATTACAAAATATAAATAATAATAATGTGTTTAATCAAATTTTTGGAATAATGACAATTTAAGTTAATAATGGTCGTTTACAATATAAACATTAATCAAAGAATGGCATCAGGGGTGATATTAAGTGTGTGGTTTTCTAGAAACAGTGTTGCCTGTAGTGAGTTGGTCTGGGTCTTTTAGGTCTTCTTCTAGAAAGTGCATCAATATGTCCACTGCTTCCAACCAGTGAGTTAAGGTTTTGTTAACCATACCCATTTGGGAAAGCATCGATTTAGCATTAAATGTTGCATTATATCTCCTGAAAGTGTATTTCAAATTCGACCAGCATTCTTTTTGCTTTTTCTACTAGAGTACTGCCCGTATAATTTTCATGTTTTTCCAGTTGCCTGGCACTTGTTGCCGTTTTGGTTGCACGCTCGCAGAACCGGATTTGGAGGGGAACTGTGGTGTTTGGTTAGAGAGCGCTCGCCTTTCTTTTGTTTGTTGTTTTTTAATGCACTTGTTTTTATTTTTTTTGTTGGCAAATGCAATGCGGAAATGTTAGGCAACCTGACAAATTGATAGAAGTTTGAGTGCCGGCATTTGCTGCTGTTGAAAATGATGTTACGAGTACCCTCTGCCCAAAAGCTGCACTTGTCAGCCATTGCACAACAAACCATGAACAACGAACAACGAACAACAGACAACGAAACAACAACAAACAACTTGTCAAACGTCAGGCCAAATTTTTAAAGTGCTGGTCTATCCCAAAATCGGGGCACCGGGTAAAAAACAATGAAAGTGCGACGAGGTCCACTTTTGGCACGCAACGAGCGTAACAACTACTGGCAAACTGACCCAATTCCATTGATATTACAAATTGTTTACTTTTATTGTTTTTCTTAAGCCATCCAATGACGGCAAAAACTGTTATTTCATAATTGTTTTCGTTTTCGCTTTTGTTTCTGACCCATTTTCATTTGGGATTTTGCAACAGCCATCGAAACACTTTGCTAAATGCAACGATTTCGAGGAGTCATGATAATTATTATATTATTATAATATATATACGTGCATCAATATGTCCACTGCTTCCAACCAGTGAGCTAATTATTATACTATATATACGGACTAAAGAGCAAAAAACAGTATTCGACAATAAAATCAAGACACAAACAAAACATGAAAAACAAGCGCGTGTCGCTGACTTATTTATGACTTGGCCATTAGAATTGTTCCTCAAAACGAGTTGTTTACTTTCTAGCTATATTTGCCGGTTGATCAACAACTTAATTTGCAATTAAATATGTTTAACACAGCCCAGCAATTTCGCTCAACTTCTTCTGATTTGGTGTGTGGTCATATTGACGGCTTTGGCATGTCCAATGAGGCAAACATCATAAGCAATTATTGTCTTGGCTTTTTAGTACATTTGCATTGGAAGTGTGCAATGCCAGCGAGCATTCCAGCGAATGATTTGCATATTAATAGACATCGCTTTTTGTGGGTCTTTTTTTTTTGTCATGGCACCAAAAAGTATGCACTGGAAAAAAGTATTTACATATCTGCAAACCTAGAGATTCACTTTTGACATCACACTTGAACTTATGAATACAATCCCAAAATACATTTTAAGTAAATTGTTTCCATTAAAATTACTGAACATACTAAATAAATCTTAAATCACTCGAATTTATTTTAATATATTATAATAAAATATAATTATAATATTTATGAGATAATATATTAATAAGCAAATAACAATATTGCCGAATAATGCACAGGAAAAAAAGGTCAAAATTTCTGGTTCTCACTAACAAGTCTTATTAAGTGTTATTGATGACTAACGTCGTTTCGCGAATTTGTTTATATTTGTTAATAAAATATATTTACTCAACAATATGCGATATGTTTACTTTGAGAAAATAAAACAAACGGAAATTAACACTGATGAATGTGTAAAATGGAAAACAAAGACCAATATCTCTAAATTATTGATTTTAATGCCTTTTGTTGTTGTCAAATGGTTTGTGTGTAACAAAAATAAACAAGTGTAATTGCTTTTCGTAGAGTGTTACTCACATCTATGTCAACCGACTAAACGCCACAAATAAGTTGCAAAAATATTAAAATGAATATCTTCTTATCATTATTTATTGGTTTTGCTCATTTTCGAAGTGTATTTTTAATATATACCACGGAAATTATTAGTCCTCAGACATTTTCAATATAAAAATATAAAACTCATGCATAAAAAGTTTGGTTTGGTTTGCTTGACAAAAATATCTAAATAATAAAAACACATTTCATCATTCTGGTTGTGTGATATCGTCAAAATATATCAGTGAACATTTTTTTTGTCAAATTCTATATATTCAGTACAAGAGCTTTGTTTTTGCATTTATACAAAAATGCCATGAACTCTTATTGCCATCGAGTCAACTTCTATTGAAGTTGCTACTGCAAAATCGAAAGATCTGATTGAACCCAACGTTTATTTGATATTTCAAACGTTGCAAATTTGAATTAAAATGAATAAGCTGAAATTCGAAATGTAATATCATTTGCATGTATATCAAAATAAAATCTCATGAAGAATTGTTCACATGTCACCATACAGCCATCTTTGACAAGAACGTTTTCCGACTTATTAACTGCCCCTCTGTAGTTATATTGTCAGTATTTATTGTATGTACTTTTTTATAATTGTATAAACGAATTCAATAGATGTTAACCAAGGCGCAAATGATAAATAATTCAAATAATCAAAACTTCTCTTACAAATTTTCCATCCATTAAACTTACAATTATAAGGAGATTCAAGGCACAAATCATGTGAAATAAAATAAAGTATTATAATTTTGATGAGGAAGTCAGGTTTAAATACTATTATTAAGACAGTACTGCAAAAAAACAAAAGAAAAAACAAATCATTATAGGGATGGCATGATTGAAATCAAAGTTAAATGTAAACTCACTCTTTAAAAACCGTGATTTTCAGATTTGTTAAAATTACAAACTTGATTTTAATCAGAGATATGAAAATTCGTCACACGAATTACAATTCGACATTCCTAGCACTTAAAAGCACTTAAGAAAACAATTTCCAAAGCAATACATTTTAATGCCCAACGATGACACAGCGTTATTTAAAACGATCATTATTAAAAATACAATGAAAACCACAAAAACAAAATGGACTTACGCTAAAAATAGCGATATGCATTTATTTACAATTAGACGCGAGTCAAACTAACCTTAGGCATAATGCTAAGCTAACATATTATTGAGAGATAGACTAGCCACACTTAAATGACTACTTAGGACTTACAGCTAATAGATTCAAGTTGCAAATTGTCACATCAGTCATGCTGCCACACGCTGCTCCATTATGCAAAAGAAAACTGAAGGCCAGTTGAAAGCATATATAGTACAATAGTTGAGTCTGTTCAGCATAGGGCCCAGTGTGTGTTTAAATATAACTAATACTTAAATTACTATATATATATATATGATCACATTTGCAGTCACACGTCTAAACGCGAACCTTGTAGCTGAGCTTCATTAGCTTCTTGGAGCTAATGGGACAACTCGGCCAGAGATTGGCACAGCCCATGGGTCCGCTCAGATTATCGCCAGTGTGTCGCATTAGCTCGCCCATATGAGCAGCAAAATACCATTTGCTGGGCGGCATATTCATCATCCAGGGCATCGTGGGTGATCTGCAAGAGCCCAAAAAAAAAATAAACACATAAATATGACGGAAGTTAGCATAATAAAGACAACATCTTTCAGGGTTTTTGAAATTCACTTTTTTGAAACACCTTGTAGATATAAACCAACTAAATAGAATTGTATATGTTACTACTACAACGACTCAGTGTAGTCAAGTCAGTCAAACAGTTTCTTACGTCGCTGCGCTCACCTTCGACTCAAGTGCGAGGTTACAAAACATCTGAGTTTGCTCAGCGCGTCTGTGTTATGTGAGTGAGGTAGGTTATATTTCACTGGAGGCCGATTTCGAATTACGAGCAGACCCGTTTTGATATAGACACCTATATTGCACAACTTGATGCTGGCATTGTTTTCGATTTTGTTCAGCCTTAAAGCTCTTGTTAAGCTCTCGCATCTCAACACACGTGCAACAAGTTCAATGAACATCCCCAGCAGGCAGCAGAGATCAACAAACAAGCAACACACAAGTAACACACGCAATTTAAATGTTTTTAGTAACTGTGGACGTCAGTTAAAAGGGGTCGTGTGCCAACTGTCGAGTTAAAAGTTAAGCAACGCTACACTCAGAAAAAAAATCGCGACAAGCTTTAGTAAGTCGCTCCAAAATAAAAATCGCTTCAAAATAAAAAGTTTAGTTATTTTTAAAATTATAGAATCTCTAAATCGACAATCTTATTTTATATTTTTAGAAATATTTTGTAATATTAAGAAAAATGTTTCTAAAAAGATATGTAGACCCAATTTTTTTAAAAATCCATTCTAAAATTATTTTAATTTACTGGCTTGGCTTTAGCAGTCGTCTGCCTCAGAGACAGGGTATTTTCACATTAAATTATGATTATTAAATATGAATTTGTAAACAATGTAAAATGTTTGTGGAAATTCGACGTCTAAAAATACTAATATTTAATAATAATATAAGTAATAAAAAAACTGGAAATTTTACAAATTTTTGGTAAATTAAAAAAAAAATTTGCGTGAAATTTAGAAATTTAAAACGTAGTTTTTCGAAAGCCACAACCGTCCATTTTACACAGCCGTAAATTTATTGGCGTCAAAAGTCTACACTGAGTGTGTCAACTCTGATCTTTGATCTTTCTGCTCGTTTTGGGGAAAGTCACGACTTGCTTACATACCTTATTAATCTGAGCAGCTCCCTCTCCTTTTCGCTCAGCTGATAGTCTGGCTTGGCGGCCAGCTCGCACAGCATTTTGGGCAGACACGATTCCTTGATCGTATCCGTCAGCTGTGACTTCGTCTTCAGGTTGGCTCCCGCCAAAACACCACCAGGCGCCGGCTTCAGAGCAGCTGCCGCTGAGAACTCGTCAAAGTCGTGCTCTAAAAAAGTGTGCATAAATTGTAGGTAATTGTTTAAAACAAACATTGTAATTAACTCATTTTGCATAACATTTCGATTTGGCATTCGATTTTCAGCATTGAGTGTTTTTATACAGCCTAATTTATTTTATTACTGCTTTCTATGTGCGACAAAAACAAAAAAAAAACTCAAGGCTACAATGCCAAAATGTAGCAAGAAGAAAATCAAGTTTTGCTTTACCGAAAATATAATACACTTGCAGACACTTTATATTACCTACACTCCACCTAACAACCAGTTTAAATATATTGACTAAATATATTCAGCTGCCTCCTCAAACCTAATCAGTAAAATACCCCTATTAATTACTTCAAAAACGCCAACCTTCCCAGTGTATATTAAATTCGCCAACATAATCGAAATATTTCTAATAAATATTTTTAGCAATATTGCGCATTTGCTTGAAATGAGAATTTCTAGTATGCTATAAATATAATCAATAAAAGAAACACATGAAAAATAACCAAAACAAAATATTTAAATATGATGAGTACAACTTTAAAATGCAGATGCAAATCATTTATATGCGTTAAATAAATTCATACATATATTGAGAAGATATTTTGCATATATTCAGGCGTCATTTAAAGTTGACAAGCTACGTAAATATTTTTGTATTGTATGTGTTTGTTTTATTGGCGATGACAAAGGCTGGCAAAGTCAAATATTTGCCTGGAGTTTGGTTGCGAATTGTGTGCAACTTTTGTTTTTGCTTTACGTTGCTTTGGTCACACTGATTACTATTCGCCCCCAGCAAGGCCACACCGTGCGTTGAACTTTCGATTTTTGTTGTTTTCTAGATGAAAAATATTCTACACAAATATTCGCTTAGTCATTTAGTCGCTGCTTAGTTTAATTAATTATGGTGCTGAATAAATATTAAAAACCAAAATAGATGTCTTAACGTGCTGGCAGTTATTGGCAATTAACAAGAAATCAGAAAAATCAGACAGACCAACTGACGTAGTCAAGCATCCAACACCTGAACTGAACTTTGTACGCGGAAAACATTCAACATTGGTCAAATCCCAGAATCAATTACAAATGTCTAACCTGTAAACAAAAAACCAACCAATATAATGGGGGGACTTAATTACTTGCGGTTTTTAATTAATGACCATACCTACTTTATTCGAGTTTTTTTTTGTCTCGAGCTAATGACTTGAAACTAAATCTGAAATATTGCGAAAATAACAATAAAATCATATAGAATCGACAAATATTAGATAATTAAGATTGGTTGACTGGATGTGTTTAGCAGAAAGCAATTAAGCGTACTATGACACACTTTATGCTAAAATGCACGTACTCTCAATGGCTTGATTAGCCCTCAAAGTAATGCATTCAAAATCAAATTCAAGCTCTGCATGTTTATCACGCACTGCATTAATCTTGGCCAAGAAACGTGCAGTTAATGCCAATAACTGTTAATGCATTGCTGGCATCTTGAAAGTTGCAACGATGCCTCATTAGTAAATGCAACCTGTAATGGAAAGACCAAGACTAACTACACTAAAATACTTTTGGCGACAAGAGTTAATCACCATATTATTCAGAAAGTAAATTTCTGAAATTTGTACAATGAAGAATTATTATTTTAGCTTTTTGTTACTTGTATTATTATAACACATTCTGAGCCAGTAAAATTCAATACTTGTTTCTGAATTTTAGAAAATATGATTTCCAAAAATTAGGGTTTGCATTTCTACTTTTTGGAAATATATTTCCTAATAATAGACAATATTTCTAAAAAAAAAATATAGGAAAGCTCGCACATGTTTTAGATTAGATTAGATGATCGATTTAGAGCAAGCATTTCTAAATTTTGGATGGATATTTTCTTTTCTATTTAGAAATTTTTTGTAAGAAATTGAAAAACTTTCAAATTTGTTAAGGCAATTACCTACATTTTAGGATGATTTTTTTCTGAGTGTATTTACATGGCATTTAGATGGGTGGCATAATCGATATGATGCAAGAGCGCATAACTATATCGATGGCACTCTCGATTTCCGTTGAACTCGTTTCAAATGAATTAGTTATAAACCGGCGCTTGAATGATTTTACATTTGGGAACCAGTTTCAGCCGGCAAATACGTCAAGAATATTTCAGAATTGTGTGCGTTTTTATAGCTCCCAAATCGATTCAATAAATTAAATAACTGAAAAACAAGTCAAGTTTTCTCACTCTTTCCATTTCCGGTTAACTTCAGATGATCAGCATTACTCTGCAGTTTTTTGAATAGACAATCGGAATTTTGCCCAACATCGGAAAATACTCGTTAATTCGTTGGGAAAGTCACAGAGCTACAGTTTTCCACAAGTGAAAAACTTGACGTTGTTGCCAATTTTATTACGTGAAGTTTATTTGCCTGTCATATTTCCACTTTCACCTAGGCAAACAACAAAGATAGAAACCAAATGCAAAATCAAGCGAAACCCGACCAGAAATGAGTTGATGTTAATGACCTGGGTTAAATTCCAGATAGCCCTTTTAGTTTCAACTTTAAGTTAAATACTATTTGAAGCCGTTTTTAGGTGCAGTTATTGCAACTTTGCTACAAGAGCATAAAATGATCAATTACCATATTATCAATTGTGTACTCTTGGCAATTAATTAAACCTTTGACATGGCGTAGATCCTCTTTGATCCTGTCTGTAAAATCAGGTCAAAAGTCTACATATTATTCGGGCTAATCGATTGCTTGCAAAAAAAACTGGATCTACACTTTACTTTGTCTTTCGACGGATTTCATTGGGTTTTTTTTTTATTTTTATTTGTCATTGATGTTGCCTCTGCTTGCTCTCTTGGCATGCATTGCATAATCAAACACACGAATCGGAATACAAAAAAAAAAGACAAATAAATTTACGGCTCTTATATCACTTTCCCATATGAGAGACCATTAAATATGCATATTGGAAAGTGGATACAAATATGATTTCAGCTCTTTTATTATACGATAGCTTCAAATATTTTTTGAGCACGCTTTCTTGTCCGCCAAAATGTTGAATAATTTTTTGTATTTTTATTTTTTTTTGTGGCCTTAAAAAGAAACGCAACAAAATGTTGTGAAAAAAGTTGGGAAACAAAAGCTTTAGAGCTGAATTTTTGAGGGAAAAAAAATATATAAGAACGTGTCTTAGCTATGATATCATATAATGTCATAAGAAAAGACATTCAACTAGCTACTTTACGGCTTTTGCAAAGTTAAATGCCAAAAATTCAACATTTAGCTGATTTAATTCGTATGACGAAATGGAAACATTGTGAAAACCATTATTAACTGGTTGGCCGAAATCCACATTAATAAGAGCACTCGAAATAAGTCAATTCCGGATAACCGGTACATCATTTTTTTTTATTTCTTACACGTGCTGTCAGCATTTTACAGAGCATTTTTTATCGACTAATCATGAAAGCTCCATTTGTGAATCGAAATCGAAGCTGACCTTGATACGCCCAAACAAAGCGCCACTTATACAAATACCAAAATAAAGCAAAATCAACAACAGAGCTGAATTTATGAAGCAAACCCCAACAATAAAATGACAGCAATTTTGCAATGCGATGCGCAAAGTGTGTAAAATTTAGCAAAAAAAAAAGAAAAAACCCAAATATATACACAGTTCCGAAAATTATAATAGCTCACAAAACTCTGACAAAAAATGTTTTCAGATGTTTCCTTTTCTAAGCTTGTGATTTTAAGGAAGTTATGTTATCGTTCTTAGAAGTGCAAAAAAACCTTACAAATATTGAGAAAGAAAAACCCTAATTTTATTCACTGTTTTCAAATTATTTAAATTTAATTAAAATTACATCATTAAATGTAGTGAAAAATGAAGAAGAAAACAAAACTAGCATTTTTCAATGTGCACTTATAATTATGAAAATTATATATACATAACCGATCTCTTTAATTTTATTTTTATTAACTACTTTAAGCGTTGCTTTTCCCTTCAAATCAAAATATTTATACATGTCGAATGGATTCCAGGAACAGGAACATTAACTTTAATTTATAGGTTGAATACTAAACAATATTTTTAATATCAACATTTTAAAAAATTGCAAAAACCAATGCTTTGCCTTTCTATTCGTAAGAGAAAATGTCATAGTGGTGCTATTATTTTTTCCTCAACTGTATATATAAAAAGTGTAACCTTAAAACCTACATTTTGAAAGAAAAAATCGACTCGCTTACAAAAATTCGAAATGCAACGCAAATTGGACTGAGTGGATTTGAAACTCACCTTCGCCTAAGTCGATTTCGGCATTCTTCTGCTGAAACTTGCCAGCTGCTGCCGCTGGTCCAGTTGGTGGACCAGCCCCGGCCCGCACCTGTACCCCGCCCACCTCATCGGGGTGATCGGATTTGACGCCCCTCACACTATAGCCGCCATAGCCGAAGAGATCACCGACGAGCAGCACCGAAAACACTCCGAAGATCATTAGACGGCAACGCCAAGCAGTGTCCATGATGGCCATATTGTAATTTTTGCTCTTCTTTGTCTCTTTAAATTTTTTTTCTTGTAACTGTCGATTTTTAGCACCTTTTTACAGCACAGTATTGACCCTTTTTGCAACGATTACCCGTGCGGCAAGCACAAATAAAAATGAAAGTTGGAAAAACGAAAGTGAAGATTTGCGTTTTTTTTCTTGCTTTTTATTTTTCAAATTAAACGCTAGTTGTTTACGTTTGTTGTGGCAACGGTAACAATTAAATTTGGCATTCAAGCGCACACAGCAAGTTAGTAGTAAAAATGTAACTGTAAATCCGCAGCATACACGCGACTAGTCTGTCTAAATAGAGCGAGTGATCGAGCGACGCGTCCAACTTGTCGGCGACTTTCAAGTGAACTGAAACAACAGCAACTCTGCCAAGCTCAGCTTCGGCTCAGACAAGCAAACAACAGCTGGCAGCTAGGAGAGAGGGCGCTCAAGCGATCAAGAGAGCGAGAGCGAGAGTACGCGAGAGAGATTACTTACCTGCTGTTTAGCGACTGTTGCTTACTTTTAGCGCTCAGTGTTGGGTTAATTAGCAGCTGTTCATCAAAACAAACCAAAATAACACGGCGTTTAATTTTGGAATTGTGCTTACATTTTATGCATATAATTGTGTGTGTATATATGTATATATGTGTGTGTGTGTGTGTGTGTGTATATGGGATGGAAACAAAATTAGTTTTTTCGAGTTCGATTACCTTTTCCAGGCGAATGGCCGCTGCGCTGATATTGGCGAAGTGCAGGCTGGGCCACAAGTCCAACTGTACAGTGGGGCAATGGCAACGAATTTATGGAGATTAATAGATAAGCTAGGATGTATTAATAATAATTAACTTAAAACGTATTGATTGCACTTATATTACGACTGAAAATTATTAAGAATTAGCTATAAACTAGTCGAAGCTATTCATTTTCATTTATTTATTAATTATTTTATTTTATTTTTGCTGATTTATTTGCTTATTTATTTATGTATTGATTTATTTATTTATTTGTTATTAATTTATTTGATTATTTGTTTACTTTATATTGTTTGCCGCTGCGTTGATATTGATAAAGTGCAGGCTGGGCCACAAGTCCAACTGTACAGTGGGGCAATGCCAACGATTTTATGGAGACTGATTGTTGAGCTGGGATGCAACAATAATAATTAGCTTAAAACATTATGATTCCATTTATATTAAGACAGAAGATTATATAATTAGCTATAATAAGCTATTAATTTACATTAATTAATTAATTAATTGATGTATTGATTTTTTTAAATTTATTTGTTTATTTATTTAATTAGTTAATGTCAATTAAAGTCGGCCGACTCAAAATCAAAAAATACAAAAAGTAAAAAATTTATTAAATTATATTAAAAATAAAATGTAGTATTATATTGAATTCTGCAGCACTGTATGTATGTAAGCTGAAGGATATTGGAAAAGGATGCGTGATGCATGTATGCATTTTGTCACGTAAGCACACAAATCTTTTTCTTGGGTCTTTGGGCAGCTGCATATTGAGCGCCTATCAACAGGTAAAAATTTATTGAGCGACAGCCGCTCTTAAAATTTATTCTTGAACTCGTTCATTACCTGAGCGATTACAAAAAAACCAGTCTAACCCTGTCCGACAGACAGACGGATTGGTTAAGTGGCAGCAATTGCAAAACATGTGCAGAACAAGAATCCAAGGAGCGGACAAACGGACAGACGATATAAACGCCTTTCAATGCAACGGAACGTGACTTGTCTCTCTGCGCAGCCGAAAAACTTAAATTAAAGGTAATAACAACAAAAAACAGCGACAAAGTAAACAAATTGCAGTCAAATTGTGAATGGAAAACTGCAATTGCGAATGGCAAATTGTACTTCGCAACTGAATTGGCCCGCTTATTAAACTTCAATTGCATCAAACGAATGGAGAGATAACTAACGACATACTCAGACAAAAAATCTCCTTAAAAAATAAAGTTTTTCTTGTTTTTAGAAAAAGACTCTAAGCATTAGGAAAACAAATTCTAGAATTTATACAGGCTTGCCCTAAATCAACCATCCAAAAGATACTTAAAACTATTCCTATTATTAGAAAAAATTCTTTTTAAAATTCAGAAACAACAAATGAAATTTGCTGGCTCTGTTTTTATATTGGAGTTCAGCTGTCGTCTGCCTTACACAAGTTAAATTATATCAATTTATAAACTATATAAAATACTAATGATTTAAAATAATATAATTAACAACAAAAAAAAACGAATATAAAAATTCTTCAATGTACACTCATATAGAAAACCACACGTTGGAAATTAGAAATATTTTTTTAAATTTAAAAAAATCCACACTGAAATTTAGGAATGGAAACCCTGATTATTTGAAAGCCACAACCATAAAATTTTGAAATTCCTTTTTGAAAAATATGGCGAACCACCATTGGCGCCAAAAGTATGGTGATTTACTAAAATTTAGGCCAATGTTTTTCATGAGTATGGGTAACTGGGCAGTTATATAAATGCAAACTGGAAACTGCAACAGATTTCCAGCAGTTCATTTGCCTGCCGCCGACGTCCTTCAATTCAAACCCGTCCTCCCATAACACAGCTATGCCCTGACCAAAACTCAGTTAACTAAAAAAAAAGAAACTGAACAGAGAGACACCTTTAAGCTTGTTGTGCTGCCAGCTCAAAAAATGTAAAAACAAAACAAAAACAAAATAACAATTTTCGCGTCGAAGGTTAACGGCAAAGTCGTCGACGCTGAAATGAATGAAGAAAGATAAAAAGACTTCATTGCTGTCTGTGCAGCGATGCGTGAATTTAAAAAGTATCGTTTGAAATTATTATTTTTACTTTAAAAAGCACGAACCTCCGCTGTGGATTAAGCTAATTGAGATTGGTGGCATGTCTTGTGATTACTTAACCGGTAGTGTTAGCATTTTTGGCCCAACGATGTTATTATCACATAATTTAGATATGGCTAAATGCAAAACTCTAATTACAAACAATCAAATTATATTATCAGTTATCTGATACGCTTGTGGACTGTTTCTATTTATTTGAAATTTAATTTGCCAAAAACTAAATAATATTTATTTGATTTATTTAATTATTCTTATATATTATTTGTTTATTTTATTTATAAATATATAAAAGTTTGAATTTTTTGCTTTGATTGAAATTTAATAAGCCAAATCGGAATTGGAAATCGATAAAATCGATAATCGTAGATCGATAAGGCCACATATTTCCCACAATTTTCAGGCCTCAGTAGAAAAATTTAGTCGGTAGGTTGTTGGTGTTGTCATTCGAAGATCGGCATATCGGCCCCCCTTCTCCGCCCTCAATGGCTATATCTTTGGCAGTTTTTGAGTCAGAGCCGACAAATTTGGAAGGTATATTACTGGTAGCCTTTAAGAATCGATAAAACATTATTATGGCCACGCCCATTCCCGCCTCAAAAACGATAAAAGCCTATACCTCCCGAAATTTTAGAGCTGGAATTACCAAACTTCGAAGGAAAATTACTAGGAAACATCTCTATAATTTTTACGGCCACGCCCATTCCCACCTGAAAAATTCCCAAAAGCTCTTATATCCCGTAATTTAAGAGCTACCATTACCAAACTTGGAAGGAAGGTTACTGGGAAACTGTATCAGCATTTTTATTTTGTAAATTAAAGTCTGTAAACTGTGCGAACTTAGACATATATAACAATATTTGGTACATAAATTTAAGTAGGTTCGAATTGAGTTTTTATATGACATATAATTTAATAAATACTCAATTTATTGCACTCACGTCTTGAGTAATTTTTCAAATAAATTGTTCGACGAGAGAGGGTAAAACACAAGTACAACACAAGTGTTGTGTCTGGTTTCAGACGAGCCGGAAATTAATTCCAATCATTTTCATCTGTTGCTACATATGCGTTGATAAATGTGAACAGCTTTTTTTCTATCCCATCTTTTTGGATAGTGGACTTTAAGCTGTTTTTCTAAATAGCTTTGCTAATTTAATAAGGTGAACAACAGACAGGCCTTAAGACCTTTAAGACCCTAATTTAAATGCCTTAGACGATGACGTCAATTATATTACATTCAGCAATAAATACACAAACGCAAAATTGCTACCCACACCGGTATGGGAAGTAAGCAGGAAACGGAAGCGCTGCCTGCCGGCTTATTTTGGCTCCACCAACACCTAAACGAACAACGAGCAACGAACCAATCCCCAAGCCCCAAGCCCCAAACCCTTTAGTTGCCGAAGACCCTGGGGCGCCTACTTACATGCTGTTAATTTATGCTAAACGCATCGCGTCTTTGCATTTAATTGTGAAATTAAATTTGATGCGATTAATGTTGACACAAGACGCGATTAGATGCCAACCTTGTGGTCGTCTCTCTTGCAGCTCTAATTGCTTTGTTTGGAGTTCTAAATAAACCAATAAGGAATACCTAAAAAAAAATGCAAGCATTCGACTTAAACTTACGAAAATGTTGAAATAATCTTTAATAATAAACTTTTTATTTTAAATTAAGAAAACAAACACAAAAAAAAAACCCTTTTTAACATTAAACTTCTAATAATTTTTAAAATAGTTCGAGAATAAAATATATTTTTGTCTTGACAAATTTCGTATTTCTGATATTTTGAATTCCCGTAATTTATTCAAGTTTATATCTGTCTCTTTTAGTTGACGCATTTGGCGAATTATCGCTGTTATAATGTAAAATCTTGGGCACAAGCACCCCACAAGTCTTGCATAAACAATAATTAAATGTAGCCAAATTTAATTTGACGCATATGGGCAAAGCTCAAAGTGGCAGCTGGGCGGGGTCAGAATACACAGATAGAAATGCTTGCATAATTATACGATGACTGTGGCTGTGTCTGTGCTTGTTAAACGTATGTATCCATATGTATAAGTATGTGTATGTGGCTCTCCTGATAATGTGCAGTTTAATTACGGAGATATACATGCTCACAGACAACAATAATAACAAGAAAGCAATGCCAACTATCAAACACCGAAAGATAAATACCTTTATTTTGAATGGAAAACTCAGAGCGAAGCAAACGTGAAAATTCGGAAATATTAAAACAAAAATTAAGGAAAATTTAGAAATATAAAAATAATAAATAATGGACAATTTAGATATATAAAAACTTAAATTAAAGATCAGAATCCACCGTTGACTGAATGGCCGTTGTGAATCTCCACCTGAATACGGATTCCGCCGTGATTTGATACATATTGCAGTGTATAAAAAACATGTATAAAATATATAAATTAAGTTTTTGAATATTTAAGACATATTAATTTATCAATTCTAGAAATGTCATAGGTAAAGTTAATACATAAATTAAAAATCAAAGTCCACAGCTGACTGAACGACGCTGTGAATCTCCTGAATCGGAATTACTACATAGAAAAGAAAAAACAGCAAAAACATATTTCAAATACATAATTTAAGTTTTCGGAAACGTAAAAAATTGTTCACACAAATTTTATAAATCAATCGAAAATTAAAATTAAAATACATTAGTTAAGTTTTGGAAAATTTAATAATTGGCAATACAAATTCTATGAATTAAAATTAATTGGAAATTCATGATAGAGCGCGAAATTTTATTTTATTTTCTATTCAACGAGTGTGATAACCAAGCTGATATGCCCAAATATAGGTACATATATTGGGCATTGTTATGGGCAAGTCGACAATTTTGGATAAATTCAAATTAGTTTACACCGGTTTTCTACCTTTCTCACTCCCTCTCTCTTCCCCTCTCTGCCACCCTTTATGTGTGCATCTCTGTCTATCGTCTTGTCATTCTCTCGCATCACTTTTAATTTTGAATGTGAGACAAGGTGCCTTGCTCGCAGGTCCTGTCATGTGCATATCTGTATCTACATCTGATATTATGTGTGTGAGTGTGTTTGGTTATTTGTGTACGCTGTTTATTGTCATCCATTAGATAATGGAATTTATGCCAACCATTTGTTGGACCTCAGTCGCTGACGCAAGTCGTCTTTGCGATTAGTCAGTTTGAGTTGCATATAACCAAATTATCGAGTTAAAGCCCTAAAATAGAGGCATCATTTAATACGAAATGTATTCAATGTAAGTCTGCAGCTGAGCAGATACTTGATGCTGGGCTGTGCTGATGCTCCTTGATGTTAATTACCATTTTGAGCAACTGTCATTCAATTCATTTGGACTTTTCAACATTTGCATATCAATGAAGCCGCAACAAGAGCAGAGTGAAACAAAATTGTCATGCAGGACTATGTATTTACACTAATTAACACAAAAGTTACAGAGCACAAATAAACATGAATAATTGTAATTAATGCGCTTGTATGAATAGTATAATATCATGATATCATTTATTACAGTTCTGCTTCTGCTTGTATGCTGAAATTATTATTTGCCGGTCATTAATACTACATACATTTCCTCTCAGTCAACGTTCGACATCCACTTGTTTCAATTAAATTAAATAAAATGCAGACGGCCTGCACTTTTTCATTGTGAATGAAGGGCACTGCAATTCTTTTTTGTTCTCAAAGTTTTTTCTTTTAATGAAAAGTGCAAACAAATGGCATTAACTAGTATGAGTTCAATTAAAATAATTATGAAAAAATAAAATGTTCTCTTCTTAATAAATTGAAAATCTGACCAAACGATTTATTCAGTGAAAATTCAACAAACGATTTGATAATTTACGATTTTATAGACCTCTACGTTAGCTTAAACCCTATTAACTTATAATATGCACAGATTCCTGGCGACAGTAAAACAAAGAAAAGAATACAAATAAATGAATGTATGAAATTATGTACTTAAGGCAACAAACAAATCAAGTTTATTCAAAACTGCATTTTACTATAGCTATGCAATTTAATTTGTCTACCATAATTTTATATAAGCAGAAGCCCAAAAAGCTTAGGAAACCAACAAAAGCGACACCTATTGTCCTATAGCTGTAAGCGGTTTTCGTTGAGGCTTGCGCAGCAGAGAAACAAATATTTCAAATGTATTCAGCCGATTGATCAAATTCAAAAGTAAATTCCCGTATCTTCGAGTGCTGTTGTTTTTAGCACTGGAAGAAAATATGCATGAGTGGGCTTATAAAGCTTTTGTTTAGCACCAATCAAACCAATCGGAAAGTACATTTAACCTTGAGAAATGTTAACATCAATTTTGAATGCTCAAAATGGAAATTCCGGAATTTGCCAAATGAAGCATTACTATTTAAGCGGTATTAGAACCGGTGTCAAATTTTATAAATGTCAAAATTTGAAAAATACACTTCTGTGCATATATGCGCAAAAATAAACAAATATACACTACAAAGAAACCATCGACTCAAAGACACTCTTAGTCATTGGAAATCTTATGTGGAATATCAATTTATATTATAAAAGTATTTATGATATTTGATGAAGCCATATTTATTATCCTTTCAAACAATGGAACCAAAAACATTTAAGCATTTATATAGTGTATATGAAGAGGGTATAAAAACAAATACCTTTACAACATTATTCATTATTTACCAAAATTGACAACAACTGACAATGGTTATTTGATTGGTATACAAACAGAAAACAATTAGATGACATCAAATACTTTGGACACATTCGCCAAAAATTGAATTCAAATGAAGTTTGTTTGGAATAATTGAGAAACTTGTTTTAGTTGATCAACTGTATCTCAAATCGGTTGTATACAATAATAAATTACTGCGTTCTTAACGGCTTCTGGGTGGCTTCGAACATGGCGATTTTTTTCTTTCTTTTTTTGAATTAAGTGATCTGTTTGTCAATCTCACTCAGTTCTGGCAATTCATTTGTATTCAAAGTGCGCGACAAACCATCAAATAGATAATTTCGCCATAACAATATTGAACTTTTTGTACGAATAATATATATATATATATATTATATTTATTCGCCGAGTGGAATTCTGTCTAAGCACTTTGTTGTCTATTTACAATGAAAATACACTTTCAATGAGGATATCACTACTGATGTCACCATTATAATTTTAGCTATGAATATATTTTGTTTTCAAATATTACATCTTTAAATGTAAACCAATTTATTACAATTTCTACCAGCCAGAAGAATACTAATAAATTACGTAAAATCCTCCCACGACAAAGTTGATTAAAAATATTTTTAGTCTGCTAATTTGTAAATATAACCCAACTTGTAGGGCATCCCACATGTGACCATAATAAAAGCCTAAGCTTTCCAAATACGTATATAGTATTTGTTTACATATGATCATTTCGCTTTCGGAGAACTAAAACAAAAGATCGTCAAGAAATCCAGACTGGGTACTTAAACGCTTGCGGGCTGGCAAAAAGACTCACTTCTCTTTCGGACTGTTCGGGACGTTGGCTAATCGAGCAATTCGAATATATATTCAAACGCCTTGCAGTTCATTAGTGTTACAAGTTACACAATTACTGACTTTTTTAATATACTTTTTGCTCCTCCTCTAATGGCAATTAGTGAATAATTTGTGCATCTAAGATTGTGTTTAAATTTGCAAATGCTGCGTTAATTTCGACCAGTTGAGTGTAAGAACTCAAAGAGTTATGTTGCTTTTAATATTAATCTGGTTTTTGTTGATTGCATTGATCACGTATCTGGCGTGTGTGTATCAGTATCAGGCGCGGATCAATCGATTGACCAGCAAATGGCCAGAGCCACCTTTTCTGCCCATCATTGGGCATTTGCACATATTGGCAAAGATTGTGGGTCCCAGGCCATTTAAGCGGGCCGCTGATCTGATCAATTGTCATCTGGAGGAACATCGTGCAAAGATTTGGCTGGGCACCAAGCTCTATGTGCTAGATTGCAATCCGAAGGATATTCAGGCGCTGTGTAGTGCCCAGCAATTGCTGCAGAAGACATCGGATTATCGCATTTTCCGGAATTGGTTGTGCGAGGGCATCTTCACCAGTGACGTGGATAAATGGATACATCGCAGAAAGATAATTACGCCGGCCTTTGGCTACGGCATGATCAAGCAGTATGTTCAGGTATATGAGAGACAGGCTCGCATCTTGGTCTCCAGGCTGTCCAAGCTGGCTGGCACCAATCAGCCCGTGGATTTCCTTCAATACATCAGGTGCTATACGCTGGACACGATTTGCGAGGCGGCCTTGGGTGCAAATGTAAATTCGCAGTCGGGTCAAAGGTCGGAATATTTTGATGCAGTCAGAAAGTGAGTAGCCGCTGAGATGCATGCATATATGTGCCTTAAATCATCGATCAGAAAATCATAAGACAATTTATTCATATACCTTGGACCAATTGAATTTAAATTTGATGGGTATTATGGAATTGTGCCAACATATATAATTAACAAAAGGAAGCATCCCCAAGCCACAAAGGGTATATATTCAAATATACATAGTTCAAGACATATCAGTCTGTCAGCTCAACTATATTTCATTTGTGTCATAACTTCCTCCGATAAATTAAAATCTATCACATATAGTGATTCTCAGAGAAAATTAACACAGACTCAGACATTGCCCAAAGCACATGGCTTAAAAAACCCGTGTGTTTGTTTATGTGTGTGTGTTTTAATGACACTCTAATGAAACTCGTTGCATTGGCGTAAGTTGGATGCTTCTCAATTCTCTGACATTTGTCAATAAATTTCGCAATCTTACTTGGTCGTATTTCTGATAGGTCAATAAAAAATGTGCCGGGCAGGAGCAGAAATGTGCTGAAGATTTATCTCACTTCTTTGTAGGCATCTATCCTTTGAGATTTGTGTTTTTGGTTAGAATTTCATTATTTAGCGTTGCTCAATACTGAATTTGTATTTATGTGTACATACAATTTGTATTTGCATTGTCTCGACCTACCTCAATTGATGACTCTTAAAGTCAACAAATTGCCAAACATGATTTTCCTACTGTTTTAAATTTGTGCAAATATATAATAATTAATTTCATTAGTATGTATTAAATTTTAGATATATATAAATATTATATTTCTGAGAAGTTTATAATCTATATCGCTTTGGAAACATTCAGGAAAATGCTTTTTTTCATTAATATATTGAATATTTTAGATGAAGTCTACCCAGTATTTTTTTTTGTGTTTTCAAAGAATTTTTATCCTCTTTGTATTTTTGTTTTATTTATTTTATATTTTTAAAACACATATTTTTTATTAGTCCATAATCTATATAGTTTTGTTAAATATTCAGGAGAATGAAATAAAAAAAACTGCAGTGCTGAATATTTTAGTTCAAGTTTAGTTTTAGATTCGTTTTTTTTGTTTTCGATAACCATAGCCAAACCACTCTTTTTCCAACGTACATTCTTAAAAATAAAGCAAGCTGACTTTCCAATTTTTCTCTGAGTGTATGAGCGAATCGATACTAAACTAAATTTACCACAGAGTTATGCTCATATTCGACAACCGGCTGAAGAATCTGCTGTACCGCATCCCATTCGTATATCCCTTTACCCCGTTGGCGGCGCGTGAGAGGAAACTCATCAAAATACTGCACGGCTTCACAGAGGGCATTATCGCTGGCCGTGTGGAGCAACTCAACTCCGACATGGCCAACCGCAACTGTGCATCAACTGAAGATGCCGAGGTGAATCAACGGCAGACGCTCAGTTTTCTGGACACACTACTGCTGGCAAGGACGTCCGATGGTCAGCCGCTGACTGTGAAGGACATCCGCGAGGAAGTGGACACCATTATCTTTGGTGGCTTCGATCTGACAGCAGCCACGCTCAAGTTTTTCATGTACAACATGACCTTAAATGTGGCATGCCAGCAGCTGTGCCGCGAGGAAATCTGGCGTATTTGTGGCAAGGATTCGACTGCACCCATAACCATGGAGCAGTTGCGGGAACTCGAATATCTCGAAATGTGCATTAAGGAGACAATGCGCATGTACCCCTCTGCGCCCATTACAGCCAGACGTGCCACTGCCAACTGTACAATCAGTAAGTAAAGCCATCTGCTCGAATGATGTACTCACTCATAAAAATAGTCGCTCTAAATTTTGGTAAGTTGACATACTTTTAGCGACAATTAGAAAGCAAATTTCTAAAATTGGGTTGAAGATTTCCAAAAACTAGGGTTTGTATTTCTAATTTCAGCATGGATTTTTCAAAGATATAAATAGAAATACATCTAATTTCCAGGGTCCTGTTGTCTATATGTGTATATTGAAGAATTCTTATATTAGCTTTTTGGTACTTATAATAATTATTAAACATTAGTACAAGCAACTTGCACATCTACATAAGCAATTTACATAGTTTATATAATCAAATAATTTCATTTAAAAAAAAAGAAACGACAGCTCAACTCTAATAAGGCTAGCCAGTAAATTTCATTACTTGTTTCTGCATTTTTATAATGAAGATTTCTAAAAATTAGGGTTTGCTTTTTAACTTTTTGTATATAATAGAAATATTTGTAATAAATAGAAAAATAGATTGCCGATTTATGGCAAGCATTCCTAATTTTTAGAAACTTTTTATTAATAATACTTAGAAATTATTTCTAAGAAAGAGAATAACATTATATTTTTTAGGGCGATTTTCATTTTAGAACGAATATACAAATTGTAGGCGATATTTTCCTGAGTGTAAACATTGTGATTATTTTTTGCAGATGACTTCTTTATACCCAAGGGCTGCGATGTGATCATCTCACCCATGTACATTGGGCGGTGCAAGGAGTTTTTTCCGGACCCGCTAATCTTTAAGCCGGAACGCTGGGCTCGCGATGCCGAGCCAAAGATAGAAGCCTCCACCCACATACCCTTCATGACTGGGGCTCGGAGTTGTGTGGGACAGCGTTATGCCATGGTCATGATGAAAATGGTGATGGCCCACTTAATGCGAACCTTTTACTTCGAGCCCATCGGCGAGCGACAGGAAAAGGCACAGCTAATTTATGTCATGACTTTGCATACCAAAAATACCTACTACTGCAACATTCGATCTGTTGACTAAGACAGTTGTAGGGACACTAATAAATGCTTGTCCTTCGTAGACAACACGAAATGCTTCAAATGCTTGAAGCCTTGCCCAGCAGACCAGCTCATACTGATTAAGGGATGCATCTCCTTTAGCCATCGAACCTTTTGTTGAGCCCTTATCAATTCGCTTCGCTTGGCTCTATTCAAATACTTGTTGTATTGCATACACCGCGGCGCACAAATTACGCATTACATTTCCGTTTTTAATGACGGCTGCGACGGGGTCGTATATAAAAAAATAAAAAACATGATATAAGAGTTGTTCCATGCAATGTCGCAGCTTAAATACCCTTACAGGCATCTAATATCTAATAGAGATGGTTAATAAGCACTCAGTTTTTAAAGAGGAGCTATAACATACAGCAGATTATTTTTTTATACATTTTGGTAAAATGTATAATGAACTGGTTAGAAACTTTAAGATATTAATGTTTTTTCCGACTTCCGCTAGTTCAATCCGGTAATACGGTTATATTAAACAAACAAGCAAGTAAACAAAAGAAATAATAAAATATAAAAAAAACGTGTATATAAACTCAAGTATGTAATTTGTTTACAAAATATTAAATTTCAGAAACTAATAGTCTGGTCGTTGCTTAAGTCACTAATCAAAAAATATATGTACATATATATTACATATATTCTTTCGTAACACATTTCCTGACCAAATGACAGAACCCTTGGCAAGGGTATTGAAAAAACGTTCAGTTCAATTGGGAAATTTTTCTGGCTTTTTATTCGAGGAACGCGCGTTCGTCTAGAAAATAATTTGCTTTTTTTTGCCCCGATTTTTATTGTGCGCGCGCTGCGGAAAATCAACAAACATTTCCTGGCAATGCTGTGTGTAATAAATAAAAATACATAAAGCACCGTCAAGCCAGCTCGTCTGTCCGTCCGTCTGTCACCCAGTCATCGCCACATATCCTCCCGTCATATTCCAGTGCAAATTATGGCCGTTGCCTGCTTATTATTACGACGTCAACGTCGACGTCGTCGACGGCATCGCATATCGTAGCCGGGCGCATAAAATGCAATTTATTTAAATAAAAATCAAGTTTAATTTGCAGTGTCGTAAATTTGAGTTCGTCCGCATTGAATTTCACGCTTTTGTTAACAAGCGCATAAAAGTTTTCGCTTCTGCCAACTGATAGCACGGAATGCCAAAGGGGTGAGGGGTAACCCCTCAGGAGGGGGAGCACTGAGAGCACTGAACTCGCCTTTTTTTGTCCGCGAGACAGTTGATGGGAATGAGTACAATCATCTAAGCTCAATGAAGATTTTTGTGATTCTGGAAGAGATTGTTTAAAAGGGAACAAACTATACCCATATACATAATTTATATAGCACATATTTTGGGAGGCCCTGACGAAGGCTTTAATATGTATTTGGAAGGAACAATCATTGATATGTTAAATACATATAAATAATGAAATATATAAAATATATAAATTAAATATATTTAAATATAAACATATTGATTTTAAATATACATATGTAAGTATCAAAATAAATATAATAATAATAATAATAATATGAATATAAATTACAATCATAATATTAAAAAAGATATATAATATATTATAATACTAATAATAATGCTAATAAAAAATAAAAATAATATAATGATGGCCACTATTTATATCTGTACGCAATTCTGAAGAGTTTCTACCGGTTTTCTTGAAATTTCAAATATAAATAGTTTTTGAGTATTTTAAAACAGCAAATCGCATTTTACATTCAATTGAAAATTGCATGTAACATTCAATGCAATTGTATTGTCTATTTAGTGATTCTAGCTAATGATTTATTGCTTAATCCGATTGAGTTTTATTGTACTCATTCTTGAATATTTTTAAATAAATGTAAATCATTCGATTATTAAATGAGACAAAATTCTGGATTAGATACAAAAGGCTTGTTACATTTTATTTAATGATTTATAACTTAAGTTCTTCATTCAAGCTGATTGAGTTTCAAGATGATATCAGGGTTGATATATGAACTTGAGGAGCTAATGTAAAAAAATAAATACCATATTTGTTAAGTATTTTATTGAAAAATATAAAGACACGCAATACCATTGTGGATATAAAATTGTATTTAATATCATTCAAAATTTGATGGATTCATCTAACAAATTCATAAATATAACATTAATATAATAAGAAATATAGTAACTTCAATATTAATTATAATACGAGCATAAAAACATAGCTATTCGAACTGACAGCGCATATATTATTACAAATTTAATATAGTTAATATATTTTCAAAATCAAAGCTATAGCGGCTGGAAAGTATGCTGAAATGGAAACATTACGCTAATCAAGATAGTTGCTTGATAATTCGATAATTTTGTTTTGCTTTGACTTCATGCAGATTTTTACCCAAACTTGAGCAACTGGTTAATTTTTAAGGCCACTTCAACTTAACTGAGCAGAGCAGAAGTCGGCTGAACAATTTCTTTACTTCGTGTATTTCGTTATATATTTTTTAAACAAAGTTCTCTGATTATTCCACTAGATTTAGTTGGCAATCGTCAGTGGCATTAACTTTCTTCCACTTTTATGACGCATTTTATTTGTTTTCAATCCGAAGGCCTCGATAATGTAACTCGATAAGAATCGCTCAAGAAAATTGTAACACGTGATTCAATTTGATTCATCAATTTTAATTGATTGCTTCAATTGCTTTCGCCATTCCTCAAAATCCGAACGTCAATTTTACTTTTATGTTGCCTTCTCCTCGATTTTGATTTTGATTTTGATTTTCATGGCCCCTTTATGTGAGTTGCTTGCGTGTTGTTGTTTTGCTGTTTTTCGTATTTGGCAATTCCATGCCCGATTTTTATGCGTTTTTAATGTGCAAATGCAGCTACTCCTTTTTATTTTGCCGCTCGTTTTTATCTTCCTTGCCTGGATGTGTGTATCCTTATCCACCCCTTTTTTTTTTTTGAGGGCATTTGTAATTCGACTCCTAAATGTATTCTATGATTTTTATGTGTTTTTACAGCTAGTTTATGTTCGTTTGTTGAGAAGAGGCGGCACTGATTCGCCTTGGCTGTTTGCTAAAGTTACCCATATGTCGATTTTATGTGAAGGTTTCGGCTATTAAAATTGTTAACATATTCCCGAAAATTGTAAAGCTTTAAGAAGCGTCTTTGGCTTCAATAACAGGACACTAATTAGCATATGAGCTGCGGCTGCGGCTGCGGCTGCTGCTGCTGCTGCTGCTGCCATCGAAGGAAGGCAGCGGCCGCAACTTACACAAATCCTTATCACAAACACTCACCGACATCGACACCGGCCATTAGCCATTAGCCATTGGGCATTGGCCCTGGCACAATATTGACATAATCGACTTTCAGCCAACGCACAGCACACAATTTGACCGCAAATGAGGCTTAGCCTTGGGGCAACGTCACTGGCGATTACTTCAAAGCAACCCAACCGCCTCAAATGCAACCGCAGTTGCACCAATTGGGGGCGCCTTCCCCTGCCCCCTTTTTACAAAACACAATGACAAATCTTCACTGACCGTGTAGAGGAGCTTAGCAACCGCACTTGGCGTTTGGAAAGGGCTTATGTGTAAAGGGTTGATGGCGTCTTATTTAATTGATGCAAGTATTCATTTATACATTCAAAATTTTAAACATAATTTCGCTTGACAACTGAGCCTGTAGCCCCGTGGGCTTATAAAATTAACGGCACAAGAGCCATGAAGTATGCAAACATTAAACTTATGATGATGTACAGCTGCTGGACATAAAAATAAAATTTAGAACTGAAAACGCCAACGCAATACGAATAAAACATTTGCCAGTCTCTCGTGAGTCAAGGCGATTTTATAGCATTTTAATGAGCAGGCGGCCCGTGAAGATCTGCCAATTTAGATAAATAAAAATATGACAGCTGCAAACAGGGCAACAACAAGAAGTACTCATCATAATTAAAGACCGGCCTGCTGGCTGTGTGTGGGTCGCAATAAAACTGTAGGATTCATATGGATAATTAAGTTATGGCTGGGTGCCAAAAACGCTTGAAAGGGTTGATGATTGAGCACTGAGGGGGTTAAGCGAAGTCCATAAAATGTCCAAAGATCGTAAAAAGTGGAGCATGCTTTTAGCTTAAGCGTTTTAATCTGAAGCGCCGAGACAAGTTTTTGCAGGGGTTGGGCTATAAAAATGCAACTGGACCATAAACATTTAGGCATTATTTGTATATACATATTTTTCAGCCTACACATTTCTTCTTTTATGATTTTTTAATTTGAAAGTACATTTATTAAAAAAAATTATAGAAATAAGTCAAGGAAGCAATTTCAATTTTTTTTTAATTAATGGTATATTTTCCACCATTTTTAAATTGTAACTTGAAATTAAAAATAAAACACGTACTTCATTTAGACCTACCTTTAATTCTCTGGATCTTTTACATCATTTTTAAATTGTAACTTCAAATTAAAAAAAGTTGATTCAAACGTACCTTAAAGTTGATTTGGGTTGCGATTTCTGTTGAATTTCTCTGAATGCAAAACGCGGGTTTTTGCTAATGCAATTAAGCAGTCTGCAAGTAAAATGCAAGAATAAGAGAAAAAAATTAGAAAATATCTGAAAGGGTTACGCCAAAGCCAAAGCAACGACCAAATTACAAACTGTTGCTAAAAATGTCAACTTAAACATTTTATGCACAGTAATTTTGGCCAACAGACAAACAGCAGCAGCTGTCTTGTCCACAAGGGTGGCTAATTACAGAGCACAGCACACAACAAAATGGGCAAAGAAAAATACTTAATATAAACAAATGCAGCGGTGCAAAAAAAAAATAAAAAAAACAAAACCTGGAGACGCCCCAGAGACCGGTGCAGACTTGCCGAGTTAAGACGTTAAACAGACGCCACACACAAATGCCGAGCACGTACCGAGCAAAAACAAAAAACATGCCAAGCAATACAGAATTAATTAAAAACAAAAATTGCACTGGCAAATTGTATTTGATCTGTAGACAATAATAAGGAAGTTCGAATGCAGTCATATAAAAAACCCCATAACTTGTAGTGAAATGTCATACCTTTAGCGCCAGTGGCATTATTCCGAACTAAATTTTTAAAAATGGTGATTGTGGCCTCCTAAAAACTAGGGTTTTCATGTCTCAATTTTGGGGTGAATTTATCATAAATGTAGAAAAAAAGATGTTTAATTTTCCAGTGTTATATTTTATATTTAAGAATTCATTTATTAGCTTCTTTGTTACTTATTTAATACTATATTATTATTAAACATAAGTATTTTCACACACTTCATATATCCACAAACATTTTACATCGTTTATATATTCTAATTTCAAATTTAATTTGGAAAAAAAAAACCCGGCTTCTAAACGACAGCTAAGCTTTCGACTAGAAAATAGATTAGAGAATATTAAAAAAAAATGGAAAATCTTGCCATATTTATGGAATTGTCGATTTAGGGCAAGCTTTTCTAAATTTAATAAATTGTTTTCACAATATTTACAAATTATGTCTAAAAACAAAAAAAACGTTAATAATATTTATAGCGATTCGTTTTCTGAGTGTGGACATCGAAGATGTCAGCAGCACATGTAACCCAAAAGCTAGCTACTCAATACTCAAATGCAAAGTAGCCGCAACCACAAACAATAACAGAACAGAGCACAGAGTAGCAACAACAACTAACTATAAACTCCAAACTGTAACTGCAACCTGCAACTTGCAACTGCAACATATCCCATTGCTTATTTTGGGGGAGAGGTTTGCATAAAGTTTTGTTTGTTAACATTTTACATGGCAGCCGCTGCCGCCACTTGAATGGAACAAGCAAAAGTTAAACACAAAGTTTTGCCTACTGCTCCAGAGTGCCACCGTGTGGCAGCCACAGCAACAATGTGGCCTGATCGTATCTGGCCGCAAAAGCAACAAGCAACACACACATGTGAAAAGTTTACCACACTTGCAACAATGTTGCCAAAAAGAGTGGCTGAAGTTAAATGACCAAAAAGGGATGAAGTCAAAATACCCTTTCTCGACGTGCCACTAAAAATGTATCTATTAGTTTGATATAAAGTTTGAAATTAGATAAATCAAACAACTAATGAAAGTAAACTAGAAAATTAAAAAGAATCACTCGATAAATATATATTATAAAGCCAAAAAATAAATAAAAATATATAAATATTTAAAGTACAAAAACTTTGCAAAGCAGTGCTCGAAAAATGCTTGAGCAGCAGAGTAAATTGTCATTAAAAACCATAAATTGGATTAGAGTAGAAACAATTAAGGGTTAAGGAGAGCTAAAAGGTTTGCACACTCAACCGCAAATAATGGCATGAAATGCTAGACTTATGTAAGTATTTCCGAGCTTAATAAAAAATAGACGTATGTTAAATCAGCAACTGCTTCAGCAATCAAAGTACAAAAGGGGTTTCTATGCATTATCCCTAAGTGTTTCAGTTCTTAAGCCTATTAAACAGCAGTGGCGAAAGGATTGCGTAGACAATAAGATATCATGACTGACAAGATAAAATGGAAGAGAGTTTAGCCCTCTTAGGCACACCGAATATTATATATCCTAGAGTTGAAATATAAAATTTCAATTTAGTTAATATTTAAGTTAAATAATTTGGTTCAATATAGAAAATGCGTTACAACAAGACCAACTCGAGAACAAATAAATAAATAAATAAATAAATAATAAATAATTAATATTAAATACTACATAATAAAGAACAAATAATAAATAAATTATTACCGACTATATACTTGGTATCGTAGAGGTCTCCTTCATTGTGTTACCCTCTGCTAGATCATAAGGATTTGCAGTTTTAATTACTAGAAGGCAACTCGACGCAATTGGATACAAAGTCCATTAAAAATTGAAAAAGCCAAACGACAAGTTGAGCTGAGGCGAGGAAATGTCAAGTCGACATCAACAAAAAATCAACTCAAGTGGCAAGCAGTCAAAAGGAGAGACCAGGACAATACGACGACATTGGGGAGCATAAATAACGAAACAAATACTACACACAGCAATGAGACTCCTTCAGTCAGTTTTGAGGCGCAACTAATGAGTGACCGAGCAGAAAAAATAAGAGAAGAGTGGAGAAGTGAAGTGAAAGCAAATACAACTTAAGTCCATTGGCACGGCCGAGCACCTTGCTGGTTGGGAATGAATGTCTCAAGTCAACCGGGTCCAGCACCAACACTTATTTTAATGAGAAATTCTAATTTCACCAATAATACAAAAGACCCCCGACAGCGAGCAGAAATGCGCAAAAAAATGTGCCAGATATTTGTGCTTACCAGATTGGGGAGCCTGCAACTGCTCTGTGATTGCTTTTTGCCACTCGTCCGTGACGAAAACAAAGAGCCAAGTTCTTAAACACGACCCCCACCTAAGCCAAAACAAAACAGAAGAAATAGCAAACAGCAAAGAGAACGAAAGAAAAAATTGCCTGCCTTCAAAATACTTGAGTAGTATTTGCCAGTCTGCAATTAAATTGAGCCCGAAGCAGAGAATGAACAAGAAGAGCTGAGCCTGGTAATAATCATTTGAGTTACTGTTCAAGAACTAAACGGAGACTCTTATACCCAATGAACATAAAATAATCCAAATAGCACAATAGTTTCCGCTATTTGGTTTTTGGGATTTTTGATAATTTGCAAATTTATGCAAAACTCAATCAAAATTACAGCAAATTAACATACAAACATCACTGTGTGCAATCATAAAATACTCGTATTTGCAATGTTCACCAGTTTAATTAAACTAAATCCCTTAGAGCATACATCTGCCGGCACGCAGGAGCGCATAATAAAGGGTTTGACATCCTGTCAATGCTGCTGCATAAAAACAGGACACTGGACAATAGACCAAGATATAAACAAGGCATAAAATGTTGCAACAAATCTCAAGAAAATGAGCACATGAAATAAATAAACGAAAGCAACACACAAGCAACAATTCAAAAACACGTTAAATTACTTAAATTGTAAGAGATTTGGTGTTTCCTTCCAATTGGCTGTCAAAAATCAAAGACATCTCAAAATGCAAAGCAATAACTATAAGATGAAGTCTGAAGTTGCTCGAAAGAACAGGCGGAAATCTTCCTCCTCTGATAAAGTTGTCAGTTGTGAATTCAGTTCGATTTTATTTGAGTCACTCGGCTCATTCCACTCACAGGAAACGGTTATTGTTGCACACGGCCAGACAATGTTCGGAATTTCTTGTATTAAAATCGAAATGGCTTGCAACCAACCCCCTAGACGAAGATACATATGTAAGCCCCATTGTTGTGTGTGTGTGGAGTATTTGGTTATGCTGCCCTTACAGCTGTCAACATGTTTAATTGAAACTGACACTCAGTGTCATTTTATGGACATTGCCATGCGTTCCTTACCTTAACTGTGACTGTAACTGTAATTCGACTTGGCTCGATTATTGCGGCACATTCCTATCAACTCAGTGGCTGGCTGGGTGGTTGGGCGGATAACAGGCGTAACACGCATCACCTCCCACTCGGTTGTATATTAGTTAAATTTATGGTTGACAATTTCGCCTATGTGCTTTTTGCATTGTCCTATTTGGCTTTGGTGGCAAGGCTAACTTTTCCGCACTACTGAAGAGGAAAATAGGACACAAGGGATATATACAATTTGTGAAGAAAGTACACTCAGAAGAATAAAATCGACCTGAATGTAAGAAAATCGCAATAATTTCAAAATATACGAAGAAAAAATGTTATAATAAAGTCTAAAATATTATTTTCTGTTTTTCAATAGAAAATATATTTTTAAAGTAAAAATACAAACGCCTATTTTTCTTGACTTAACTTACATTATGTAGAAATCTAAATCCTTATTGCATTTTACTGAGTTGCAATATGCGTATATAATGCAGGGAGAACTGATTATATATATTATTTTGCTTCTGAAATGTATGGTCCTCGTTGTTAAGCATTTATGTGGCCTTCAAAAACCTGATATCACTTCAACATAATATAGAACATAATCTTAAGGTGACGAAATTATGTGACAACTAAAGTCTTAAAATTATGAATATATAAATAAATAATTCAAATTAAACTAATTATGAGTTGTTAATATTATTACTCTGAACACTTATAATTTATTTATTTTTATTAGTATTATTATAATCAGTGTGACTTGCGTAATAAATAAGAAGTGCGTACTTGAAGCATAAGGGAGAAAAATAAATTTTAAATAGAAATTAAATAAATATTAGTATAAAAATTCAAAATAAAAAATTATCTAAAATGTTTATATACATATGTGTAATTTTTGAATTCGAATGTTTAGCAATAATATTATCATCAAAAGTTGTAATGTTAAAAGGAACTAAGAGAAGAGAGAGGCAACCTTCCAATCTAGAAATACTATTTTTGAATATGGAAAAAAGGGTAACCAAGGTTATGGCTATTTTCTAAAATTTTTTAAGACTTTTGTCTGAATGTAAAAAAAATGTGTCCGATAATTAGAAGTATATACATATAATATTTTTCAGGCTCTTCAATATTTCGATCCAAGCCTTCTCAGCGCCTCAATTTTAGAGACTCATAATTCATAAATAGATATATTAGAAATTCATGTATATGTTTTACCAATTTTAAAAATGATTGCAAACTATTAAGTTCTTTTAAGAGATATTTATTTTTATTGGTTTCCAGCCTATTTAATATTTACTCATATAGAATATATTCAGTATGTATTTTCATAAGTCATGTTGGGTGCAGTTTTAAATACATATACAAATATTTTTTGTTGTAAGCTTGGCATCCCAAACGAAGAAGAAGAAAAATTAAATATCAATAAGAAAAAAATAGTGTGCCTATCTCGATATAAATATGAGTTAAGTTGTCTCGTTTTAATTTTCACTTGTTTGGTACGCTGAGTAAATTGAATTGTTTTTACAAATTCTCAATTTCAACACTGGTTTTTTGCATTAATTCAGCATTTTTTCATAATAGAAAAAAGTACAAAATCCTTATTTATTTTTCTCACTCGACCGCGCTCAAGTGCCCAATACACCGTCGTCTGGAGCAAGTAATTTCCAATTTTTACATCATTTTGGGGGTGGTTGTCCACCAACCACTTGATGTCATTTTAACGCCATCGATCTGTATTATTTGCTCAAAATATCAACATAATTCCTTTGACAAATCAAATGGCAAATGACACTCCACTCCACAGCCACAGAAGGCTGAGGGCTTTCAGTGACCCATTGACGTTGACACCTCGCCCCGAATTGTGTTTGCCCAAATCGTTGAGACTCAATAGGTTCTCTGCCGGAGTGTTAAACTTGACACTTGTTGGCGCAACAGATCAAAAGGGAAGACGCTGTGCGCCGAGTGCGCCAAATTCTGAGATGCAATTATATTATATGTGTCGGCAAAATCAATCAACATAATAATAATTCAATTTTATGCAAAATAGACACAATTCAAACCACTGGGGACAACATACACGAAACCCTTTCCTACGAATCAGGCAACTAAAAACCAATTTATTGCACACTTTCATTGTTTACCAAAGTACAAAAAAAATGCTAGTAACCAGGCAGCTGGCAGCACCTGGCAACACATGTTCCTGTCATTTCATATAAAGAGGGCAAAACAATTCAGTTCAATACCCGAGATTCAATTGCGAATGGACCCCTTTGCGCGAAAACCGAAATTTTACAGGGAGCGTTTTTTTCTATTGTTCTGTACTTTAGTATCTGTATGGCAGTATCAAAACCAAATTTCACAATTACTTAGATAGTTTACTAAGTCTCCAGGATAACTAAGCTCAGCAGTTAAAAGTTATCCACATATGATAATTTCGCTAAACCTACTATTCGTGATATTTATGAAATAATTTTAATAAAGCCTTTCACTGGCTCCAGACATATTTAAATTCTAAGAAGCGTTCGCCAAACATTTATGGAAATATTTAAAATGTTATAATTTAATAAAGTTAAGCACAAGTAATACTAAACAAGAAATAAGTACATATTAGTAATAAAAACTTCATCGTTGCTTTCACTTAACGAGCTTTTATTATTAGGGAAGGTTTTTAATTACTCATTGTGATATCTTGATGCAATACTATTTCCTTAATATAGATTTTGCAAATCAATCATTTTTTTCTATGAGATACAAAGACTAATTGTTTGTAATGTCAAAATTTAAGTTGCTTAAGTAATTTAGTAGAATTCTCAATAATTCTTTAATAAAGTTTGCATAACGTAAAAAAATGGCCGTATAGTCAATACAGCCTTGTTAATGGATTTACCTAGGCAACGTCGCAACATAAACTTAAGTTATTAGCTGCCAAGAACAACTGTTGATCAATAATATGTCAATGTATATCATATATTAATTAGATGCGTCTGCCATTCAAATTGTTACTTTTATTGCTATCGGAAATCTATGTGTAATTTTCGATCAAGTTACATAAACTTGATTTAAAAAAAACACATTTCTTGTTAACTAATTAATGTATGCACTTTCATTTATAATTAAAAACACTTTTTACAGACATCAAAAGCAAAATAATTTCTAGCACTTTGTAACTCTTGAGTTTGTTTAACTGCATAACATTAAAAACTTGAAAGTTTGAGCACTCATTTGTTGTACTTCGTATACAAAAATAGTAAGCGCAGTTGGCGTCTCTCAGTCAAAATAAAAAATAATAAAGTCTCACTTTGCTGCCTGATCAATTCTAGATATTGAACGTAAATTATATTTCAAAATGGATTCAAGCAAACGTATCCAGACGACTAACGCATTCACGATGTGGCAGGAGCTGCTGCTGTGGCACAATTGGCGCAAGACTGCGCTAATCTTCATCCTGACATTGACGCTGCTCCTGGACATCGCCGTCAATCCGATAGTCAGTGTGGTGAGCGTGGCCGGGGCAATAATACTAGGGATCAGCATGTGCTATTGCTGCTACGTGTGGGGCATGAGGAAGTTGCACAAAAGCAATGATGTCAAGCATCCCTGTCAACGCTATCTGGACATGGATGTGACCATTTCCGAGGAGACAGCGGAGCAACTGGCTGATCTGATTATACTCGTACTAAACCCAATATTGTTACACTTGCGATCGCTATTCCTCGTCGAGGATCTACTCGATTCACTGAAGCTGCTCTTGCTGCTCTGTTCCCTAAATATTGTGGGTGACCTCATCAATGGAATGACTCTGCTGCTATCGGGTGAGTGAGAATGCAATGGAAAGGGGTCATCTATTTACAACTCACACCTTCGCAGGTTTCGTGCTGCTCTTCACTGTGCCCAAATTGTACGAGTGGAAGAAACCAACGATCAACGAGCAACTGCTCCAACTGCAACAATTAAAGACTCTGCTGCTGTCATCGGAAAATAAAAAGATACCAATTGTAACTGTCGATCCGAAATTTATGTCGCCCAACTCCATCCAGGATCCCAATGACTCGGACAATGACCTCGATGATAATGTTGAACAGTTTAGTTCTTATAACCAGGACAATGACCAGGACTTTACCAGTGAATACAACTGGTACGATTCACTCGATGTGGGTTATGACCCCATAAAGCAGACTTAATAATGACTTAATTATTTTAAATCGTTTCTTAAATTGAACAATTTCTATAATAATAATAATCAAAAATTTAGATTTATTCAAAATTTTGCGTCAAAGCCTAAATGAAGATTTCTAAATAACAATAAGCCAAAATAGAGCAAAAATTAATGATATTTAATTTTACAATGCGTTATAACAACACATTGACAACTATAGCCGCACAAAAATCATACAGATACATACAGTTGTGTTAAAAAAAATGTACTATACTACATATACAAATATACTGTGTGAAAAGTCTATAGTACTAAATCTCATTATTTGTTGGTAAGAAATTAATTATTAACTATATAAACCTTTTTGCTCATCTAATTTTTATAGTTCCTTATTTTAATGTGAAACCAAAAAATTTTTAAATATAGAATTTAACAATAAAATAAAACTAAAGCTACAAATTAAGCTATTTTAATTAAATTAAAATGGAAAGAAATAAAGGATATAATTAATAAATAAAATTAAAATTAAAGTTACAATTTAAATGTTTTTAAATTAGAAGTGAATAATTAACTTAATTAAAATGAAAAAATAATAAAAATAAAGTATATATTAAATCTGTGGGCATAAAAGTGTAAAATGCTGCAACATTTATTCCAGCGAAATTATTGAGAAAATCAAGAAAAAATCCCAAATCAGTCTAAAAATTGTTAAACATCAGTAGTTTAATAATAAAGAAAGTTAAAAGTTAGGGAAGGAGATTGGCCAATTTTAAAACCTTGGGGAAAGATAAATTGACCATAGTTAGGCATGGTCAAAGATTTCCCAGACACATGTAATTGAAGTAGGTTGATAAAGTTTTGTAAGATTTACAGATGAGATGAAAAAGATTGCAAAAAGGCAAAAGAACGGGAACTTCCTCGTTCAATTCGCACAAAACAAAACGAAAGAATAAGCTCATCAGAATGTCAAAATCCAAAACAAGCAGATATTATTGCATTGGCGGAATCAGTAATAGTAAAAGCTAGTCATAAATTCAGCAGTGCCGCCCACAAGTGTCAAAAACCTTTTCACACATTTTAAATTAGCATCTAAGAGAGAAGTTCTGAGCTGAGAGGGTGGCTGATTGCACTATGAATAACATTTATGTATATTTATTACACATTGCCAAAAACTTGAAGACACTTTTATGGTGGCGACTGGATGCGCCAGTTTATGCGCCAAATTTGCCGGCTGGTCTGTCCTCACCAAATGTTGTCGTAAATGCCGTAAAAAGGGTCGTCGTTTTATCGATGCAGTGCAGCAGCAGCAGAAGCAACAACAGCGCAGCATCAAATTTAAATCGTATGCAAAATGACATTAAAAATATGTATATACATGCACATGCATATCGCAAGTGCCAAAACCGCATCGTCTATAGTCTTGTCTTGTCTATAAAGCGGACGCCGTAAAACGCTGACAAGTCCAGGAGACATAATTAGTTTTTGGCCCATGTCTGTGAGCCACATAAAACCACACTCAGAGAAGAGATCGCCCTAAATTTGAGTAAATCGTGTCAAAACTAAAATCGTCTTAAAAAATATAGTTTTTCTATTTTTAGAATTACTTTCTAAATATTAATAAAAAGGAAGAAGTCCCCAAAGCCAAAAGATTGGGGACTCTACTAAAATTTAGGACGGTATTTTGATGAGTGCATACTGTCCTATACTGTTCTGTCCTGACCAGACTGTACTCACTTACTCGTTACAGTTCCAGTGCCAGCCATGTAAATCCATCTACCAAGCAGCCAGGCAATTCATCAATCAGCTCCGACTTCGTCTGACGCTCTGGCGCCATTAGCATTTGGATAAAAATGGGGGATTTGTTTAGTTTTTATTGCCACGCGCGCAAATGTCATAAAAATGTTCTGTAAAATGCAAGCAGCGCATAGAAGCCCGTGTATGGAATATGGTTTTATGACTGTCGCTTTTAAGGTAATTGCATTAGATTTATTTGCGTAGTTGAGTATATTTCGCATTAACGCCGCACATCCAGAGAGCAGGAGGAAAGGCAGTTCCAACAATATCTTCTACGTGCCCAAAATGAGTACCTATAGCCTGTCTGTCTGTCGTAAATGCAGATTGCCCGATAGTCGAAGTAGTTTTGAGTACTCATTCACATTCATTCGAAATGGTAAACACCAAAAAATGCTTGGAATTGACCTGCATAGAATAGCAAATATCGAGAAGATAGCCCAGAAATGTTATAACTGATGTAATTGATCCACTTATCATATTAATCAATTATTTACATAAATTCCGGCTTTAAGTAGCCCTAAATCTTAAAATAAATTATTAGTCTCCAGCTTTGTTCCAGCACTAGTAAAATTGAATACATAATATTTATAGCAAGAGCCACCTATATTAATAATTATGTAATTGAAGATGTCGCTCGAGTCTGAACTCTTAACTATGTACTAAAATTAAAATTAGAAATAAGAATTACACATTTACATGCAAAAAATATATATAAAGAAAAAGAAAATACTTGATTATTTTTTGAAAATATCAAACATCAATTACAAGTTGATACAGCATGGCATATATTTGCTAGTACTAATTTTACTCTTCATGGTTCTCAAATCTTAACTCTCTTAAAAAAAACTATCCGTGACTTTCCATTCGCATTCTTCTTTTCGGTTATCCATCTGAATTTGAATGACTTTGCAGCATTAGCAGGCGTTCATGTAAAATTACATATGCAAATCCCGCATAATTATGGGCCAAGTTCTTAAGACACATCCACTTCGCTTTTAGCCATTTGCCGAGCTTAAAAGCAAACAAGAAAATTGCGTTAATTTTTCATTTTCATTCAGGAGCAATGCAAAAAGTGCTCTGCGGTGGGTGGTGTCACTAGCTCATTTATCAGTCGGTCGGTTTGCCAGAATTTAAATAATTTCAAAATGATGACAAAAGCTCTTTTCAGCACATCATCGTGTCTCATTCTCATTCTCATTTTAAGTAATTATGCACACATGCTCATGTGGGTATTCGGGGGGTGTTCTGAAAAGTCGTATCTTAAATTAAAAAACATTAACACTTGCTGCTTACAAATCATCTGAGATAAATTGTTGCATCATTAGTCATTAGCAGCGTAAAAGGGCTGCTCGAACCACGACTGTCCAAATGGCAATCATGTGTGCTTGCTGTTTGCTATGGCTGTCCAATTTTTCACAGCCAATTGGCAGGGGGCGGAGGAGAGGAACGACATGTATTTTATCCGTAAGATAACCGGTATTCATATGCAAATTATGTTGTGGGCTCTATTGTCAAGCTCATCCTCCTGACGTGCAACTAAGTGCGTCGCCTCATTGTTTGGCCGCGAATTATTTATTGGAAGTCATTAGCTTTCGCTGCTGATGGAATAGACAGGAAGTGGTTCTTCCAGTACAAGTACAGTTCAGCTGAAATTCTACTTACTCGATCCCCAAAGTGAATATGAAATAACTAAAAACGAATTTACATTTAGAATGTTCAGGAAATAAGCTGAGAGACTGATTGTTTCAAGTCGCAGAATATTGATCTTTTATTGAATATATTTATTAAAGTACTTTAATTATAGTTCAGTCGTCCTCCAAATTACGCTAAGCTTTTCCGTTTTCGCTCTCAACCAAAATCTTTCGTTTCCGTTTTTGGAAGCGCTAATTTTGTGAGTTTCAATTCCACCGACTTTTGGGGTACAAGCGCTGTTTTAATTGTTGTGGTAAACTGTAAATCAGTAGAATTTCAATATAATTGCGCTGAAAGTACTGACCGAAAATACTTTTAAATGGTGGTCGTGAACCGCAAATTTATTTGACAATTCTTAAAGGACGTCGCCAGCATTTCGATTTTAGCGATTTTCCAGCTCGCCAATGAAAGTAACACCCAAATGAGAACACTCAGCAAGTCTCAAGTCGATTTTTTAGATATCGCTAAAAATAGAAACTATGAACTTTTTGTATGGTTTCATTTATTTAATCAAAATCGTTATTTACAGAACTGTGCAGCAATGATTTAATTAATAACCTTCTCTACGGAATCCTCTACCAGACAGCATTCAGAGTTCAGCCAACCCAGTCAACCCCGTCAACGGTATTGAATCCAGGAAATTTTTAATAACTGCCCCACAAGCAGCAAAGACGCCAATGGACTCCACAGCTACATCTGCCGATTAAATGCCGATTGAAGATGGGTAATGAGGATGGCGAGAAGAGCACAGGCCAGAAATATGGTTTAGGTTTTCATATTAGCTGAAGTGAAAGTGTTACTTTGTGACTTGATAACTCGAGAATGATATGCATTGAAGAAGAATCTCAACCCCAAACGTTAATCCTGCACAGCTGACATTGGTATTTATTTGTCAAACATCTTTTCGAATTTGTCAGATAATATAAAATGTATATTTATTAAATTCGTTATTTCATCAGTTATTGTCATAAATAGGTGTTTTTTTAAATTTATATTTATTGTTTAATATTAAATCATATATTGTTATAAACATTAATACGACCAAGTCACATGATAAATGAATTCAGTTCCAAATATATAAATATTTAACATTATACTTTATATTTGAATTAAAAAAATAACGAATGTCTTTATATACCTTGTCGATATTGAAATTACCAAATTTCCCTACAAAAAGTTTTGCACACTGAAATATAAGTATGAGTGGAAGTGCTCTCATTTCTTATAAGGTCCCTTGGAATGCCACACAAATTGGAACAGGTACCATTAAATTCTAATCTACTTTCAGATGCGTAAGTAATCTTCTGATTAAGTAAATCGTATATATTCAAAGCTCAATAAACAATAACACAAATCAGAGAAAATCCTTTAATGTGCCTAATTGAAACTGCCACTCATTAAACACACAAGCCGAACCAAAGGCCCGAACAGATTTGCCAAAATTCAAAGATTTATGGTGTGCCAAAGTACATTTGTGTTTTCGTTGGACATTTATTTTGGTTTTATTTGAATTCCGGACTGGACGGACAGGACAGACTCGAGGATATGTGACGCTTGTGGGATGTGCCCAAAGTTCATTAATTATGACTGGAGACAGTTAAACAATTAATAAAACAAGCGAACACAAAACCCAATCCAATCCAAGTTGCCTGCTCAGGCTTTCTGTGGTCACTTTAGTTATTCACTTCGATTGGGGGTTGGCTGATATATATATATATATATATATATATATATAGGCAGCAACGGAAGTAAGCTTTTCGCTGGCACTTTTTTCCCTATTTGCTTTGTTTTGCGCTTTGCGATTATGATCGGACTTTGATTTATGGCATTTTGTGCAAATTTATTGCCTTTGATTGTGTTCCCTTTTTCCGAATGTTGCCACATTAACTGAAGCCGAGTGTTCCTCCAAAGTGGTGTTAGCTAATTGAAATACACTTGAGACGGTTGTGGGATAAGAATATAAGAAGTAACAGCTTGAACAGAGTGGACCTGCCAGAATCTGAATTTAATATATATATACAAATAATATATGTAAGTGAGCCTGTGCTAATATTTATTTGCCAAAGTGTAATATATCTTAGAATACATAGTGTCTAAGATCCCCGTGTTTATACAGATGGATGCTGTATATAGTGATGCTGATCAGGAATATTTGTATGCTTTCTTCTGGCTGTTACATAATTTTACAATAAACCATTATATCCTTATTACCCATTTGTATGGGTTCGGGGTATAAATTGTCCATACATTTTTAGTCGTTGTACCCACCTTCTTAACTAACCTAGTGTACTTAAAAAATTTCGATCAAATAAATAAAAAGTTTAATATGAAAAAGAAAGGGTAGCCCAAGGCTAGGCTAAGAAAGAATCCTCTAGCCGCTTACGAATATCTCTCAGAGTTCACGATGCCTCCCCTTTCTGTACAATTGACAGGTTGCATATCAAAAGTGATAGCATTTAAGACAAGCCCCTTCGGCCAATTTAGGTAATCGTAAGCCTTAATTAACATTGAAAACAAACAAATGCTTGTGCTGCCAAGGCTAACAAACCAGGAACAAACCCCATTTACAAATCATTCAAACACCTCGAAAGAAAACCATAAATCTGATTTTGAAATGCATTAGACACGGGCGAAAGATTGGGAATGGGACTGGGACTGGGACTGGGACTGGGACTGAGACTGTTACTGTTTACGTTTGGGGGGATGGAATGAAATGCCCGGAAGCAAAGTGCATGCAAATTGCAAGGCTTGAAGTTATTTGAAAGTGCATCATTTGAGGCAGAGTTGCAGACACAGACACAGGTCAACTTTCTGTTGGGCCCCGAGAAAGGAACTGCCAAAACAAATCTAGTCGCTGTCAAAGTTGCACCTATGCGAAAACCCCAAAACCCCAAAGTCGACATCCAGCTTTCAATTAATGCATAATTCTCCAATGTCATGGCTGGGAAGTTGTTTGTTTGCTTGTTGCTTTCATCTCACATTTCAGACAGCTACACTCAGAGAAAAAAATTACATTAAATCTTAGTAAGTCGATATACACTTGGTGCCAACTCAGAAAGTACATTTCTAAAACGTATGGATGTGAAATATCTAAAAATTATGGATGTGGCTTTCTAAAACCTATGTTTTACATTTCTATATTTCACTGTGAATTTTTCCAACTCCAATATAGAAGCCGAGCCAGAAAATTACAGTACGCATTTTTGAATTTTAGAAACCATTTTTCTATATATTATGGTTTGAATTTCTACTTTTTAGCAATGTTTTTCTTACAAATATAAAATATTTCTCAGAAATAGAGAAAAAATACCTTTTTGGGATTGTCGATTTAGGGCAAGCTTTCCTAAATTTGACAAATTATTTTCGTAATATTTAGAAATTATTTCTATACACCAGGGGTGAGACTTTTCTGAGTGTATTGTGTCTGGGGTTGATTTTACTTAACGCCTCGCCTCAGCACTTAACTTCCGTTTCCTGTTACTTTGCCAACGGCTACGAAGTCGAGTCAGAGATGGAGTTGTAGTTGAGTTGGAGTTGGAGATAAGGTTGGAATTAGAGGCAACGTCGAGGCATTTGCAACTAATTGAAAGTGCAATGTGATGCTGCAGAATGCAATTAATGCCTCGCAGCAGCAGCAGCAACAGAGAACAGTCGTCAACGAAGGGCTTCGTGTCTTTGATTTGTATTCCATTTCAAACCGACTGCAATGCAATAACCGAAAGAAAAAAATACTCCAAAGACAAACTTGGTACTTTTGGCTTGGGTGCAGCTTCCGTTGCAGTTCAAAGCCAGAGAGAGACAAGTCAGCTTATTGACTGGAGAAGAAACAGGGAGGGGAAGTAGACAGGTTGACTGGGAGAGAAGTTGGATGCCAAGGAGCCAAAGGAGTTTGAGTTTGAGGCAACTGAGGAAAATGCAAGTCTAAAGACTCATATTAATATTATTATTATTATTTTGAAAATGTAAAATTGGAATATATTAGAATATAATATTATAGAATACTTGTGCGTAAGCTCTAAGATCAAGGAAAAAATTTACAATTGCATAGCCACATTACTTGGACGGTCTCAGAACTTATACAAGTCCCTTTGATATGAACAGAAAGTTTGAAGATGGACTGGACTATAAGTCTGTAAGAGTATCTGAAACTCTTTCTTGTGTTTCTCGAAAGACTGACTCTAGTCAATGCGACTCCTTGTTGCCTTAAATAGTTTTAAGTTAATTAGTGTAATTAAATAAAATAAACCTGAAAATAATATTTTTATATTTATCTTAATTGTCGGTAATTCGTATATTCTTTGCAGTGGGTTTGTTTACATTTTCAAAGTGAGAGCACGGCACTGTGTATGAATCCCGAATTACAAAGTGGAATGTCAAAATCTCATTGAAATATTAATACCTCATTAAAAAGGTTTCAGTTTTCTGGAAAATACCTTATTCCAGAATACACCATGCCGTCCTTATAATATATTTTTTCAGTTAATAAGAGATTTAGAGACATTTAGCAATAAATTCATCGAGTCCCTACTCCCACTCTATTAATGTACGCACATCTGTAAATTAATTGTTTTATTATCAAAGAGAAATCAAAAAAACCGCTCTTTTATTTTAATGAATTAATTTTATTTTGCCACACACATTATCGACAATGGTGACTCGCAATGGAAACTCGAAATGTGCAGAATGTGAATGTGAATGTACGAAATGTTTGGCATAATGGGATCCTACAATAGCATCCAAATAATAAAATGCAAGTTGAATTACTAAAGCGCATCGCAGATTGGCATGGGTTTAGTTGCTTACATTTGGGCAAAACAATAAATTGCTTTTTAAACACTTACAACTTACAAGTTGCAAGTGGCAAGGGGCAAGCGGCAAGTTGCAGGGTGTCAAGTGCATTTTGGTCTGCTTGCCACGCCGTTGCACGCTTGGCTTAGCTGCACTTGGAAACTGACAACTTTCTAAGAATAACTGCAAAGCGATTTGCATATTTTGCACCTCGCCGGGAAGGGGGAGTTGAGGGGCGGGTAGGCGATGCTAACTTTATCGCACTCCATGCAGCCACCAAACAAAGACACATGCAACACACACACACACACACACATACGCATTCAATTGCCGACTCGTACTCGTAAATCTTAGCCAGAAACTTTGGCAGACACGAAATTTATTTATAAACGCAAGAAACAACACTTGAGTAATGCGAGCTGTGTAGCTGTCATACCCAAAGTGAGTGTAGAGCCCCCGCCCCCACTCACTCCCCTCTTCTATATATAAGTGGCACATGTCATTCCCTCTTTAGTTGCAACGAATTGAGCGCTTAGCAGTCTGCCCCAAGCAGTTGATTATATTATACAGCGAAGAAAGAAGCTTACAACTAAATTTACAAGTCAATGTTTATCAACAGCCTTTACTGATATGTATATATATATATATATATGCAAGAAATGTTTTCAAAGGTGTCTTTTTGAAATTTGCAAGTTAAAGGAACTTATGAAGTAGAAGAAGACTCTTTAAAAAAAAAGTGAGATAAAAAAAACACGTAATTATATTCCCGGTTTTCAAAGTATTTAAGTTTCATAAAAATTCAAAAATTAAATTGTATAAATATGTTTTTAGAAGTGGAAGACTCATAAAAAAACAAAATGGGAGGAAGGAAAAAATAATATATTTAAAGAAGGAATATATTAAAAATCAACGTTTGGATAAATGGCAAAACGAATGGTTTGTTTTTTTTTTCATTCGTAACAACTAATTTCGTAGTAGTGCAATTATTTTTCAACAACTATATATATATATATATATATTTAACAACTTATGTAAGATTGGTTTGGGTGGGTATCTTGTTAGTAGTTTGTAATCAATCAATAGAAAGAGATACGCTCCGATTTTAGCCCTGTCATTATATCTGTTAACATTAAAAAAAGGTCGAGGTATATCAAGCTATCAGACAGACCACAATATAATAATAAAAATGTATTTACTTATATAGATAACAATTATTATCAGGTTTTGTTCTCATGCAGCGATAATTATTAGTCGCCAGAACTGTTGTTTCAGACATAGCTGCACAAAATTAAGTCTATTTTCCGCTTGACTCAGACAAATTAAAATGATCGCTACAAAACAAACCAATTTGCATTATCATACGAAAATTTGAAAGTGATTTGTCATACACTTGAAATGTTTACAGATATTTTGGTGGAATTACATTCCACACTTTTAACACTGACTATCAGTTATATCAATGACCTATATCTATTCCTGGGTATTTAGTACTCCTTGCTGATCAAAGTGTCCCAAGGTGGCCTGCAGGGTCTGTAGAACTCGTTCACTGGCAAATAGCTGATGTCGTTTCTCCAGCAATGCCTCGGCACTGATGAATGTGTGGACAGTGAAATCCTCAGATGCCTCCTTAGCGGCACAACAAATGGGCAACTCACAGACAACGCCATAATACCCGTAGAATAGACATCTCTGCATTTCATCAGTTAGTTGGGCATAGCTTGGCAGGCATCGTCGATATTTACAGGCAGTTAGCGTCTCGCAGAGGCTTTGGTAATATTTCTGCAACAACTGTTCCTGTTTGTGCAACAGCACCTCCAACTTTAGACTGGTATAGAAAAAGAATTGCACATCGATGGCCGGGCTGCCAATGAAACAGTTTTGGAAATCCACCTAAAAATGAATCGAATAATTAAATCCAAATTCAAAAAACCTTTACAATACTCACAATAATAGACTTCTTCTGTTCAGCATTAACCATCATGTTGTTTACCCACAGATCACCATGGACAATGACTGAAATGGCGCTATTTTTGGGATCAACAATAGATCGAATGCGTCTCGCATATTCATCTGGTAATTGGGCTTTCATTTTGGCTGCTATGTCAGCCATGCCGGGCATTTTGGCCACAGCACCTGCCGCATAATCCGTGCCACCCACAACAATGGCAGAGGCAAATGTATCACTTATACCATCCGCATAATGTGAGGGCGCCAATTGTGCCACCAGCTGTGGCTGTTCCTCCATCAGCATCATGGAGGCGCCATGAAATTGTCCCATTTTCTGCATGCATATCAGAGCATCCTCCAAGGACAACCCCGTTTGACGATCGTACGACGCATAACCCAATGCGCCCAGATCCTCCAGAAAATAGATTTCCTTGCATGCCTCACGCTCCGCAAACAGGCAACTACACTCAGAAAAAAGTCACACTAATTTTAGTAAATCGCCCTAAAATTAAAATCGCTCTAAAAAATGGAGTTTCTCTATTTATTAGAAATAATTTCTAAATATTGGAAAAAAAAAGTCTAACATTTAGAAATCGACAATCTGAGAATTATGGACATTTAAGAAAAAAATATGTAAAAAGTATAAGAGCAAAACAACATTTTAAGAAAAAATCCTTTCAAAAATTCAGAAACAAGTAATGAAATTTATTGGCTCTGCTTTTATATTAGATTAGTTTAGCTGCCGTCGAGTTTTTTCTAATTAAATTATATGAATTCATAAGCTATGTAAAATGCCTGTTTATATGTGATGACCAAAAATTCCAATGTTTAATAATAATATAAGTAATAAAAAAGCTAATATAAGAATTCTTTATAGTACACTCATAGAACAACACCTTGGAAATTAAACATATTTCTTCTAAATTTTAGAAAAATACAACCTGAAATTTAGAATGGCAAGCTTTAGTTTTAATAAAGCCGCAAACATAAATTTTAGATAATTACAAACCAAAAGATTAACTACAACTTAGGGCGATTTTTTTCTGAGTGTACACATATTATATATTTTTTTGTTTAGCCCAATTGCATAAGCAAGGTGATAAGGTCTGCGGTCAACTTACTTAGCGCTCAGCTTTCGCTCACTCAGCGGCGACGCGGCCTTCTCCAGTATCCGCGCCATCTCGGGCAATATTCGCTCGAACATCAGCTGCTCGTTGGAGCCTACGGCGGCGACAATTGGCAGCAGATCTTTCAAAATCAGACTGTCATGCTCTATCGGTGAATTTTCGCATTTACGATATGCTACTTTTAGTCGGTAGATGACGCTGCAAAAGTTTTCGCCACGTTGCGTAATGGGCTCACTTTGCAAAGTTTCCAAACGCAAGCTTTCACTTTTGTACGCCACCTGCAAAGCTTTCTCTACGTAGGCAGCATCACAGTGCGTAGGGGTAGCAGCTTCTGTTATATTAGCTTTTCCCGCTTGTTCCATAATGTTCTAAGCGCCGAACGTCTGTCGTAGTCAAGTGGTTCGGAAATACTGAGCGTAACATTATGAAAGTCGTTGCTAAATTGCGCAAACGTTTGTCGCTTATGAAATTATTACTCGTTGTAATTTACGTAGAACATATCTAATTTACTGATTATTGTTATTGTTGATAACGAATGCATAACATTTAAAAACCAGCTGAGCGTAAATTGGAATAAGCACGCAAGCTAATTCTCTTTCTCCCTCTCTCTCTCTCTCTATCTCTCACAAATATAACAAATTAACTATTCAAAAAAACTTAGTACTAATAAAAAAAAAATAATAAAAATTAAAAAATTAATTGAAATTAACTGAAATCCTTGTCAAGATGATCACTTATTTAATTTAAGAACACTTTAATTATGTACATTTACAAAAACAAATAATTTTCGTATTGTGTACGTATTTCATTTGCCAGAATATATAAATGTAATAAATAAATAAATAAACTTACCCTTTACTAATAAACACAGCTGATCAGCGACTCAACACGCATCTGCTTTTTTTTGTCTTGATTGAGGTAATTTGTATTGACCTTGCCTGAATCCATTCGCAAAAACACAGCAGCTAACTTTAAAGCACAAAACACAATACATTCAATTGAACTTAATAATAATACCAATAATAATAATAGATTGTAGCTATTTTAAATTTAAAGCTGAAATTGCAGTCACTTTTAATGAAAACGCGCGAAATCTATGTCCATTGTTATCGATATTGGCGAAATTAAGCAAACAGCTGATCAAAGACTTAGCAAAAAAACGCAATGCATTTTTTATTTACATATTTGGCTTAAGCCAAACGCATGCACATGTTCATGAGCTTACACAAGCGCACACATTAGTCAACCGATCGAAATCATAAAACACGCACTGCGATACATAATGATATAGTAACAAATAACGTGATTGTTAATACACACCAGCGCCGCTGGTGATGCGACCAACCAATTTACGATATATATCGATATTCATTGGACGCATATACGATACATAACGATATAGAAACAAATAATGCACAATTGCCGCACCGTTTGTGATGAGACCAAGTCAAACAGTTGCATCGACGATAACAAACAATGTTATTGCGATGAGTTCATCGGCCGTTTATTCGCATGTGCATGTATTTTGTGCATTTTTCAACACTTGAATAAATAACCTCAAATCAGCGAAATTCAGCTCACAAAATTGTTAATAAACAGTAAATAATAAACGAATAAAGTTGATCGCATTGGCCGCACATGGCCAGCGACAGCGCCAAGCGGCCGTCAACGATGCCAGCCAAAAAGATGCCAACTACCACAGCAACAACAACGCCAGCTGCTGTTGCAGCTGCAGTTGCTCCCCTCGCAAATGTGGCAAATGGGATGAGCCGTTTGACGCCAGCGCGAGACTTGACGCTGGGCGGACGAGGAGCTGCTGCTGCTGCGGCACCCAAAAAGGTCTTTGCACCCAATCTGAATGCGGTGCGCAACAAGAACACGTGAGTAGTTGGAGTATTGAATTAAGGGATTCCTATTAACGAAGACTTCGATCCCCACCAGCAACGTGAAGACCTCCAAAGATTTCACACAATTGCGCGGCGGTCGTCGCGGTGCTCGGGGCGCAGCTGGAGCGAATCGTGGCGCACGTGGCACTGGTAATGGCAATTCCTCGCTCATACAAACAACTGGGGTATTCTCCGAGGGCGCCGGGGCTGTTCACCTACGTAAATCCACAGGCGGTGGCTCTGCCTACGCCCGAGCCGGAGAGGAAGTTGCTGTGGCGCGTAAGCGCACAGAGCGCAAGGATGAAAAGTCGCAGGAGTTGCGTGTACGCGAACTAATTGGCAGCGATGCCAGCGACGCTGAGGAGGAGGATGAAGCCGATGAAGCCCGCAGCGATCCAGAAGCTGAGGAGCTCGATAAGACTGAGATGGCCTGCAAGCCCGTGCGGCTCACAGAGGGCCTGTGGAGCAACACCAAGAAAAACATTGTGAAAAAGGAACCAGGAACGACAACAAATGTTAAATCAGTTGATGCAGGTAAACCAAAGATTTACAAATTCCATTCCAATGTCTTACATGCCTACCTTGCAGACTCTTCGGATGTAGTCCAGCAGTTGCACAGCCTACAAGTGGCTGTCGAGGCTGGTTTGGAGGAGCCTCCGCCACAATATGGACGCTATCCGCGCAGCATTGGCGCCTTCATCGAGGTGCCACAAGCCCAGTTGTTCATCATGCAGCTGCCCAATGTTTTACCCTGTGTGGCAGATGAGGTTGACGATGCCCCAACAACTGCTGCCACAGATCAGTCAGCTGCTTCCTCCTCCACGGAGCAACCCAACAGTCCCCTGTCCACATCCACTGGCAGTGGTGCAGCCAAACTCAGTCTGCTCGCTCAGCTGGAGGAGGGTCAAATTGGGAAGATTCTACGCTATCGATCGGGTCGCGTTAAATTGCTGTTGGGCGAGGCACGCTTCGATTTGGACATGGGCCTCGATCCTGGCTTCCTGCAGGCAAGTCCAATACCTCCACCAGATCTATCAGAGTTTTATTTTTGACTCTTTGCAGGAGCTGATGTCCATCAGCAGCAATCGCGAGCAGCGCAGCGGCAACATGATAAATCTGGGTCCCATCCAGGCCAAGCTGAAGGCCACCCCGGACTGGGTTCATCTGTTCGAGCAGCAAGAGGCAGCCGCGAGGCAACCACCACCTGCCACCATAAGCACAACTGGCGCCACAGCCACGTAGCATTCGATGCGACTCCTCGACTAGCTTAGTTTAGGCACATTTAATATTAATAATAATAATATTATTGTAAATATTAATATAAATAATAATAATGTAAATAGTTTAAACAGTAAACTCTTCCTTTTTATAAACACGAACCCATTATAAATAAGTAAAACGGTATATTGGTTTTGTGTGGAAGTATGTAACAGAAGAAGGCATCTGCAACTCTATAATTGTATGGTATATATAGCCATGTCCCTCCGTCTCAGACACTATAATTGCTGGAAACTTCAAATTGAAATATATGTTCTCGCTTGCCATGCTTCATTTTATCGATAACATTTCGCAAATATCGACATGTATCGATTCAAGATAGCAATTTTTAAGGCACTGGCTTCTTATTGATATTTAATATACATTGACATAATATTGGACAAGTTATAGTAGAATATCGAAATTGATCTCATTTATTATCAGCAGGCAAAAGTATTTTCTATATGCGGGTCCATGTGTGAGAAAGGGATGACATGATAATCTAAGCGATTTTAATTTAAGTTTGTGAACAAATACAGTCGCGGTCAAAATAATAGTTGGGCTGCTTCATTCAGTGCAAATACTTTTTCCATAGCTCCCCGAGCTTAAGCCCCTTCGATTCCGTCGAAATAATTTTACTCTTCGATATATCTCCTCACCGCTTTTTTTGTAGTTTACTTATTCCTTTTATCTTTCTTCTATTTTGGGCTGTTTTAGCCAAGTAATAATAATAATAAAATAAAAATGATAATAATAATAATAGTCCTGGTGAAAATAGTCGACATATTTAAGATTAATCGAGTTTATTAAGACTTTTTTGAATAGAATAATAGTATGATATCTTATTCACTTATTTAAAAACATTCCATAATAATATGGCTCATTTTAAGGTGGTAAAATAAGGCATGGCCAGCATTGCACTGCTGAAAATTGAGACCTCTTAAAAATTTTCAAAATGAAAAATGCAAAACTACAATTCTTGGTTTCACACAGAGAATGATTTAAGATACAAATGCAATCGAAACTTTTCGGTTATTTTATAATGAGGGTTATGCAACCAAATACTAAACGTAGGTAAATAGGTAATACATCCACACGTCATATCTACATTTTAGAAGTATTATTTAGCCCAAGAAAGCTTCACTACTATAATTTTGACCTGCGCAATTGTGATAAACTTAAAAACCTGTATCTGTTAGTATCTTTATAGCTATCCCATCCTTTAATGTTTATTTATGTTCATTATTAATTGCTTGTGTTAAAATATAATTTACATAATATTTTATCTGTTTTCAAAGCTTTTCCAAAACATATTTAGTAGTATTATTTGTAAAATCAAATTTTCATAATTTTTTTAATATATAAATATTTCTATAAACATTTTCAAATCATATTCAATATTAATTGCTTGTGTTCAAACTTGGATTCTTTTTTAAACTATATTTAAAGTATTTTTCTTAACATTTTTCAAAACATACGCGTGCACTGCCATTATTATTTTGATCGCAGCTGTGTGTAAAAAGGATGACAGCGCTGTGCGAGATTTCATAGCAGACAGCATTAACAGGAATCGTTAAGAGTTGCCAGATTGTGCCGAGAAAGTCGTCCAGTTCCTGCCATAAGAAAAGGAAGGATTTTGAAAACTGCTTACATTCGAGAGTGCAAAATTCTTAAAGGGAAATGTACCAATAAAATTAGAATATATATTTAACAGCTTGTTGCAAGTGATATCTTCTTCATTTTTTTAATATAACAACAAATACAAATCCCAGTCTCAATTATCGCCCCCGGTACATATTCCCCTCCAGATCGATGGCATAATTGTGATCCACGGGATTGGCCAGCGCCGTCTCAATTGCCACCTCGAGGGATTCACGTGTGATGAACGTCTTCGCCTGCTCGATTTCGTGGCGAATGCGTTCGTCGACTTTTTCCAGACGCTCCTCTGTGCGCAGCTTGGCCGCCTCGAGGCGCTCCTCGACATAGGCCACCTTCGCATCACGCTCCTCGGCCAAACGCACATTGCGCTCGCTGGCAATCTTGACATTCCAGGCGGCATTCTCGTCGATGCAACGCTGGAATTCCGCCTCCTCCTGCTCCGGCGTGAGCACAATGTGATCTGCTGTGGATGTTTCTTGCTGGCGCACAACTTCCTCCCTCAAATACTGACGCACCGAACGCAATTGGGTTCTAATTAAAGAGGAGAATGTATAGATAGAATGGATAGATACTCCTTCTCTTTGCTCACTTGTAGTTATTGTGCAGTCGCATCAGCTCCGTGCGCTCCTCCTCCGTTTGCTTCTTTCGCTCGGGCACGCGAAACATTTTGCTTTTGGCCACCGGCAACCAGCGCGGTTTGCGGCGCCAGCGCACAAATTCCAGAGCAAAATTATTGCTGCCAGTTTTGGCAGCAGCAGCCTGATTCAGTAATTGACAGCCTGCACGCAGCATATTTGCTAATGTTTACAATTCTCTTTTATAAATGCAAGTTTTAGTAAATTGTTCTCTTGTTACGGCATCAATCTGCATGCGTCCGATAAACTTAGTTATCGATAGCTTATGCACCTGCTGGCATACAACAATCGCATGAAGTAAATGCCTTACATGGTGGAACAAACTCGGGTTAAAAGTAGAACACGAGCTTACAAGTTATTAATATGCATCAATATTTATAATTTTCAAATTTATGTTTTTAATTTTTAAATGAAATAATAACAGCCTTCGATGGCCAAAGTCATTCCAGCATTAAAGGACTATTTACAAAGCGAAAACAAGCTATCGATAATTACAAACTCCACATTAAAGCACAGTTTGCAAAATATCTCACTGTTGACCTGTGTGGATTCTGTGATCAGCTGTTGGAAGCTGTCAAAATAATTAACTTTGATATATTTTGAGAAAAGTGTACTTATAATCGCCGTAAAGGAGAGACATTTAATTCTTTACATTTTCACCTCTCAGCAGACCTTTTTGTTATTTCGGGTCCACAAACGAAATATATTGCAATTTCGCTTGAAAAACGTTTCGTCGATCTGCAAACTTTGCTTTAGGTGGTGAAGTCGTGTCATTCCGGCACATCGATGAACATATCGATTAATGTGCGGCAGCCTGTTATCAGAGCAACTATGGCAACGTACAAAAAAAGCATGTTTGAATTCTCAAACATTTTGAAAACTCAACTTTGACAAAGGCATATATTATTAGGAACTATTATTAAGCCGACAACATGGATAAGCCGCAAATGATCGAACATTTGCATGAGGCCGTCAACTATACTGTTTACGATACGAAATGGATTCCGCTATCGGCAAAGTTTGTGGTGCTCGGGTCGAAGCCAAACAGTCATGGAATTCTGGACATCTACGAGCTGAACGAGTCCAAGCTGGAGAAAGTGAAGTCTGTGGAGAAGAAGGCCGCCTTCAAGTGCGGCACCTTTGGCGCCTCCTCGCTGCGCAACCGGCACATGGCCGTCGGCGACTTTGAGGGTCGCCTGCAGGTGCTGTAAGTAAATAAAATAATTATGGTTAAAATTATATATAGTTCTTGATTGAATTTATAGCGATCTGGAACGCACTGATCTGGCCGTTTACAATGTGAAGGGTCACAATAGCATCATCAACTGCATCGATGCCATTGGCGGCACGCAGCTGGAGTGCGGCTCACCCGAAATTGTGACCGGGAGTCGCGATGGTGCCGTCAAAGTTTGGGACATCCGTCAGGGACAGGCGCCCGTTGTGGACATATCGCCGCCGGCGCAAATGGGCGATGGCATCAATAACTCAAATTTAAGGCGCGACTGCTGGGCGGTGGCCTTTGGCAACACTTACAATGCGGCAGAGCGCATTGTTGCCGCTGGCTATGATAATGGAGATCTGAAGCTATTCGATTTGCGTGCTTTGGCCGTGCGCTGGGAGGCAACTATTAAGAATGGCATCTGTGGTGTGGAATTCGATCGTCGCGACATCCCAATGAACAAGCTGGCGGTGACAACGCTCGAGGGCGGGCTGCTCGTCTACGATATGCGCACTCAACACCCGACTAAAGGATTCAGTTGGGTCGAGGAGCGGAATGCGGGTCGCAGTGTGGGCACCAATGGTATCATCAATGGCCCAAAGGCCACTGTGTGGACGGTGCGCCATTTGCCGCAGAATCGTGATGTATTCCTCACGGGCGGTGGCACTGGGTCGATTCGCATCTGGAAATATGAATATCCCGATCGGCGTTTTACGGATGATGCCGATGGCATCAAGGAGGGCGTCGCAGGGAAGCTGCAAATGGTCAGCGCCGTGACGTTGAGTTCTCAGCCGGTGCACAGCTTTGACTGGCATCCGGACAAACTTGGCCTTGCCGTCGCCGGTGCCTTCGACCAGAGTGTGCGTGTTCTCATCACCACCAAGTTAAATACGCTTTAAGCCTCTTAGTTATAGTATTCAATATTGAGTAAATTGTTTAATAAACGTTTTACTTTTGCGTGATAAAATAAAAAAAGCTACAAAATGAAAAAACAAACCCTGATGATTTTTTTCTCAATTCAAATCTTGATTTTTAATTTATACTGTTTAGTATTCTCCCTATAAATTAAAGTGAATACTGCTGCAGCAATTCTTTTCAATATTTATAAATATTTTTTTCCCATTTTTTTAATATTTTTAAAATATATAATTATTGATTTTTAATTTTAATTTTAATTTAAATGTGAATAGAATTATGCGTTTTTTTCTAACTCTTTTAAAGAGTCTTCTTCCACATCTAAACACGTATTCAAAAGTTCCTTAAACTTACAAATTAAAATAAAACAAGCAACTTTAAAAACATTTGTTTTTATTTATTTATTTTATGTACAAATGGAGACTGGAGCATGGCGAATGGAGAAGCTACTATGCGCGCTGCATCCGCTGCTGCACGATCCCAGTGAGTTCGGTGAGCTGCTGTTCCAGCTGCTGCTGCTGCTCGAGTTGCTCCTTGGGCACCTCGACGTGGCTGGCACGCTTCAAGGCATTCAGACAGGATGTGGCTGCCAAACGACTCGAGTTGAGCTGTGAGGTAATCATTGCTTCGCTTTCGTCCTCGGCATGTTCCTTGAGCGCTGCCAGCGACAACTCGGCCACATCCAGGCACAAACTCAACGCCTTCTTGGCGTGCGCCGACTTCGTCTCCCAGTTGAGCTCTTTGGCGGTGTAAGCACGATAGGATTTGACCAGTCGCTCGGCTTTCTTCAGCGGCGTGGCTGCCACTAAGGCAGCCAATTCCCAGACCAGCGGCTCATTGCCATGCTGCACGCATTGCTGCCCCAGCAGCTGGGTAATGCGACGGTGGAGTGAAGAAGACATCGCCTGCGAGGAGGCGGCGCAATCTGATTGCATTTGTCTGGCAATGCCGTAAACGATGCGCGTCAGCAGCTCCTCATCCAGATAATGTTGCTTGAGCTCGCCGAGTCGTTGATACGCACGCATTGCATCCTCCCAGTGAGCGATGTCCACCGAGACAAGCATATAATTCTCCCACACCTTCCAATTGCTGTAGTTGCACTTGAGAGCCTCGCCGAGCAGGCGATGAGCTCGCTGCTTGTCGCCCAGCTTGATGAGAGCCTTGGCCAGATTATTCCACGACTCGAAGCCATGCGGCTCCAAATGCGTATAGGCCAAATAGCACTTGACAGCCAACTCCCAGCGTTCCAGCTGAATGGCAGAGTAGCCGCCACGCAGCAATATCGACTCCTGCAGCGAATTAATCTCCAGCGATATCTCGTAGTGGGTGATGGCCTGGGCGTAATCCGCGCGCCTGTAGAAATAGTTGCCCCAATAGGCTTGCGCCTTGCCGCTGGTCTGCTTGGAGTGGAGCCAGGCCTGCTCGTAGCACTGTGGATCGTCCACCGCATCGCCCAGCAGACAATAGAGCAAAACTGTTGGCTGCTTCTCCAGCTCCTGGCGTATAATCTCCGCCGCCTTGTGACGCAGCTCCAGACTCGTATAGCACTCGATGACCTGCTGCCAGGCGTGGATTTGCAGACAGATGTCCAACGCGGTCTTCGTCATGCCCAGCGAACGCAGCAGATCTACCAGTTGCAGTTGTACCTGCCACTTGGGCAGCATAAAGGCGGCAAATCCATAGGATAACCGTGCTCTCAGCGCATGCTGGTCGGTGTTGTCCAACAATTTAACGCACTCCTCGCACTGCTTCCAGCTGCGCTCCACGGTCCGTCGCATGCCCGATTCCTGGTGACAATTAAGCAGCAGCGCCGCTTGGCGCACCTGCAGCGGCCCATGTTGCTGATAGAGAAGCGTTTGTGTGTACGGCTCCAGCTGCTCATCGGCCAGGCGATCCTTCGGCTGCGAACGCTTCAGTTGCTTACTGTGTAGAAATTTAAGCAGCATAAAAATTAAAAATATATTTATTATTGATTATGTTGTAATATAATTTTTAATATATGTCAAGTTGGGATATTAATTTATTTATTTATCGTCAACTAAAGTCGGTCGACACAAAAATAATACAAAAAGTACAATTTAGATTTAATTAAATTTAAATTTAAAAATGAGAAATGTTTATAAGCTTTGTAAGATTTCTGGGTGTCCAACATTGAGTTCTTGATGATGGAAAAAGATAACTCTGAAGTTATTACATGATAAAGTCAGTTGGTTCCATTACACTGAATAAAAAAATCTACATACATTTTAATATATCGCCATACTTTTGGCACCAATGGTTAGTCATCCTATTGTTCAGAAAATACGTTTTACATACAAATTAGTCTAATTTCCAGAGTGCTGTTGTTTTCTATGCTATTCCTCATTGAGGAATTCTAATTTGTTGTTACTTATTGTTATTATTAAACATTTTACATTGCTTATAAATTCATATAATTCAATTTGAAACAGTTAAACAGTAATATAAAAGCGGAGCCAGTAAATTGTATTACTTGTTTCTGAATTTTTTGGAAAGGAGTTTTCTGAAAATTATGGTTTGTATTTCTACTTTTTAAAAATTTTAGAAATATTTCTAAAAAATAGAAAATATCAAATTTTTGGGAAAATATCAAATTTAGGACTTTCTAAATTGTATATAAATATATACTTCCAAATATTTAGAAATCATTTCTAGAAACACGAACAACTTTTTTATGGCGATTTACTACAATTTAGGGTAATTTAGAATGAGGCAAAATAGATTTAACAGGTCGCAGTGCATAAAGCACCCTAAGAATAATAATAATAGGGATTTAAAAATAACTTAAACTAAACATACGTGGGCACTTCTCCAACTACAACGACCCCGTAATTTTATAATCTTATACAAATTTCTTTAATTTTAATTTAAAATTAAGTTTTATTTTTAATTTAATTTAAACTATTTTTTACTTTTCGTATTATTTTTGTGTCGACTGACTTGAGTTGTGTTTAAATAAATAAATAAATAAATAAGAGGACTTTCTACTCACACCTTGGCCAGGACAAGAGCCTGGAGAACGCTTGGCAGAGTCATCACCTCGTTGTCCTTGGGCTCTACGAAGCGTATGCGCTCCAGCCGGGTATCATCCTCCAGGAGCAACAGTTGAGGCAACGTTGTTTCCTTGTTACTTAACATTGCTGTGGATAAACCATTATCATTCCCAGATTGCTGCACCACCTTCAGGCAGAGTTGTGGAAGTGGTTTTTGCTGGAATTTGGTTCGTACACCAAGTAATCCTTCCACTTGGAGTTCGACCTGCAGCTGATCGCATAGCTCAGTCAATGTCTGGCACGACAGATCGGATCGATGAAATTGGAGGTATCCGTTGGCTATTTCGAGCAGGAGCAGCGATTGCAGCTCCTTGTCCTCCTCGCCAAAGGCGGCCAGATGAGGATGCAAATCGGCAACTGACAATTTGAATTGCTCGTAAAGAGCACTGGCCAAATCGTCCAGCATGTGCTGATGCAGGCAGACCAAACGCAGACGCCACCAGCTGAGCAACTGTGGAGCATCGATTAAAAAAGATCAAATACAATTTTAAAAGTTAATTCGAAAACTAAAAATACCTTTGATGTTGGCTGAGCTGCAATTAACGCGTCCAGCATTTGTTGCGCTACGAGCAACAATTGCGGCGTCTTCACATTGGGATTCAGCTCCTCACCGCTGGCCTTTAGCTGCTCCTGGGCAATGCTCGACTCCAGTTTTAAGCTGGTCAGCAACTCTTGGCAGTTTTCTAATTTGTCAAAGGGGCCAGTGAAATTGTTTTGCACAAAAGCGAAAACCAATTGCAGAAAATCGTTTAACAATTGTGTAGCCTGTCCGCTGGATTTTAGCTGCTGTTCTGCATTGTCCTGCCAGGCTTTGATTATGTTTTGGAGCTCTGCGACTGTCCATAAATCCTGGCTAATCCATAGATTTCTAAGTCGCTCATCGTTTGGCAAATCTGCAAGTGAAATTATTATTATTCGTAAGGGTTTCCTTTTGCTAGTTCATAAGACAAACCCTCCAGCTGCACTGCATCATTGAAATTACACAAATAGTATTTGCTTAACGTTTCCTCGAGCATTTTGTCATGGAATGCAATCGTTTTAATGCTCGAATATTTTTAATGGGTATTTTTTGCACTTCTTTGGCGTTCCACGTGTTTATTGTGCTGCCAATTCGATGCCCTGTGAGTCAACTAGGGATATTTCCGAAACTGATTTCACTTCAGAAATTAAATAGAAAACGTGCTTTATCTCTTAAGTGGAATGTCAATCAGCTGGGCGCAATAAATAATATAAATTAATGCAATCACAAATGGAATATTAAATCCGCCAACAGTGTGAAGCACCTTTGGGCTATCGATAACTTTTTTAAATATGTGGCGGCTGGGCGATAAGTGAGAAGCATTCTTTAATACGGTATCAAATATTACTTATGAATTTGTAATCTTTTTTTTGTTAATAACGATATAATTTCATAAAAGATTTCTGTTTTTACAAACTAACGACTAAACTGTGTGTTACGATATATTTGCATTGAACGATAGTTATTCTTATCGACTACTAACTTAACGAAAACGTATCTCTTAACGATTGTTGTTGTGCACGCTCAGATTATCGATTATTGTAGGCGGTTAAGCTCAAATGTTTGAATTAATTGTGCATACAGTGTAACTTTTCTAGATTGATGTCGAAATCAATTTACAATATATAGTAATTCATATTATAATAAAGTAAGATGGCATAAATAATAACATTACATTTGTATGCGGCATATTGCTTAGATTGTCCTAAAGCGCTGACCAATAAGTGTATCTAAATTTGTTTAATTGTTTATTCGTCGTATTCATAGACTGTTTGCATAATTGCAAGCGTGTTCAAATTTCAATTAAATCGTCTACTGGCGTCTGCGGCAGATATAAATAAATATTCGCATTTCGCAAATATTTCAAAGTCACATGCGAATTTGAATTTCAACAGTATATTTACACACACACACACATATATGTACTTAGTATAAATATATATTCACACACACACACACATAGGCAACAGGGAATACCTGCGACAATTTGCGCCTGCAATTATAATAACACATAACATACACACAAACACATATACACACATAAGGAGATGTATATTCGTTCACTTACACTTACACAGAGAAAGCCGCAAAGCTTTTGCATTTTTTTACGTCGTAGCTTCTAAATTTAAATTTCACGGTCAAGGTCAAGATTGCACCCGCTGTCGACGTCAACGTCGCTGCTGTCGTCGCTTAACAGTTAATAAAATAACATAAGTGCTACAAGTGTTAAATCTATTTCCGTTCTAGTTGTAGTTGTTTATATTTTGTCTTAAATTGAAATGAATAGATATTTATTTACTTAGCAAGAGCATTTTCGATAAACTGACGCTTTGTAACGGTCTGCATTTCTCTTCACATAAATTCAAATGGTGCAAACTCACCACAGCTGCAGAGCTTTCTGCCGTTTACTCTTAATACCGCTCTTCTGTCGCAGCTTTTTCCAAATTGATGAGCTTGCATATTAAGCATTCTCTTCGTTAGTTGCTCTCTCTCTCTCTCTCTCTCTCTCTCACGCAATTTCGCTCTCTTCAGCTTTATTTTGCCGGTGGCCAAATGGTGCACGCCGGCTTCGAGTGCACTCACACCCCATCCATCCGTCGGGGCATGTGCATAATTGGAGCGGGGCTACGTCAGCAGCACCTGGCTTCGGCGTGCATGTCATTGTGACCCAAAAGCTGTTGCAGCTGCTGCTGCTGCTGTAACAGTTAATTTAGTTGACAAGTCTAAAATATTTACATTTATGAGTCATTTAACATAAATGCCTTAATGCGAAGCACATTTATTAATTCTGGTGCCGTAAACGGGATTTTAAAGAGTCGAACGCAGTTTCCAACAAAAAATCAAGCACTTAAGCATATTTTATAGATATATATATATTTTATTTTGAAATATCAATTTTGAGAGATCTCGATTAAGGTTTATTAATATTCTAAAATCATATTTCAAATAATTCAAACTATTAAAATATGTTGTTTTTTAACGGATTTGTTGTTAAAATTATTCAACATCATTTATTATAATTACTTAGCTAAGCTCACAGAAATGTTTATTCTCTTTGAATATTCACAGATTCTCATACTTTATTTGCTAATATTAACTGATTTTTGAATATTTACTGACTGTCACAGTTTATGTGGTATCATTTTCAGCATAAACTTATTTAATATTATTATTTATGGCCTATCAATATTTGTCTATCATGTTCTAAAATTTAATATTGGTTTTTATATCTTATCAATTATATTTGTTTAGTCAAATTTAAAATAAAAAAGAAGAGATTTCTTGATGGTTTTTGATTGACTCATAATTAGCATATTGTCGAAATTAAATAATATATTTAAAAAATATTAGTTAGCTAAGCAAAACCCGTTGCCAATTCATATTTAACATTTACTGACTCACATTTCACTTGATAATATATTATTGCTATTATTTTTTTTGAATACACCAGCTCAAGGTCGCACAGACTGTGTTTGCCAAGGCATTAAATGCAAAAATAAATATACATATATATTTTTAATAACTAATTTAATTGTCGAGACAAAAGCAAAGCCAGACTTCAGTTATCGCCACAGCTGTTAAATTACTTTTTTATCCAGTTATATTTGATATGCAAATTTAGCTTGCCTCTCGTCGCTCTCACATTTTCCCCCCATTTCCAACACTCCCCCTTGCCAAAATTGATGTCAGTGGGTTTTCATGTTAGCCGGCAAACAGCGACGTCAGCAGCGACGCCGACGTCGACCGCGAAGCATTTCCATTTTCACTTTCACAGGCCGCAACTTTCACAGCTAAACTGAGCCACTTCCCGCCTCTTTTCCCACCTTTCCCACCATTTTCAGCTTGTTGCATTCCAGTCTCAGTTTCAGTTTCGTTTTCGCTTTGGTTCGGTGCTTATTATTAGGAAAAGAAAAAAAGATAATTAGAATATGATGCAAACCAGATATTTAGCTTATATGTATAAATATTATATTATTATATAAATATGCATTTCAATTTAAGGAATAATTTGTATTTAAAATTGGTACTTTTCTGAATCGATTAATTTCAGTCGATATTAAAATGTTTGGCTCTATGGTTAAGACTGTTCCAATCCATAATCTGTGGAATGAATTCTTGAAAATATTGGGGAGGGGTCCATGGAATCGTCTTTACAGTAATCATAAATATCCTGTCTTGACAAATCACTCAATTTTATATCTGTTTTGTGGACTAGTTACCCTTAAGAACCTTTCAAAAATAAAAATTGTCTCATCACTACCTTTGATTAAATAATTTATTTATATATTATTGCTAATTTATTATTTCTTTTCTTTATCTTCTTGCATCAAATTAAATTATACTTCCCTGCAAAGTAAAGCTTATCGCTCCACACACTTTAAGTGTTAACATCATAAAAACAGGTTCTCTGATTTTTTTAAATAGGTAAAACCCCTGATCGATAACTACTCTCAAGTTTTACTCCTAAATTTTGGAAAATTACCCTTAAATTATAATGTGAAATGCATGTATAAATTTAGAGAATCATCCTATGCTGCAAATCGGCCGGAAACTTTAGGGTTTTTATTTACATTAATATATATAATTATAATAAATAAATATATTTAAAATTATAAAAGCAAATTTTATATTTTGCAGCAATATATTTCTTAATATTAGAAAACAGTCTAAAATGGTTCAATACAATAAATTGGACATATTCTTTCTCAATTTTAGAAAAATGTAAAGTGGAGTTAAGAGAAGAAAAGCCCAGCCTTTTGGATAGAGACAACCTGCCTTTTTAGAAATATACTTTCTGAATAATAATTAGTAATAATTGGCGACAAAACTATGACAATTTTCTAAAATTCAGTATAATTTTTTGATGAAGGTATTTGGTAGTCTTTAAGCTACATTAAGAATAAAAATTTCCAAATAAAAGCAGTAGGCTTGTTTTTTGCGCCTGCCTCGAATCTATCACGATTCAAGCGACAATTTTCGAGGGCGGGGCGGAAGGCCAGCAAATCAACAAATAATAAAAAAATATATGCAAAACAAAAGAAAAGAAGAAATATGCATATTTGTAGTGTGACCATTCAACTGCCTAAATGCGACTAAATGTGGCAACGCATGCTAAAAAGTTCTACTCACATTAATTTATTTCGCACTTAATTATTCAAATGCTGACACGCAAGAAGAAGAGCAGCGAAGAAGGTGGAGCGAGGAAGAGGGAGAGAAGACGCTGACCTTGAGCCGGCTGCCTCTGCGTCTCTCTCTCTCGTTCTCTCTCTTTCGCACTGCCTGCGTTTTCTTCGCACTTCTGGTTGGCGATCAAATAACGCGTCAGGCAACAACAGCAACAGCAAAAACAACAACAAAGCTAATGGCAACCAAAAAATATAATCATAAAACCCAAAATGTACTCAAAAGCGAGTACATCTCGTACTCGCATTACTCAGAGACCCCAGATGGACGAGAAGTTTAAGTATGTATTTCTGTATGTATGTATCCACGGTTAATTGATGTTCTAAATAGTTTTTGCACAACGCATAAGATAAAAACATGATCTTATGTAGTGCGTAGTTTTTGGAATAGAGCATAAATAAATAGAGATAAATGCTAAAATAGGCAAATAAATCGGTGTGAATCCAACTGGCAGTGACATCACTTTCATTAATGGATTAGCAGAATGCGATGTCAGCTTTAAAGTTGAATAGATTTTGAGTGAAAATGCTGACTTAGCTCGGATTTGCCATTACAGTTCCTCCAAAAGAATAAAGAGAATCCTTCTGAGAGATGATAGTTGGCAGTATATCGATATCACTGTTATTAACTAATAAGTAATAGTTTACAAACACAGCTTAAACTGTTGAACTCGCAGCTTGTTTAAATTCTTCATATTCCAACTGCAAATAAATAACGGTATATATGTGTTTGCATACAGCACGAACCGCCTGCCGAGCCCCCCTTGCAGTTTTTACTTATTTCAAGCCACCTGTTGTTCAAATACCGTTTACTCCAAGCAACGGCGCTTTTGGGTATTTCACATTTATCTGTCATAACGGAAAGTTGCCAAGTTCTCTGCCACTTTGCAATATGAGGACAGATTACGCGGTATTCTCAAAGTCGAGCAGATTCCGTTTAATTGCTGCTGCTGAGTTTTTCTCGCTGCTGTTGTTATTATTATTATTATTTCACATTTGTTGTGTTCTAAGCGAAATTCGCAACTTGACCTTGAACAATTATTGTTTATTAATATTGTTGTTTGTTATTTTTCGGTGTTGTTGCTGCTTTTGTTGATACCTCCTTGCGAATACATACAGTATACAGACATAAGTATACTATATAATACCATATATTGTTATTATTCGCGTTTTGTGCATTGCGCGTTTATTCATTTTGAATACCCTGTTGTTATTGAAATTTATTTAAATTTAATTTCTTAATCAGCTTGAGGATCTCTGTTGATTAAGACACGGCTAACTTTGTCTTTTTGTTTGCTTTTTAAGTACACTCAGAAAAGTAAATCACCCAGAATTTTAGAATATTTAGAACACTAGATAGATTTTGAAGTTGTTTTAATTAGTTTCTAAATATACGAAAGGAAAGTTCTAAAATTTAGAAAGGCTTCTTATCTAATTTTCGAAAATATATTTCTAAATAATAGAAAATATTAAAAATAAAGTAGAAGTACGTTTTTTCGAATTACATTTTATGAAATTATAAACTATCTTAAAAAATTGTATATGTATTAGTTATGTGTAAATATAACTTTTTATGGAATTTATAAATTTTTTCTAAATTTTAGAATTAAGAAAGGCAAATATAATTTATGATTAATAAGGTGAGATACCCCTGGTAACAACACTTTTTTTTATCTGAATGCAATATAGAATAATTCAAAACAAAAAAGGAATTTAATTTGCAGATCATCTTAGATCTATTGCTAAAATGCAGGGTAATATTTTTTGAAGTGTAAAATAGAAATTTTCAAATGAAAAAAAAGTTTGAATAACATCAGTATAGATCTGTTTAAGTAGGGTATATGGTAGTCAACATGACCAGAACCTGTTGTGTTTGCTAGTTTCAGCTTTCGGCACACACACCAAGACCTCCATTCGGAAATTAACTCGTTCTCGCCTAGCAACAATCACAAATGACGTATTTGTGTATATATACATATGTACGATCATACATACATCTATTGATTTATTCAATTTGAGACGCACACGTGTCGCTATATTTGTGGGAATGTTCATTACATTTTATACGATCCGTAAATCAAAAAGTTGACGCGAGGCTGGGAGCATGAAATCCAAAAACTCGCAAAACGTGCGATTTGGAACATAAATTGATTGAAATGTGGGCTTTGATTTATAATGGTTTCAAGAGCATAGCATAACATAACAAAACATATCAAAATAGTAGCAGCATTTGAATTCAGCACGAATCGAGTAAAATTCAATCAAATATGACCCTGAATACAAGTGTTCTAAATGTCTGCTTATCGCACAAATGCAAAATGGTTTCATTCTTTCTCCCTCTCTCTCTCCCTCTCTCTCTATCCCTCACGCTTTCCTCCCTCAACCCCTATCCCCAATACATTCTTGGAGTGCAAAAACAGTCCTTGAACTCGCCACATTTGTAATTCGCTGCACTTTGCACAAAACTGAAATTAAGTCGCAACAATATTGAAATGCAATATCAAGTGCAGCAGGCAAACAGAAGTAAACAACTATGACATACCCTGTACATTAATTATAATTTTTTTGTAATCTATCATAATTTCAGTTTTATATTTAATATACTAATTCTCCTTATGTTTAATATTTAGTTTTTTCTTTTAATGGTTTCTTTTGCCTGCCAATTTCATATAATGCCGATTAATATACTCACTTACACAAAATAGTGCCAGGTTTTTTTTAAAGTGTCCAATGAGCTCAATAAGCCTAGTTAGGGTTTTTTGCATGTGGAATATGGTATAGTATACATACTGTATATATATATATGTATTGTATATTTTGAATTGCGCTTCAGCATTTTGAAAAACAAATTGTATATTTATTTTTAAGTTCAGAAGCGGCCAAAAGTCAATATTTCCGAACCTGTTATAGGTATTAGTATGTGTATTCGAATAACAAAAGTTATAGTTTTTGTTTACTGCGAAAAACAAATTATGACGATACAAAACCCTCAACATCTTATAATGGAGCTTAAGAACAATAGAAAATATATTTACATCGAGAACTTCGAACTGCACACTTAATTTAATCACTCTCTTTTTCTTTTATAAATTCTAACTAATATCTCTGATTTTAATTTTAAATTTCACTTTAAATGTTTTGTGTGCTCTGTTTTTAGTCAACATTAAGTAAATAAAATTAAATTTATTTAAAACATTTTAGAAACATTATCGCTTATCAAGGTAGATTAAGTTCAATTAAAATCTTTGAGACATTTACTCGCTGAAAATGTACAATTTAAAATTTACGAGCTGCAATTGTGAATTTTCATGTAATTTAATAAATAATAAATTAAGAAGAAAAATAATTTCAAATCAATTTGGTCTTCTGTTAAAGATATTTTACTATTTTCTTAAACATTGAAAATATTTTACAGACATGAAAATAAAAATCATTATTTGGATTGTCAACAAAATAAATTTTGTAAACAAAATATATATTCGATTGTCTTTACAATTTTTTATTGTTGTTTCAATTTTTAGATTCTTAAAATTTGTTTGGACATATTTTTTTTATTTTGTCTTAAGCAACTTAACACTGAGTTCTGTCGTCAATACGTTTGCACTTGTGTTGGTTCGTAGATATATGCAATTGAATTATAATCGCAATTGTTTATATATACGTACGTGTGACAAATGTCATGCATATTTAAATAATTTATTTTATTTTTGGGCCGTCCTCTGGTGCATTGTTGTACAGCGTACAATGTACATTTAGCGACAGTTACTCACATATCGCACGTCATATTGCTAGTCTGCCTCCCTCCCTCACCCTCTCCCTCTCTCTTTCTCTTTCTCTGTCTCTCTTTCCCTTGCTCTTTCTTTGTGGATCAGAAGTCAGCGCCAGCCCCCTCCCCTCCCCCCTTAGACCCATCCTGAGCAGCGCGCTGTGCTTTGAGTTATTTGCGTCGCAGTCGCCGTCGACGCTCGAGTTTAGCGGCCCTGTCGCGCAATTTCAAGGACGCGTCGCTTTGTTTTGTTATTGTCTGGACTTGTTGTTGTTGTTGTTGCTGCTGCTTTTTGATCCACTCTCCCGCTCTTTCTCCCGCGCTCTCTCTCGCTCTCTCTCCGTCTCTTTCCCGCATAAGTAACTTTTGCTGGAGCAGCAGCAGTGATTGCTATTTAAAACAAACAGCAAAAAGTGCATTGAAATCACAATCAGAATTTGCATCAACCAGTGGAATTTTTAATATGCCTATATATATATGTATATATAAATATATATATATATATATATATATATATATATATATATATATTTTTTTTCTATAGATATATATTTTTTTTTTAAGTACTCGAAAATTCCATTTGTTTTGCTTTTGTAACTGCTTTTTATACCCTGAACCCATTAAAAATGTGTAAAAAGGGTATAATGGTTTTGTGCAAATGTATGTAACTGGCAGAAGGAAGCATCTCCGACCCCATAAAGTATATATATTATTGATCAGGGTCAACAGCCGAGTCGATATAGCCATGTCCATCTGTCCGCCCGTCCGTCCGCCCGTCCGTCTGTATGAACACGCAGATCTCAGAGACTATACGAGCTAGAGACTTCAAATTTGGAATATAGGTGCTCGTATTCCCGGCGCAGATCAAGTTTGCTTTATTTTATCGATAACTGCCTCCGTTTATCGAGTATCGATACATTTACATTTCCAATAGCAATAAATGCTACAGTTTTAAAGGCAGTTTATACAGAATATACATATACACATTATTGATCAACTCATCAAAGTTCATCAAGATCGGTTAAGAAACACCTAAGTTATTGTCGAAAATATATTCTCATATTGATCTCATTTCTATCAGCAGCCTCAAGCATTTTAAGTATGCATAAATATGCGGGCGCCTATGTGAGAAAGAGATGGCATGATATTCGAAGTGAGCGTCAATGCGATTTTATGTGTAATAAAACTAGAATATATTTAACAACTGGGTTCAGGGTATATCGTAGTCGAGCTCACTCGAGTACCGCGTTCTTACTTGTTTTTATATACGATTTTCGCTGTTCTTTTGCTTTGTTTATTTAGATTTTTAACGCTTTTTTCGGGATTTATTTTATGGGCATCTTGATTGACTTAATCCAGGCGCAAACAAATTAAAAACAAAAAAAATTACCTTTCAAGGTTTAGCCTGGTGAAATGTGCCGCACCGCCGAGCACATAAATACAATTTCTATTTAAGTAATTAACAAATTAAACTGTGCAAGTGCCGCACTGAGTATCAAGCAATTATTTCGCAAATAATAATAATAAGAAAACAGACGAAATCGCGCGCAAAAACATATTTCAAAAGAAAACAGAAACCCAGCAAACAAACGAGCAGAACAACAAAACAACAAAACAAACAGATACGGGTTTACGGTCAAGGACGCGAGGTGAAAAACTCTAAAAAGCACATCGATTTGCAAATGCCCTTTCTTTGAGTTACAGTTGCTAATAAAATAACAAAATAATAAGTAACTCTCACAGGAACCGTTTTCAAATGTATCTTTTCTTTTTAATTTGTAAGTTTAAGGAACTTATGAAGTGAAAGAAGAGTTTTAAAAATAACTGGGAAAAAAATATAATTTTGTTCACAGTTTTCAACTTATTTAAGTTAAATTAAAAATAAATTAAAAAACTTAATTTTATAAAAAAGGTATTTAATTATGTAAATTATAAGTAAATATGCGATTTCTATAAAATGCCTAGCGCCACTTAGGCTATTGTTTTGCCGTGTTTAGCCACTTTTCCTAAATAAAAAATAAATATATAAATATATGAAAAGAAAGCAGAACAAACTTTAATTTTTAGTATACCCCCTAATGTGGAAGAAGATTCTTAAAAAAAGTGAGAAAGAAAAACACTATAATTTTATGCATCGTTTTACTTATTTAAATTTTATTAAAATTAAATTAACCTAATTAAATTGTATGTATAAGGAAAAAAATGAATGAATAAAACCAGCAACATTTTCCAAATTATTAAAATGAGATATTAATAAACAATTTCTAATTGCGTATTATTTTCTTTTTAAGCCACTTTTCGGCACTTCTCTATTCAAATGAAAAAAAAATTAATATAAATATTTAAAAGAATTTCGGGATCAGCACTAACTTTGCTTTATATATAAAACTCAATTTAGAAAAAATTTCAAAATTAGTGATTTGTTTTTTATTTGTAAGAAAAAGTGTCGCAGAGGTGCTATACTTTTTTCACAAGAGTATATATGTATTTCACAATATAAAAGGTCTTTACGCATGTTTGAGGAATTATTCATTTGAACTTGAGTGGGGGACCCAAGACCATTAGAGAGAGGAACACGGATTTGTCATTAACAGATGGTAACGCATTTAAAATCAAATCAAATCAAATCCAATCACATGAAATCAAGAAGCACACATATGGTATATATATACATATGTATAACCACACATACATTTAATCAACCGTGGGGGCTCGTGCTTTTAATTAATTAGTTGAACTTGAACAGATGATCGAACGGACGACCGACTAGCGACTAGTGACTAGCGACTAGTGTTGCTCTGCGGTTTCCAAAGTCGAATGGAAGCGGAAGTCAAAGCCGAATTCAATTTGCTCTGCTCTTATCGCAGAGCTCTGACGTAGTCCGTCCGTTATTCTGTCCTTCTGTCTGTCTGTCATCTTCGGCCGATTAGCGCTAGCTGACCAATTGATCGATGTTGGTGGCGGGAAAGGGGGCGGGCACTTGGGGGACACATGAGAGATCAGCTTAATTGAAAACGCAGACGGGCCAAAGTAAACGCAAAAAGCTTTTTGCTCTTTTTTTTTAAACAAATTCTAATAAACGCTTCGAGAGACCAAAGTAAAAAGGCATTTGGATATGCACACACACACACACACACACACACTCACGTAAGCCAGCAACAACAAAGCACACACAGAAAAAAAATGAAAACGAACAACAAAAAAAACTGACAAAAAAATCAAACACAAAACGTTGCTCAAGGTTAGGGTTATCATATTGCCAAGATCAAGGTTAAACGACTACTAAAAGCTGTTGTTGTTATATAGAGACAGACTTTTGTCCGTCGCTAGGTATATATATGTATATATATTATGTGTGTGTGTGTGCTTGTGTGCTCTGCCAGACAGATCGTCGAACGTTGCGCGAACGTGCAAAGCTTCTGAAAACTGCCTGAGTAGAATTGTTATGTATGGAGAAGTATTTGCCGTTTAAGTTTTTGGATTAATGTGTAATAATGTGGGCACATTTGAAGTCCCTTTTTGCCCTGTTAGGCAAGATACAAGGCTTGTTTTGTGAATAACTTTCCAAGTCATACGATTATATTACATAATTGATGAAGGTACAATCGGACCTATGAAAAATGGGCAAAACGACAGTTAATATTGTATTATAATTTAATAATAGTTAAATTTCCCAAAGCGATCGAGATTTACATATATATAAGAATCCCAGAGAAAGGGTACATATCCGATTGGTCTGTGAAATTAAATTGGAAAAATGTGACTTAACTTTAGATGACTTTTCCAACAACTTTAAGAGCCTTTTTTTATTATTATCATTATAATGTATGAATCAAGGTTTATATTAAAATTTATGAAAAACGACTTTGGTTCTGAGAATCCATAGGTAATAGTGCTCAGTGCTATTTTAAAGTTTTGACTTACAAGTGGGGGGACTGGTCTTGACTGAAAAACCAAAGCCACAACAAATACGTTTCCTCATCTTCATGAATTGTCGCATCTAAAGTGTAAATAAAATATAGAAAAATAAAAACAAATAGTAACTTAAGTTAATTATAAAAAATAATAATACAGGTCTTAAGTACAGTTATTAATAATATTTTTATTGCCAGTTATACTTTACACACATAAGTTCACCTTAAAAATAATTATAATTTAAATATAAATTAAAAATAAATCTGTCTTAAAAAAATAATAGCGGTCATTTACAGTAAAACATAATGATATATATTTATTGGACAGAGTCCTTTGAAAAAGCGGCCAGGATTCGATTTTGTACTGGGTGTTAAATAATCATTTTGATCGTTATCTGTACTGTTATCGATTTTTCTAACCAGCTTCGATGATAATGGACTAATTTATTAGCTGTTTTCATCTTTGATTTACTATGAATTTTGATTAATTTGTTGAGGAAGTTAAATATGTATATATAAAAATGTATTTGTGTGTGTGTGTGTGGGGGTGTGTGTGTGTGTGTGAGAACTGAGATATACTAATGTACAATCAACAACATCGCCGATGTCATTGGGCGTTGCAAATTAAAACGGAATCAAAAAGATAAACAAACGGGCGAGCGCTGTGACTGCGACTGTGACTGTGACTGTGATTGTGACTGTGAATTTTTGTGTGTGGATTATCGGAAGTGGATATAGTTTATTCACGTCTAACGGTGTTTCATGCATTCAGCACACAAGCACGAACTCATGAATGAGTGTGCGTCTGCGAAGGAAAACTGGTTTCAAACTGTGGACCGTGATTTCGATGCTGTATCTGTATCTCTGTGTATTTGTATCTGTATCTGTATCTGTATCTGTATCTGCTTGTAGATGCGGGCGAGTGTTGAACTTGTAAGTGTTGGGCTACTGCTGCTGTCAATGTAGCAACGATTTTCGGTTTGGTTTTCCAATTTGTTTGCAATGCTATTTGCGAGTTGCTGCTGTTGCTGTTGCTGTTCAAGTTCAAAGCCCAACCCAAAAAGATCAACTCAGTTGAACTGAGCTGAGCTGAGCTGTGCTGAGCTGAGCTGTGGCTCTTTTTTGGATTGCTTTGCCTTCGGCAATTCAAAATTGTATAGTTAGTTAGCTAAGGTCAGTCCAGTTCGCAGCGTTGAAATTGTTTCGACTGTTTGGCGACGACGCCCAGATCCAAATATTGACGCTGCCGCTGACGCTGACGCTGACACTCTAAATAGCCCAGCGCGGAAAAACCTTCACTACCCAGCCACATACATACTCACACTCACACACATGCATATCTCGTCGACACCTTGACTTCAATTCATTGGCAGAGGAGCTGCCGCATTTTGCACTCAGAAAAACAAATTGGCCCAAAATGAACATCGCATTAAAAAATATGACATTTTTTTTTTAGAAATAGTTTCTAAACATTAGGCGAAACATTTCTAAAATCTAGAAAGGCTGAACAATCACAAAAATATGGCGATTTTTTCTATTTTGTAGAAATAGTTTCAATTGTTAAGAAAAACAATTCCAACAAGTAGAAATACAAGCTAACTTTTCGAAAAAAATCATTCTAAAATTCAGAGCCAAGTAATTTATCGGATCGGATTTTATAGAGTTTAGCTGTCGTCTGCCTTAGAGGCGGATATTTTTTTCGATACTTAATATATTATTTTTGGAAAACCATGAAATTTAGAAATGCAAACCGTAGTTTTTAGAAAGCCACAACTATAAATTTAGAAATTAGAAATTTACTTTCTAAATTATACCAATTATAATACTAACCATTATCGATAAGAGTATGCCAACTTACAAGAATTTATGGCGATATTTTTTTCTGAGTGTAGTTGCGGAGTTTTGCTTGGCAAACCAAGACTTGACCCAATTTTCGAGCGTGGAAAATATGCCGCATTGCCGCCTGTCACTGTTGGTGTTGTTCTTCTTCTTCCTCTTCTTGTTGTTGTTAGTGTTATTGTTGTCTGGCCCAAATTTAGTCGCTCTGCCGCTGTGGCCCCTGACCCTGTCGAGTGGGGCCAACTCCTCCACCTCCTCCTCAGCCTCCTCTGTCGCTGCGATGCTGGTCTGCGGTTGCCAAGTGACTCAGCCGCTTATTGTCTTATTTTAATAATACTATACACTGTCCAAGGCGGCTCACGTTTCAGCTCATTTCCTGTTTAGCTTTGGACAGTTTACTACCTAACTGTGTGCATGTGTGTGCGTGTCTTTGTGCGTGTGTGCGTGTGTTTTCGCGTGTGTGTGTGTGTGTTGGCAGATCAAGATCAACAAACTCGGTGTTTGTTCGCATTCGTAAAATGTAAACATGCGTTGACAACAACTCGGCTTATTATAAACAGCGACCTGGCAAGTGCCCGATAAGGGTTCAAAATGCGACAAATACGAGTACATATATATACATACATATATACAGAAATACACTCAGGAAAAAACAATCGCTATACTTGTGTTGCCAAGCATAACTCCCCTTATTATTCACAAAGTATAATTCTAAGCGGGAAGATTTTGGTTTTCTAAAAAGCACAGTTTTTCTTTTTTTAAATTAAGAACAAATATGTCTAATTATCGGAGTGTTTTTTCTTAAATATTATTATTTATTTATTTATTAAGTCAGTCGACACAAAAATAATAAAATAGATTAAATTAAATTAAAAATAAAATTGTATATGCAATTTAAATTAAAAAATAGGAAATATTTATAATTTTGTATGGAGTACTTAAATGCATAAATGGTCCAACATTTTTTGAAAAATTTGTATTTTAAGGTTTCAAACATTTTAGATAGTTAATAAAATCATATAATTTAATATCAACTTTCTAGATAAACTATTCACTAAAAATAAGATCAACTTTCTAGAATTGTAAATTTTGTTCTTATACATAGTAATAATTTCTAAAAATAAGAAAACAAATTCTATTGATTTTTTCTGAGTGTATATACGTTTGTACATACATAAAAAATATGCAAGTAGCTGCAATAACAAACAATGGGGCTCCGACGGGCAGTCAACGGTTATTGGACACCAGCTGCAGCTTCAGTATGTCTTTGTTTCTCTTCAAAATTGTATGTGTGTTTTGTGCGTGTGTGCTGTGCGTGTGTGTGTGTGTGTGTGTGTGTGTGTGGGCATTAATAGACGCTGGAAATGAGTTCAATGGCTCGCTGAGGTCTGACATTGCGGTTTCTCGCCACGATTACGCCCACATTCCGATTGAGATTGTCATTGTCATCAGGGCCCCCACCCCCCCTACCAACCACAATCTAAATGGTCTCTTCTGCTCCCCGTATCCCCATCTCCCTCATCCTCCAGATAATTGCCTGAATTATAAGTCCTGGGCAACGTTTTGCATAACTCAGACAAGAGTCGCCGTAAATCACACCCAGAAATGCATACAGTCAAAAGAAGCCTCTGCAAAAACCAAGCAGACCCTGAAGAATTGCGCTGTTTTTCTTTTTTAATATGCAATTATTTATGTCAAGGCTAATGCATGAAATCAGGCAGTAAGCAAGAATTAAATTGTGTTGAAAAAAAACGGCAAAGTTTGTACACTTTGGAGGAACAGAAGATTACACATGACGAAGTTGGGGTAAAAAGTTTTGGACCTTAACCAAGAACCAAGGTATGTTTTTGGACTGAGTATTCCACAATGTAGTTATATTGGATCGTAAATTATGCCTAAGATAGGCATGGCATACATGTGACCTAAAGATCATCTTTCGACTGACTGTTCGTATGCTTTATGATATAGTGGAACCGGTTACTTCCGATTTATACGAATATAAACCAAGATTACTTTTAAGCTGAGGGACAGAACTACATCGACTCGGTTAGTGATGCTGACCATGAATATATACAATTTGAAAACATAATGGAAATACCCTTTACAAGGATATAATAATCTAGTCAAATAATTTATCGATCTGTTTTTCTGTTCTAATATGTTTTCATTTGGGAGAAATTACTTAAATTCAGATTCAAAAGTTTTCCGTTTCTGTATTTAACTCAGCTTTTTTGTCGTAACTCTTCGTAGATAGTTTTAACGATATATTTATTTTTTAGATTAACATAGTTTATTGATTAGCAATCATTTGCAGTGTAAAAATAATTCGTCTTGAGTGAAAAAATATAAATTTTAAGGGTCAATTGAAAATCTATAAGTTACACTGTCTTCAAGAGATCTCTTTCCTTACCCTATTTTTATAATTGTAGATGCCAACAATTAAATCAAAATGTAATTTCTTGGTCAGAACGCATACTGTTCAGCCCACCCTCGCATGCTGTCAACTAATAAAGACGCTGGGGATGACGATGCTCTAAATTGCTTATCGTCAGATTGGCTGAGCCAATCTGTGGCTGAGTAGTGGTCACAAATCAGAGCTAGCTTTTGCATCCGGTGAGGCCACTCAAACAGCCAACTGACCACACAACCCGATTGCCATGTGTAGCATTAATGCAGCCAAGGACAACTTGATTGACCCGAGTCGAGCAAGAGATCGTCGCCGGGGTCGGCAGCGCCAACATATTTCCGGCATCAGAGTTTCGTTTTTGGTTTTTTCTTTTTCTTCTGTCTTTTGTCTTTTGTCTTTCACTGCACTTATTAGCTGCTTCCTTCTTTTGCACACACAAAAGAAAGATCAGCCAAGAAGCAGCAGCAGTTGCAGTTGCAGCTGCAGACCCTGAACTTTGTCGCCTTTCCAAGTGCAGCGTCAGTGGAGCTTGACAGATTTCCAGCAGCGGATGCAGATTTACAGTTGCGAAAACAATAATAGCGCCACTACCACATTTTTTCAATTGGCATGGAATGGAAAAACATAACATCAGTTTTGCCATTTTTTCAAATGTTGATTTTAACATATTTTGTTTAGTATTCCCCCTATAAATTAAAGTTAGTACTGCTCCTATATATATATAATTTTCCATATTTTTAAAGCAAAAAGCGCCAAAAAGTTGCAAAAAATAATACACACTTTATAGAAATTGACTATTTATTTCTAATTTTCTAAATTGAAAAATATTGCTATTATTTTTTTGTTAATTTTCTTCCATTTTCATAAGATTTAATTTTTTAATTTTAATTAAGTTTAAATAAGTTGATAACGTTGCTTTCTTCTTTCTCACTTTTAGTGTCTTCCTCCAATTCATTAGTTCCATAAACTAACAAATTTAAGAAAGACACCTTTGAAAACATTTCTTGTGAGAGTGGTGATATTATTTTATTCGCAACTGCAGATGCAGATACAGATTCCAATTCCAATTCTTTATGCTTTGTGTTGGCACTTCCAGTGCCACGCACTTGAGCAGTTGAGCAGTTGAGTTTCTGCAGTAGAATTCGCTCTTCGCCTTGAATTGAGTGACTGAACCAATGATTAAGCGCATTTGCAACCCCGCATTTCCCCTCCCTCTGCCAACATGGTAACAGGCAGGCAGGCCTTTGTATTGTGATCTGTGTGGCCTGCATAATGCTCCTAATGCATAAAGCGCACAAGGACCCGGGCTTCTCTGCACCCTTGAACCGTCTGCTGACCGCTTAATTAGGTCGTCGTGTAAGCACTTCTTTCCCCAAATGCTCGCCATTCTGCTTTGTATGCGTCAGTCCTCAACATCAACGTCAACGTCGACGTCGACGTCGTCGTCGCCGTCGTCATTTCTTCTTTCCTCGTCGCCCACCCCTCGTAGCAACTAAAGTAAGTACAATGGCCAGTCGACTGATCGCTCGGTCTATGGCCTGCCTGCCTGCCTGCCTGCTTGCCACGCGCGTCAGCATTTTAATTGTGCGCTGCATATCATTTGATAATAAATAAGTATATATATATATATATATATATACAAATATATACATACATACAGTTGCGAGAAAATTAATAGCACCACCACGACATTTTCGTTACGAATGAAAAATCAAACCATAAGTGTTGCAATATTTTCAAATGTTAATTTTTAACATATATTGTCTATAAATTAAAGTTGGTCCTCCTGGGATTATATCAATACATATACATATGTATATATATTTTCATTTGATGGGAAACATGCCAAAAAGTAGCGAACAAATAATAGCACATTTACATGCTCTTTATAGAAATCATTTATTTATTTTATAATAAATGATGCCATTACCTATATTATAAAATTTAATTTTTTACTTTTAAAATATGGTTATTTCTTTCCCACTTTTATTTAAAGTTTTCTTCCACCAAAATCATAAGATCGTTAAACTTACAAATTGAAAAAAGACCCCTTGAAAATGTATCTTGTGAGAGTGGTGATATTATTTTTTGTTCACAACTCTATATGTGCATATTGTACAAATATAAATGGTGCCCGGGGGAATTCAATGGCACTTTGGGGTCGTCCACACTCTCGTATACCAACCAATATAATACTCTTAAACATGTGATAATTAAATGGCTTTTAAAAATGTATTAAATGTGTTTTAAACGCAGCCAATTTGATAACTATGCATAGTTAAATATTTATGATCATTTTTACAAATATATTAATTAATTATAATTAGGACATAGGACAGGGACATCCCTCAATATCTCAAACTACAGATCATCTCCCAACTCTTATGAAAGACACCCCCACCCGCTCACGAAAAGCTGGTTACGCCTTTGCCAAATGAAAAGGCTTGCTTGGAATTAAGAAATGAGAAAACTTATTTTTTAGATAGACACAAACTTCAATTTTAAAAAAATGCACTCTCTGAGAAATACGAAGATCTATTGACAACTTTTCGCATAAGCCTTAAGCCGATCGTTTGAGAGTTAAACAACCGATTATTTGCAAATTAAACAACTTTTAATGTCACACATTTCTAGTTGTTTTTTGTATATCAAATTCTATGATAATAGAAATAATAAACGTATCTCCGTATCGTATAACATCGCACAGATAAATGTAAGGCCCCTCGGAAATCATTTTATGTAAATCTGTTTTCCAAAATATTAACCACTTGGTGAACGTATTTCTCAAAATATAATATAAAAAAAACTTTTAAAAATACATAGTTGTCATACAAATTAATATACTATATTTCGGACATGATATTTAAATTTTATTTTAAGAATTCACACCCACATTACTGTCTTTACTGTCCAGAAGTGTACCAATCCAAGAAGAATGTTTACAATGTTTCAAATACCTAGCTTTAGGACTAGTGAACCATTTTGTAAGATCAAAATTGAGTATACTTTGTGCATTCATCATTGCTGTGAGCAAACTGTAATGTCCTCAGCTCTGCAAGGGTATACAAATCATACCAGTTGTGTGATTTACCCGATGCGATGATAAAACGGCGGCGAATGTGCAATGAGTGCTCATTGTTCTGGAACCTCGTTGTTCTGGAATTGCAGAACTGAGTTTTTGTTCACTTTGTATACAAAGATTTATAAACAAAAACTTATTAGCATAAACAAAAACATTTCGGGAAACTGAATTAATTCACTTAAATGTCAATGTTGAAGTTAACTTGTACCCTGAGATCTGAGGATGGGATGCGTTTCTGCACTCACAAAAAAGCACAAAATGTTATTAAATCGCCCTGAAATGAAAATGTCTTTTTTCTTTTTTTTATGCATATTTTGTAAAATATTTCTAAAATGCAAACCCAAATAAAAGTCTGAAAATAACAATGTTTAAAGAGAATATAAGTAATAGGAAAGCCAATATAAGAATTCTAAAATGTAAACACATAAAAAAAACAGCAGCCTGGAAATTATAAATATTTATAGAAATCCAAACCCCAGTTTTAGAAATTTACTTTCTCAATAATATGGTGACTAACCATTTCAATCGTCAATGAGCTATAAACTTAGGGCGATATTTTTTTATGAGTGTATTAAGAGCGGGCACCCAACTAATTTGTTTCACTCAGAGCCATGTCCATGCACTTGACCCTCAGCAATTTGCGTCAATGTCGAGGGGGTGTCAGCCACCCCCCTCAAAATGGGTGAGCAACCCTTGTGGCGTTGGGGATTGGGTTAGGTAATTACTGTTCTGTTGGCAGTTGCGACTGCAGCAATGACCTTGAACGACGCTGGGCAAAACCACACACAATTACGCACACACACACACACACACACACACACACACACTCACACACACACACACATTTGTACGAAAATGACCTTTTGAATGCAACGCTGATTGTGGCCATCTCGCTCGCTCGCTAGCCTGGCTTGTTACTAAAAATAAGCTCGGTGCAAAAGCTCACGAGGAAGGTCAAACACCCCACCCAGTGCCACTCAATGTGGCACATGCAACTGCCGCGTGCGCAGGTTCAAGTGCAAGGGTTGCCATTGCACCCGAACAAAATCGAAGCTCACACGGCTGCTGGCATTGGCATTGGCATTGGCATTGGCCTTGTTGCATGCTGTCGCCTCCTTCACACTTGCCCTTTGCCAATTGCCACATCCATTGACGCAATGACCCTGGCCGTGAACGTATAGTCGTAGCCGGTCTCTCAGAGTGGGCAGAGGACAAGTCCTGGGGTCGGAGAGTCCACTGTACGACCGCTCTTCTCTGGCATTTAAATGGAATTTACAGCCGGCCGGCCGGTTCTCATTGCCATTGGCTATTTATAGAGACTTCTGTGAACACCACCTAATTTTTATGGCAAGAAAATAACGTCGCCACTCGCTGTTTGAGCCTTGGCAATTTATATTTGCCGCTAATTGAAACATAGTTTTTATTGACTCTCCAAGTGCGTCAAAGTTGCTGCTAAATTCAGCTCAAAGTTGTACAACAAGTTGAATAACGTGTTGGCCACTTGAGGGTAAAAGCCAAACACGTGGCGTGCCACTAACTCATTAACTTTGTTCAGTTTCTATATTTGTTAGTTGACAGGAAGATCAATTTTCTATCTTATCTCATTCTTATCGAATTCTTGCCAAATGTATAACATCGATTATTCAAAGTGGGTAGCTAGTTTGGTTGCTCAAAGGTAATTAAAAAGCATTCTATTTTCTTCTATTTCTATTTTCTTGCAAAGGAAGCAAATATTTGCTATTGCTTTTATATGCAAATAGGTACTTTATAAATATATTAGTAGTATAATATATTTATATTGCTGCTAAGCATCTTTAATTATTTATTATTATTATATGCCTACTAGTATAAGTCGACACAGAAAATAAAAAAAATTAATTTAATTAAATATAAATAAAAATGAAATGTTATAGTTAAGGCATTAAAAATAGCATAAAACAAAAAAATGTGATTTAAGTGTTAATTGCCAAATTGGCCCAACATTTGTTGCGTAACCCAAAAAATCCCAATCAGACCACAAATAGACAAAAGGTTGAAAAATATGTTCGTAATGATAGAAATAGAGAAAACTGACTTGTACTCTCTAAATTACTCTAAAAAAAGCATGTAATGAATAAAATGTATATTTAATAAAAAAATGGAATTTTCTATTCATATTTATAATTATTCATATTTTAACGAATATTAATTAAAATAAAAATATATTTTTTTATCTGAATATTTTTATGAAATCAAAGTTTAGTACATAATTTGAACCGTATTTGCACACTGTATTTACAGTAATCTTTTTGATAATGTATTTCAAAGTTTTCCATTGAGAATTTTGAAAATATCTTCATTACTAGAAAATACATAAGTTATGAAACGAAACCAGGCCGAAGCGCCACCGTGCGGCGATAAGTAGGCAATAATTCAACGAAAAGCTTTCAGTGCGCTTAGAAAACAGTTAATCCACATTTAATTGCCTGTTTATGCTTATTGACAAGAGACCATTTATTTATTATACAGTTAAGTAACAAAATATCTAAAAGGTCAATTTGATTTCTCAAATATTGAGTAACTGTAATTTTAAATAATATTTTAAAGATAAGCAAAAACAGTTTCGCTTTAACAGATGCTTGTGACAATGAACTTAAGTACGGATGATTCAAGTGAATGAACACTTGAAGTGATTCCATCCAACATTATTAGTTTGAGGTACCCAAACTGCACTTTCGAGTGTCAAGAAAGAGTCCACAGTCCCTTTACTCAAGCTGAAACACTTATAAGACTGTGAGCTTGAGCTACTTGGTGCTCCTCTGCCCCTTTCTGTCCCCCGTCGAGACAAGTTCATAAAAATAAACTTGAACGACGACACGTGGGTAAATGCAAGTTGTTTAGTGGCTTCGTCTTGACTTGGTGTTGATGATAAGAAGCCAGCTCGTGGTGTGTTGTCCTTATGTTGACCTTTAACGAATCCAGTTCGGCGTGGGCTGTGACAGCCTCCGATTTCAATGGAAGTGTGAGCAGTAAGTCTGTGTGCAAAGCTGCTAAAAGAATCATTTAAAAATCAAATCAAAGTCACGCGCCGCAATGTAATCAACAGTTCGTACACCGGTGCAGGTGGCAAGAGGGTCTGGCAGGGATCATATATACATGTGGCCATGTTATACCATGTAAAACTCAAGGTTATCGGTAGGTGCAGGTGTAGCAGAAAGGACCAGGACCAGGACCAGGACCAGGTCCAGTCAAACAATAAGCAGCTCCGTGCGCCGCTAAGTATGCAAAGAATAAATGCAGAATGAGAGAGAGTGGGCGACCGAGACGGAGATAGCTGCTGTTCCAGTCGCACTCAGTGGCCACGTGTTGGGTGCATGAGAGTGGAAGTGTGGGGGAGCCATTGGCAATGTCAAAGCGAAAGAAATCCTTCAGCTGGTAACCTTGAACTTCACCGTTGCTAAGGCATCATCACAAATAGAGGCAGCTTTTCTGCCGCCACCGTCGCCGTCGCTGTCGACGTCAGTGTTGCTGTCTCTTTTGCGCTGTGCTTTTACGTTAACCTTGCCGGCTGTAATGGCCGTCAGAGTCCTTGAATGTGTATGCCTGCATGTGTGTTTGTCTGTGTGTGCGTGTGTGCGCCTACGCTATGGGGGCTATGGAAATTTTTCGCCTGCCTCGTTGTATCGCTGTCTCGCTCGCGCCACAAAAGTTGAAGGGCATTTAACGTTGATTGACGCTAAATAATAACGGCATTTGCTGCTCAAGCCTTGGGCTAAGTACCCCTGAAAGCTCTCTCTCTCTCTCTCTCTGTCTCTCTGTGTCGCTGTTGCTTGCGAAGCTTTTGTCCGCATAGGGGAGTGTCGACAAGCTTTTTCGCCCAGCGCCTAGGTTGACTGTACTTCTGTGACATTGCTCGAACTTTCGCCTTGGCATTGCACGCGCTTCAACTTTTGCTGCGCGCTCTCTTGGAGAAGCTTCGCCCTCTCTCTCTCTCTCGTTCTCTTGCTCTCTCTGGCAAGGCCACAAAGCCAAAAGCCGCCAGTTTCTTGCCATTTGTTACACACACACACACACACACACAGACACACACACACAATAAAGCTTTGCTCTCTGTTGCGCATTTCATTTTGACATTTTGGGGCTACTTTGCTTTGGCGCCTGTTACATTACCTAAAAACACAAGTGCGTCATCTCTATTGTTGTCGTCAGCCTATCACTTTTACCTCATCGCTTGCCCCATGCCCCTCCACTCGCTCAATTAAATGTGCTACGCAAATTCACTTTGCATTTCATACAGAACAAGGAGCGTTTTCCAGGAAATCCGTGCAACCTGCTAGGGCAAAAATGGCGCGGGCTTTTTCATGTAGCATACTTCACGTAGCCATGTTGAATGCCACACGTTGCATACGCATGTGTTTATGCCCCTTGCCCCACAGAGTACCAACTCCATGCCAACTCAATGCGCAATTTGTTGACTGCCTCGTAAAAATGCTTCCAGTCGTTTGTCGGTCGTTACGAAGTATTTATGAAGGGCACTTTTGTGAATGAAGTTCGAAGCGTAAAAAAGAAAATGTTGCTGGGAATGTGCGAGAATGTTGCCCTCATCCTGGGGCACCTCGGCTAATCAACTCCGCACGGTGTAGGTCAGAGTTAGCCACAAGCCACAAGTTGTAGCTTGTTTATGATGCGTTCCTCTTAACGACCACCCAGGCAGCCCGGGTCCTCAGTCCTCAGTCCAATTTCCTTGTTTGTTTACTGTTTGTGCTGTGCTGGAAGTTTCTAATTACCATCCAAAATAATGTGACGACAAGGAAAAACAAAAACAAAATTACTTGACAGCCTTGACCAGACCTAACCTTTACTCAAATAGTATTCCCTAAAACTATCAACTTGCCCTGGCTTGTAATATTGTTTATAATAATGGGACAATCGTGATTAGATTATCAATAGGCAAATCCTTGGCAAACTCAACGAATTCTCTTACGAAGCAGAGTTGTTCACACTTTACAAATATTATTTTTGGAAATTTGAACTTATTATCGATTCAATGTCAAGTATTTTTGCCATGAACTTATGCCGGGGCCTGTAAGGGTCCCGCTCCAATGTGTGACAATTTGCTTGCGTCTTGTCCTCGTTTTCTCCGCAGCAAGAAGTCACCCCTGAAATGTGGGAGGGAGCGCGGCTGAATTTGGCTCTGACTTTGCCTGCTAGCTTCCGGTTCCAGCAACGCAATGCGCAAGCTTCCGGCTGCCAAACCCGGAACCCCTGGCATCTTCACAAACTCCCCACGCCACGCCACACCGCCCCACACCGCCCCGCCCCCTGCCTGTATCTTCACTCCTACACTCTGACTCACTTCCAACACGTGGCTGGTGGGGCATGGAATGAATAACCGGGGCCCGGAACTGAGTCGGGTTTTTTCGGGGCACTGGCAGGGATGCTCAGATGGGGTGCGCATTTAGAGGGCTCCAGCTGCAGAGCTTTGAGATTTGTTGGCTGTATTGTCGTCGCTTGCGGACTTCAAGGTTAACTTCCGACTGTCACTTGGCTCTCCGCGGCACAGCATTGGCCATAAACAAACACAAAACCCAAACCCAAATCCAAATCCAATTCAAGAACCAACGACGCCATATTGTTTTTACTGCCAGGATTATATAATGCTAGTCCAAATTGTAGGCGTTTCCGCTTCGCGGGTTCGTTCAACTCGCAGCTGCTATTAATCTTCGCCAAACCCAGCCCAACCCAGGATTCACTTATGTACATGTATCCCGGGTCATTGTACCACAGTCCCGTTGCCTGCGTGATATGTTTGGGGTCAATGTCTTGGCTTTGCCCACTTCCGATCTGGGTTTGTATTCCGCATAGCTCTTGGCGTACTCCGCCTACAATTTTTCGCTGATGATTACGATTGCTTTTACTGGTTAGCTTGAGGTTTTTCCATGTATTTGTTTGTCTTTTGTTTTTTGCTTTCCATTAAATTGATGAACTAGTGTTTTGACTTTGCAGAGCTCTACACTCATAAAAAAATCGCACTAGATTATTACAAATTTTCATATGTTTGGCGCAACCCTATTATTCAGAAATAAATTTAGAAAAATGCCTCATTTTCAGGATGTGAATTGAAGAATTTTTATATTAGCTTTTCTATTACTTATATATCAAAATAAATAGGGCAAGCCGTTCTACATTTTAGAAATTTTTTTCCTAATATTTAGACATTTTTTCCTGAAAAATAGAAAAACTTTTTATTTTATAGGGCGATTTGTATTCTGAATGTAATACTAACGGTTCTGGCGCCACGTGTGCCTTGGGCTATAAGTTATGCACAGCTTGTGTGTGTATGTGTGTGTGTGTGTGTGTGGGTGTAAAAGTAGATAAAGAATAGATAATTAAAGAGTCGTGTGCACACACTCATCTGACCTTTGGCGCAATTTCCAGCAATATGTTTGGGTTATGACCTTTGAATACCTAAATATCAAAGTTAATAAATCAAATCAGTTTTTTGCCCGTACTCAGTTCCTCGATAATGCTTAAATAGGTTTTGTAAATGGCATATAATAAAATTAATAGGAAAAGGTTATTCAAAACAAAATAACTACGCTCAGGACAAAAATAAGCCTGCATTTTAGAATAAGGATAACTCATCGCAGTATTTTAAAGCATATTTGTAAAAAAACAAATAAAAAAATATGTATATATAATTTTCGCGATATTTTGAAATGTGTACACAGAACATTGTATTATTTATATTATTATTGACATATTCACAACAAAAAAACATTTTAGATAGTACATATAAAAACACATATAATTTAATTTAAGAAACTTGATTTATTTAATATTTTATACATACAAAATTATTTTCTTAAATTAATTGAATCATTTTACGTTGTTAAATTATCCCTGTTTTAGTGAAGCATAACCACAGTATTGGTTATGATTTCTATTTCTATTTTAGATACTCTCTACTTGTGGTCTCCTCCCTCGGCTGAAGCCAATTCTAATGAAATTGAAAACGAGTGACCCACTTTGACCACAGGCATGGCATTATGTATAATCAGGCATTATTTCTCACGCTACCCATAGCGATAATATCTACCACATAGCAGCTAGTTCAACTCAAAATCTCATACAAACAATTCTCGGAAAATCGCCGCACATGCGCCGCATGCAACAACAGCAAAATGTTTGTTAAATCTTTAAATTTTGTATTTTCTTACTTGATGTCTTCATGTCTCAATCTGCTTCAAAAAGCGGGAATTTATTTATTTTGTCATACAAAGCGCAAATGTTTTCCATAATCATATATATATGTGTATATATATATATTTATGTGTGGAAGTAAAATTGCTGTCAGCGTTTGTTGGATTGTTGAGTTTTAGTTTGCTTTTGCCAATTTCAAGGTTTCAGCAATTATTCAATACACAACATCACACTCTCCCTGTCCCGGTCCCTGTCCCTGTCCCGGTCCCTATCCGGGCCCCTGTCTCTGTCCCAGTCCCTGGCTCTGTATCGCAAATGTGCCAACATCAACGGGTTTCGGTGTCGTTGCTGTTTCCTGGAATCGGCCAGAACTAAAATGTAAACAGAACCACACAATAAAATATAGCGCACAATTTTCACGCTTTCGTTGCATGACTACGTTTCAAGTTCAACGAAATGCTTACGAGGGACTGCTGAGGGGGCACTCTGGGTGGGGGGTTAGGGGGTGGCCCGGCCAATGACCAATGTCCGCTAGTTGTGGTCGAGACAATTGCGACGTTGATGACGCACTCGAAACTGCTGAGACTCGCACTTGGCACTCGCGGGCAGCGTGAATGACCCGTGGGCACCGGAAAGTGAACGCTGGGTTGGAGAAGGGGCAGGCTTGTGGTTGGGGGGTGGTTTGTTTGAAATGCGAGTCTTAACACAATTAAAATAGTGCTGGATGGAGCTGGGTGAACAGAGACAGATACAGAGACAGAGGCATGTGGTCATTGATTACGCTTCGCTTGACTGCAATCCAACCGCAATACGCTCATTTTCATTTTCATTTCTAATTTTCATGTAGCAGTCTCGTTGTCAGCGTTTTCTGTCAATATTTAGCAAGGCTTATGCCAGGCATCCCATCAATATAACGACAATTTGTCACATCGTTTGCTTCGGCCGACATTTTTGAAATGAGCTCTGTTCATTTTTTATTGTGATGGGATCGAAATGGGAATCCACCGAAAGGATTAAAGAATATATATTTTGTTATGTTTAACTACCCAATCAAATTCAATTTTTTATTTTCAACAATCATGTATATCCTTCTTTCCACTTTCTCTTAATCGCTGTTCTGCTGATTATTAACCTTTATCATGTAAACAATTTAGACTCCTCTATTTATATAATTAATAGCTCAATTTCAGGCTTCTTGTCTCGTGAATAACATTTTCGCATGCATTTGTGTTTGAACATCTTACCTAATTCTCACTAATTATTTTTTGATCCTTTCGTGTTTTCACTAGATTTTCCCCAATCCACGCGATAACTGTTGGACCATTTTGTATTTAAATACCGCCGAAAATCTTACAAATCTTTCCTATTTTTATAATTTACATAAAATATCAAATTTTGTTTTCAATTTAATTTAGTCTATTCTTTACTTTGTGTGTTTTTTTGTCGACTGACTTCAGTTGTCATTAAATAAATGTACTTTTTCTGGCTTACTTTAATTTTCATTGACACAGACATGGTGTGATTATTGTTGTGCATTATATATGCAGGTGCTCTCATGATTTTACAAATACTAACCTAGGCCTTCGACTCGGATTTTTCCGAGTGTACATGTTGTACATTCCAAATTATTTTGTGATCTCTTTTAATAAATTATTTGAAATTATAAGAGATTAAAATATGTTATTGCTGGCGCCAGGTTCAGCTAGCTATTTCAGTTTCAAACTCCACAGCTGACTGAACGGATGGGATTCAAAATATATTGAAGTGAAAATGAGAAACAGAAAAAAACAAAAAAACATACTTTAATAATTTCAAAAAATATACTGTCAATCCAAAATTGGCTTGAAATATACAAAGCCATCTACAAGAGAAGGATTTGAGGATTGCATAGAGTAGCTTAAAGGAGAACTACAACTGTAACGGTGCAATAAGCATTTGTTATAATCAGCTCATATCCTTTATAGGTCGGTGTGGCACTTACAGTTAATAAACATTTTTCAACTCCCCAAAAAACAAAAAGAAAAAAAGAAACACTTTCAACGCAGCTGTTGCCGTTGACAACGCTTCACTAACCAGATGATATTTGATATGCTGCTTTAGCTCTATCAGTTTAATTTTTTATATATTTACTCTGTCTTTTTTTTTTGCATTATGGTAAGTTGGAGTGTCTGCTTTCGTTCACTGACCTCTTTCAAAGGCAGCGCTCAAAGAAAGTTGTTGGGCGCATGCGTCACGGCCAAAATAGCTGAGACTGTGAAAAATGTGTTATAGAAAATTATAAATACAACATATGAATGCTCGATAACGATCATCAAACCCAACTCTAGCCCCAGCTCCAACTCCAACTCCAAACTCAAAATCTCCAACACCAACTTCAACTGTGAGTGACCTCAATATTCAAACAACATTCAAATCTCTTACTCTCAGCGCTCAACTCTCACTTTTGCCGATCGCTGAGGGCTTCACTCCGTTTTTTCTGGGCTCGGGTTCGTCTCGCATTTGCGGTGAAAATAGTAAATTAGATTCAGGCATTGTTGTGGGTTCAACAAACCCGCCTGAACTCAATACGGAGCAATGACACCCGTGATGATGTTGAGGGACCCATCTTCAATGCATTATGATTTTGAATTTTAATCGGATGATTATTGTCAAATTGTGCATCACTTTCTTTAAAGCGCCTCTAATATGAAATGAAGAAAATACCAACTGGACTCTCAGCTGTTGCTGCTGTTGTTGCAACACTTTTCACTTTCTTTTTCTGATTGGCTTTTAAATGTCTCTTTTGCCGTTTTTCGGCATGTTCGGTTCAGTTCGTTTCAGTTAGGTTCGGTTCGGTTCAGTTAGGTTCGGTATGGTTTGGTCCGGCGCATGTTATAGTTTCTCGAGTAGGGTAATTGATGCCCACCTACCCAAAAAAGCATAGAAAACCAATACAATATTGAGTTGAACTTCAACTGTTTGCCATAGCCGAAAAGAAAGTGTTGAACTTTTGTGGTCTCTGTTGTCTATGTCTCAATTTTTGTTGAAATTTGTATTTATCGCGGCGTACATTAAATTGCTTTCAATGGGAAAAGTGCTGCTGATCAACAGATATATTGTACATACGTACCTATATATATATATATATATGCCGATTCGGGGTGTGTACAAAAACGAAAGCGCTAAAAATTGACTATTAGATTTGATGTTGTTTCCGATTGTTGTTGTGTGGCAACTGCAACATGGATGGCCTTAGGCCCTAAACAGCTGCTGTCCGTTGCGGCTTCCCCAGCATGAATTACACGGCATTAAAACAGTTAACAGACAGTTAGTCGTTGCTTCAACCCAATGTCATCTTAAATAATTTTTAGTGGCAACATGTGTAGACTGACTGAACCAGCGAGCTTTAAGCAGTGAGTCGAAAACCTGAGCCTTGAGCCCTGAGCCCTGAGTTTTGAGCCCTAAGCATTGAGCCTTGAGCGAGGGCCATTAAGAAAGTCGCCGGCTGCAACAAAAGCACTCGAGGAAGGGGACAATGAGGGGCATGGGGCAACAGGATGTCGACGTCTTCATTTCCGTAACGCCTGCAGTTTTTATAGGCCGTTTTTTTTTTGCTCTTGGTCGGTTGATCTTTTTGCCAAGGGTCTTCTCCTGACATTGGTCTCCGCTGCGGCAACACCAGTTGCGTTTTTTTATGCGCTTGCATAAAACTTTATTAAACGCTTCACTTGGCCAGGTTGATGTGTCATTGGAGTTTCTGGGTCAGCAGCTCAGCAGCCGAGCAACGCAAACAGCAGTGAAAGTCGAGACACAAGGTGCAATGCTGTGCTTAGTTTTGTGGTCGATAATATTCAAAATAATTATGCACATATGCACATAAATATTTATTGCGGAGCATATGTTGTATTCAACTTTCTGTAAAATTATTAAAAACATCCTTTTATGTTCAACTCACTATGTATCATCCATGGGTTGATCCTCTTTACCTCTTATCAATTTAAGTTCTTTAATGACGGCAATTGGGTTACCTATAAAATAAAGTTTTTAAATTCAAAGTCGATGCTTCGTACACTTAAAACTTAAAAACTTTATTTATATACATTATTTTTGTTTTTATCTTACTCAATGATAATAAAATACTTAATTAAAATATAAGACAAGCTACAACCATTTTTCCGCGAGGAACCCAATAAAAGAAACAAATTTAATAAAAAAAAACGGAATTTGTATTTTGCTTTCAGCGCTATATTTTAATAGATGATAAAAAAAAGTAATTCAACTAATTTATTTATATTTTAAAATAAGCGCATAACTTTTTTGAAATATTGGCTGTGTAAGTCATTAATATTGCCATACTTTGTATCATTATAAGAAATACAAAATACTCGGGAACTTCTAATATAATTCGCAACATTCTTTACGAATTTTAAATGTTGAGAATGTTGTCTCTTATGGGAAAGTGTACTATAAAGATTCAATAATGTGAGAAATGTTGATAACGGAATCAGGTTAATTTTAGAATCTTATTATTAGTATAATATTAGATGGCTAATCTAATCTAGAACGGCATATGTGAAGCTTAATTTTCTTAAAAATGTGAATATATCTAGTTCATTGAAGTTTTTATTTTAAATATTTCACGATTTAATTTATATGTGTATTTTCACATTTTAGTTTGCAACAGTTTGAAAGGCTTAAGCCTTTTTAGTTTGTCATTGACCTTATTTTGACGAGAGTTCTTTCTCCAATAAGTTTCAATGAATACACCAATCTCGATCTATATTTCGGATTAGTAGCCCCGACTCTTCTTCTTCCAGCTACCAGCTACCAGTTCTCTATGAATTGCATTTCTAATTAATAATTAAATCATATTGAAATCAGTACAAACCAAATTCGTTTCATATTAGAAGGTAACTGTTCTTTGTGCTTATTTTAAGCTGTGGGACTGTTTGATGGCAAGATCGTAAACTGGGCCAGTTCCATTCACAAATTTCACTCTGATTATGTGCTCGCCAGCCTTTTGTAATTATCTAATGAGATGTGAATATGTAATGATGCCAGACAATATCGAGAGTGTTTCTTTCTTCTCGCATTCAGCTTTTGATCTGAACTTCTGAGCAGCAATGAAGAATAATGAATGAAGAGGCAAGCAACAAACAAACAAAATACGATTATAGTCAAAAAGTGAAAACGTTGACAAAACGAAATTGAATAGCAAAAGAAATTTGAAGAATTGTTGGCAACACAATACAAAGTAGCCAACAACATAAACATCAAAAAAAAGAAAAATAAATCAAGCCAGAAAGAAATACACTTTCGCTTTTGCTTTCAATTTCATTTCAAATGTGCTTAACCGTTTGTCGTTTTGCCGCTAGCCCGTTTACCGTTTACCCGCTAACCCGCTAGCCCGACTCTGTTCGCTTACCCGTTTACTGCTTCTATTTCTCTATCTCTCTCTCTCTGTCTCTGTCTCTGCAGCTGGGTTGCGCATGCTCGGCACGAGTTTACCCCTCGGAACGCCATGGAATATGAAATTGCGATGATTGCTTTGGATAATAGACGTCGATGGTTGGCTTCATGCGATTTGTGGGGCTCTCGTTTGGGGCATTGACCTCGAGCGAGGAACCGTTTTTGACAGAATAAAGTATAGTAATTAGTAGTAGGGCGCTTAAGTCGTTATCGTGTGTACATAATGTTATTATACACCCACACACAATCAATCAATCAATCAATCATGAATGGGATCAATCGTAATATAAGTTAATTCAACTTGTCCAAAATTGTTTGCATGCTCATGAAAAACGTTTCAATTTTTGAGGTTAATTCGCATAATTCATTGCAAAGACCCTCAGCGGCAATTATGAGGTTATTTATACCTCGTCGGCCTCCTCTGCTGCCGATTTACTTGTTGTTGTTGTTGCTGTTGTTATGTTTGCTGCTGTACTGTTTGCTGTTGTATTTTGCGCTCGTTGAACAGCTACTACAACATTGAGCTTGGCTCATGGCGTGGCTTTGGAACAGAGCACACAGCCGGGCCAAGGGAGGGGCAGGTGCGGGTGTTTGCATCGACAACAACAGCAGGCAACTAAAAGCAGAAAAAAAACGAAAAAAACGACACTTGCTAATTGTCTGTGACCTTTTTTGGCATATTTCAGTGCCGAGGCTCTTTGGTCGTCGTCGTGCACGCCAAGCACATAAAATTGGCGCCAAATCCGAGACTAGCCAAAATAATTACCAAAAACTCAAAACTCAAAACTGAAAACCGAACTTCGAAGACCAAAACCAACTTCAAATCCGAGTGCAAGTCAAAATTGTTGTGAATCTGAAAAAGTTTGCAGTTTAATTGGGTTACGGCGCTTTCATTTCGGCGTTGTCAGTTTTTAGTTCATTGACACTTAAGCTGGCCCGGAGCCCCAATCGCAGCCCCTCAGACTGGAAACCCAACGCAAAACCAACGCTCCAGACTCTCTCGACTCTTGACGCAGTTGCATGTGGAAAAGAAAGTAAAATTGTACAATTTGTCTTTTGCCGCCGCCTTTGGTTCCGCTCCAGTTACTTGCGGCGAGGCCAGTTGGCTGTCGTCGTGCCTCTTGATGTACCTCTCCCCCTACCCCTCCTCCTGCCACTGCCCCCCGCTCACACCCTACACTCACCCTTAACTGCATAAGCAGCCATTACTCGCTGCCCCCCTGATCGCAGCTGCCGTCTGAATCGGAATCGGGCACTTGTCGAGTTCAAAAACCTCTTCGAGTTTCACTTTCGCTGTCGGCAGCTTCGTCGGCGCAGTCAGCCAAGTGAAATTTCATATTCACTGGATATACACAAACCTATATACATACATATCAATATATACATAGGTCTATGTATACACATACATTTTAACATTTTAACATTTTACGTGCCGTACCTGGGTTATTGACATCGTTTTGGTTTGGCCAACTCACGTGGGGCTGGCATTTAATATGCAAGCCAGTTTTAATCGCATTAAATTCAAATATTATGATTTTTAGATAAACTTAAATTGTTATGCTTTTCTTTCTTGACAATACATTTATAGAAAATAAGATTGAAAGTAATCGCAAAAATTGTGTTACTGAAAGTACAAAAACGGAGCTGAAGTCGAATCCCGAACGTACTCGAAATATATCGGAGTATATAAAAAGTAGGAAAAAAACACTTGAACTGCAGCTAGCAAACACCATTTTTAAAACATATTTAAAAAAAACAATTGTTCAAATTCCAATAATCATACATAAAATATTTTAAGTTATTTGTGTATATTTGTTAAAACGCAGCTGCACTCAAAAAAACTAAAGCTCACCTTATTGTTCAGAAAGTATATTTCTTAAAATTTGGGGGACTTCGCAAAAGCCAGGTTTCTCTTTCCTTAATTCTGGTGTTGATTTATCTAAAATGTAGTTTCGAGTATGGCTTTATAGATACAAAGAATTCTTACAATACCCCGTTGATATTTTTATATTTTTACTAAACACATTTTACTTAAATATTTCACATATTGAACAATTTTAGATAGTTTACAAATTCATATAATATAATTTGAAATCACTTACAATTCCACAGCGATTCGCACTCGAATAGAAAGTGTTTTTCTTGTTAATAGAAAACATTTCTAAAAAGCACAAATGAAAATTAATTTTATGGTAATAAAAAACATTTCTTAGGAGAAAATAATTTAAGATTTTTTTTGCAAATATTTAATTAACCCAAATTGTACGAGGCGTGGCTTGTGGTCTCCACCTTAAGCGATACGAATAAAGTATGTGAAGATTAAAATCATAAGATCATGTCCATGTCATTTGGATATATAATTGGAAACTCCTATCTAAGTCCATTTAGCGCCTGTAGCAAACTTAAATGGGTGTGCTTGACATTAAAAGTAATATGGAAAATGCATTGTATTTTATTTATTCGAGCGTTGCCTTGGCTAAAGGTTGCCTGATGTTGTCGCCGCCACAAAACAAAAGGCGTTCAGTTCAGCTCAGTTCAGTTGGTTTTATTATTGTTTAATTTTTTTTTGTATTTGTAGTTTTTGTTTTTTACATAAACCTAAACTAAAAATGGCAGATTGAATGTTGGAACCTCCAAATAATTTATTGTTTTCTGCTACTAGTCGGCTAGCCTGGCTAGCAGGCTGCTCATATTGGTTTTATATTTTTATGTTGTTTTTTTACGCATTTTGATTTTTATTTCATTTTCAATGCTTGCGGTATGTATTGAAATTGGGTCACTCGCAAAAGTCGCGTGCTCGCTGCGATTTTCAGGGGCGTTAATAAAACGCCTCAGTGTCGCGGCAGAAACGCGCGCGACTTTGTCCGCCTGTCAGCTTTGAACTTTGCGCGTTTTGTGTGTTTTGCATTTTTGCTGTACGTTGTATTGTTGTGTGGTGTTGTGTGGTGTTGTGTATTTTATGTTCATTGTTTCTCTTTAATGCCGCTTTGGCCCGTTGCACAGCCTACTTTGCTTGGCCCCCATTAGACTGACAAATTTCTCCGCCATTTCACCGACGCGACGCATTTCTGTGGTGTTTTGTTTTGCTTGTTGCTTTTGTTGCTGTTGCTGTTGTTGCTGTTGCTGTTGTTGGTGCAAAAGTCCGTTGACTTTCGTTTTCATAAGCGAAAGTGTACTCCATTTATTTTAAATTTAAAGTTTTTTCAGTCTTACTTTCTTGTAGTTTTGTTGCATTTCTTTAACTCGTCAGCGACTGAAACGGGTTTTCAGCGTGCTTTCTGGGTCAACGAAAAGTGTGCGTGGAAAGTGTTTCTTGTTGATTTTTAACCCCCCATTCACCCCTCCCTCCTCCCCTCTAAGCGCCTCCTTGTCAGTAGTCGCCCATATGGAAATGATTGGGCTGCACTCAGCGATGCCAAACAAAGGGCACGAGTCTCAATTATTTGATTTTGAGCATTTAATTATTAGAGAGACCCCCGAAATGAGTTGAGTGAACTGTAAGACATAAAGGAGAGAAACTCTGAAAATACTCGTATCAAAGCAAAGAAAGTGTATTTCAAATCTGGGTCGCTCTATGGTCCTCACCCCCTCCCCGCTCCCCTCTCTCCACTTTATATTATTTTTGTGATTGCCGTGTATTCGTTGTAACAAATCGCTTGTTGCTGCTTGCTGCCATTGCAGTCGTTGGTCGTAAGTGCTTAATAGTGGCAATAAGTATTGCCAACGAAAAGTGAAAATATTCATATTTATGAGTCTCAGGCTAAACGTGCAGTTGAATGCTTAAGCTAACGACCATTAGCTACTGATGATGCTTCCTAACAAATCCAATTGATTAGAGTCGAATATCGTTCAGAGATGCTCTGATATTGTGGTCTATTCGTAAAGATCCCAAAGCGCATTGTAATCAACGCTGTATTTGGTGGTCCACACGGAACTGGAATTCACGCATCTGTGTAAACTACAAAGGCTCGCTTCCACATGCATCTACCCGACTGCCCCACAACATTTTTCACTGCAAAAATCCGATCATATTAAAATAATAAAAAAAAATCGTTTATTTTAGGCACAGCCTAGATTATATACTATTTAGTATAGGCATTCTGATTAACTACATTAAAATCCTGTTCACTGCGCATTGAGTCAAAAATATGAGTCTCTACAGGAATAGAGGATTGTGTATGGTAAAAATTAAACGCCATATTCTTCTATCAGATGCAGGTTTTATTAAGTAGTAGTAGTTTTATGGCTAAAGAAAGAAAAGATTCAAAAGTAGGTGGTTTAAAGTTTAGTGACTGTAATTCATCGAAGTTTTATTTACTTTGTTAATTAGAATCCATAAAAGTTAAAAAAAGGATTAAAATATATCAACTTTGCCAGTCTGATGCTGCTGAGCACCTAGCAATTTTTATTTTTATTGAAAACCCTTCTAATTTTCCATAGAGACTGAAATTCAATTCCAATTAAATTAATGATTTTTTCTGAAAACTTGTATATTTTGATGCAGTTTGAAAAAACTTTACTTCCGACTTTACCTTGCAACAGCAGAAATAAATATTTTCTGAATCTATGTATATACATTTATATTCACGATGCATTCATTTATTTTGCAAAACGCATCTATAAAAATGTTGATATTTGCAAAGCTTTCCACCTCAGACGCCAATCTTATTAAGGGCATACAAATTAACAATGTTTTTGAAAAGTGTATTTGATTCGTAAAAAGTTTTCTTTCGAAAAGAAATTATATCTCTTATTTGTATATGCATTTTCATATTATTAAATTATTTATGTTGTATAAAATAATTCAATTTTATAGAATTTACTTACTTAATTGACTGACAGTTTTATTAAAGTGATTGTAGATTGTAGAGATTTAATGAGAAATATTTTTTCCATCATGTTAGACAACATTTTATGTAGCGCTGATCAAAAACTTTTTCCAGAATCTGATCTAAGTCCCCAAATAGCAATGCGATGCTTAAAGCATCCCCGAAGTTATTCGAAGAGAGGTTTTTATTGTGTTTCTAACAGGAGAATGAGCTGATTATTGTATAAGCCAAAAAAACTTTCTTCAAATAATTTCCTGGTTTCATCATCATCAGCACTAGCAAAAAGAGGACTTTGAAGTCGGGAATCATGTTATGTTATAATCATGGCAAATTATATAACTAGACTATAGCCTAGCAAGGATAGACGTAATAGACTTAATTCGTCAAGCAATTCTAATTTTGTCAATGGTTATCAACTTAAGTCGCGGAACTTTCCACTAATTTGCCATTTTTTAATCATAAGTCTTGAATTATTGTTTGTTATTGGCCTCTAAATGTTAGAGATAATATCATTATCATTTTGGCAAAAGTAATTGCGTTTCAGGAATATTGATAAAATATAACAATAACAGCAACAAGAACAACAACAAAAACAATGCTGCCGGCGCAGTAAACATTGTGAAGCCCACATTAAATAATAATTACAAGATATCTGTCATAGTCGAAGTTTGGGACTGGGCTTGGGACACCCTGGATTGACACGACAAATTGATTTTCTATTTATTATTATTAGGTGTCACGAAATATCTCTCAGTGATGAGAATTACTGTTTCGCATAACAGAAAATGTGTGGACTAAGATCAAATTGAAAAAGTATCCAAAAGGGTATCAAGTAGTCGTAACTCAAAACCAAAATGTTCTTTGTTTTTGGGGAAAATGACGCAGTTAGCAAAGCTGAGCTCGCCACCCCCAAAGAAAGAGCCCACGATATAATACATTTGGTTAATCAGCAACTGCTGAAGCAGGATAAATACAACCTTGAAATGTGGGCAAATAAGCGAGACAGTGAGACAGGATTGAGCAACGAAACGCACAAAGGATCAAAGAGTTTATGGTGTATGCTGATGGATGTGGTATACACACTCTAACTCTGGTCTGAAGGTATTCATTTGCTTGTCATTAGGCTCTACTCACTTTTTATGACCCACACATAAACATAAGCCGGTCTAGGTTCGGTTCGGTTCGGTTCAGTTCCAAATAGGCTCTAACTCGGGGGCAACTGATTGAATTGCGTTGCGGGTCTCGTTTTGTTTTTTTGCTGCTCCGTATTATCATAACATAACCTTCGGCTTATTTTTGGTTAACTTTATGGAAGCTTGTGCAACCCCCTCCCTTCCCCCAGTTGCCCTCTCCCCGCATTCAGCCCACATACATAAATACATAATACATAATTGCTGGCGTATGCGGCGTATACGTGACGGGTTCTTTAACGCGCCGCATCCTTGGCACCGTTTTGACGGCAAAACATGAGCGTAAAGCCAAAATACCACAGTACGCAGTAGAGTAACATGATACTAACTCTCATAAACTGTCGACATCCTGCGAGTTGGCCTAAATTCGGTAAAGCTCTGCTTTATAGGACCATCAAGGAAAGCTTAAGAGCTTTCCATTTACATTTGATTGCAGATTTCATGCATGCATTGAGGGCAATAGATAACAAAGACACCAAAAAGGGCGAGTGGCAAGTTTCGCATACTGTTTTGGATTAGTATTAGGTGTAGGTGCTGTCAGTCACCATGTCAAATAAATGATTACCATTAAAGTATGTCATCTCATTTATTGTTGCAGGCAATTTCGTCAGCGGGAGTCCCCTAAAGAACGTCTGATCAATTTCAGTATGTGTCGGAGTCTTGGACTTAGCCTGACAATGTTAACCCATTAAAAAATATTAACTTAAGATGCTGAGATATATTATGATTTATTGCAGTCCATTATAATGAAATGTTAGAAGTGTTAAGAGGATTACTACAATTTTGAGGGATTGTGATGGAAATCTGAATGGATAGTGTTAAAATAAATGGTTAGACAGAAGAAAGCTTAAGTCTTTCGAGGAACTGAGTTAGAGTTGGGTTGAGCTTTATCAAGGTGATTGCTCGAAATTGAGTCAATGACCATAAGTCTTCTTATAATATTGAGTGTTTGCCTAACTTTGTTAAAGAGGGATTGAGAGGACACGCCCCAAATAGCAAAGCTGGAAATGCAAATGGGCGGAATCATGGATTTAAGAGATAATAGTTTGGATGAGAGTAAAAATAACTTTATGTAAAGATATATAATCATTTTCAATATGCACATGTATATACTATATATACATTTATTATCCACCGATTTATTATAACATTTTACTTATTTGCTTATTAAAAGATTAAATTATATAATTTAGTTTGAAACTTTAATTTTAATATTATTATTATTTTTTTAAATGCATTCTTAAAGAATTGTGGACTGCTATGGGCGACATTATCTTTTTGTTGAGGCAAAGCAGATTTGTTCTTAACTCTTATCTGCTTTCGTTCTGAGCACTTCTCTCTGTGCTTTTTTAAGTGAGATTCATCCGCTGGCAGCAAGAACATTTCTTTTTTGCACAATCTGCACAAATTCATCTCCAGATAGAGCCACAAGGTTATCCTCTATGAAAGCAAGCAAATGTAAAGATATTCATAATATTCCAATGTTTCCATGACTTGCGCATGGAGCTTATATTAAACTTGATTTCTCGTTGCTGCTTCCTGTCGCCAGCTGTATATTATTAAACATTCCACTGATCCACACCCCTTTCGCCCACAGCACACACACACACACATATTTGGAGCCAGACATCAAGTGCTGATCAATAGCTGAATGGAAAGTTATTCATTTTATGCACCGGTCGACGGGCAAAAGTTTGGCATATTAAACAGCACTTCCTGAATCGATCAGTTCAAGAAATGAAGCGTCTGACATTGAAATCGTCAAAATGTTTGCCATAGTTTGCAATGCTAAACGCTTTCAAACATTCTGCCACAAAGTCTATGAAAAGAGGCCTCCGACTGCCGAAATTTTATGCGCATCTCGTTGGGGCTGGTAATGTGAGCGATGTCCTTGACAGGCGGCGACTGGAGACAGGCGGCGCCGCAATTTGACGTAGCCACCCATTTGTCACCCTCCCCCGTTGACTGACGAGTGTCGCCCTCATTTCTCAGATATATTTAGCGACAAAGGCAACAGTTGGTTGCCATTGCCATTGCCATTGTCAAACGTCCTCAGACACGCACAGGCAAATCATACGGGAGGGGCGATGTCATTGTCGGCACCAAGGATTTTTCCTTTCATCTATACACATTTGTATCTCCTCAAGAAAATGTGCTGCAAAGTACACACAAACCTTCATTAAAATGTATAAATGATTTGAAAAGAAAAAAAGCTATTGCAATTCGACATATTAAGCTAAACTGTAATCTTTTCTGATACTCTAAAAAAAACAAGCCATGAAATTTAGAAAATCGCCTGATTGCTGGAAAGATTCTCTTGATTTCAGAAATAATTCTAAATTATTAAGAAACAAAAAACCTTCTTCAAATTAGAAAACTTTTTTTATTTTTTAAAAAGCAATTTCTTAAAAATGGAAGTGCAACTCCTTTCTGAAATTAAATAATTTGAATTTAAAAATTATCTCATATTTGTGTATATATGACATCTTATAATTCTTACGTTATAAACACTGGTTTTTCGAAAAGACAACCATCCATTTTTGAAATATAGTCTCTGAATATGTATCCCATTATAAAATAATATGGCGAAAAGTAAATCGTAAACAGGTTTTAGAGTTATGCTCGTATTAGTAATGTAACTTAAATTACAATTAATATTACTATTCCTTGCACTTTGATGTCATCAGATGAATGATATATGGCTTTTCTATACTTATTACAATACACAATTATCAATCGGACACAATAAAAAACAGAGAGAGACAGAGCGAGAGAGAGCGAAAGAGAGAGTGTGTTTTCCCACTTGCTTCATACTAAAAGTAACCTTGACAGTTTTTAAAATTGCGTTCAACATACAATGCTATATCTGATTTGTGAGGGCGAGGAATAGTAAACAATCTGTTGCCTCCGCAATCATTTTAATTCTCAATGCCAGCAGTCGCCTTCGATATCTCGACATCATCATCGGCATTTGTTCTCGACATTGATTCGTAATAGGAACCCTCGGTCCGTATAAATATATCGAGAACATATTCGTGTTTAAATATTTATGAAACGTAATTCCACAGCTTTCGTCTGACGAACGTTCTGCTTTGTTTATGAAACGAAATTACATTTTATGCGTAATTTGATACACTTTACATATCGATCCGATCGACGCTCGCCATGACTGATGGATTATGAAACAATGCATGTGTGTACGTGTGTGTGTGTGCGTGTGTGCCTTGTGTATGCCGTAATCGATTGCCTTCAGTCTCGCCACACAAAGTGCCATTAAAATAGTCGAACATCGCCAAGCCTCTGCTCCATTTCCACAGTCAGCAATGCGTATACTTAATGTCTGGCCACATGAGCAAATGGCAAGCGGGCAGTGGAGCAGTTGAACTGATGAGTAACAGCCACATTTGCAGCTGACTTTGTAGAAACTCAAAACGCCTTTGGCCTCCGTTCAGCGTTAAATATAGTCCTTGAAATAGACTTTAGCTGCATTTAATACTCGGCTTATGCCATCACTCGACACTCTCCTCTTCAGCCGTAGTCACCATTCTGTCTAGACACAGCCTGCTCCGTCTGTCTGGCAGTCTATCTGTCTCAGTTTGTAAATTTGCAACATATTCACAAATTTGAATAAATTCAACAACTAAACGATACTTAAGAACATTTTGTGCAGCCCCAATTGACATTTTTTCTGTTACTTCTTGAAATGAAATTTGTATTTGAATTACAAAGAATTTCGAGCTCCGCATGCCTAAGTGATGTTAGGCTGAAGTGTTAAAAATACTCCTCTTGGCTCAAGTTTTAAGATAATTTGTCCTAGTTAGATCAAATCGGTTGCATACCATATAAACCAAAGCAAGTAAATCAAATTGGCTAATATTGTATAACACTAAAAATGGGACTGAACTATTACTTTATTTGTGCCACAAATACATTAGTAATATGTTGGTACAACGTTGTCCCAGAACACCTCAAACTCACTGAAAACAAATATATTTTTTGGAAAATAATAAAGATCATTAACTAAATCTAAGGCTACGTTTAATACACTGTCATCAAAACAAATGCGCCTATATAAGGATGAGATAAAGAGGGAAGTTGCCCCCCGCCCATTATTTAAGCGCTACAAGGTTGAGACTTGTATCATATTACGCTTGTCACAAAGGAGCTAAATATAATTTGGATATTTGTAAGAGTGAACAAATAAACATGGTTACCAAAGCATATGGCATAATGGCTAAATCTAATTAGTATAAATCCAATTGTTTACAAACAGTTGATTTCATTAATTGGTTTTTATGTCTTATAAATGTAATGCAGAAAAGGTGTTTTAAAATTCAGAAATTTGACTAGTTGTTTGAAATGGGTTAATATGCTTTAAGGGACTAAGAACTCTGAAATAAATATATAAACTAAAAATAATTTAAAATATTAGAAATAATTCAGTTAACACTTAAAATGTTAAATATTAAATATCTATGGATAATATGTAAAATGGCATGCATAGGTATACACAATGATGCTATTGACATTTTGAGTGGATCCCTCGTCAGATGCAGCTATTAAAATGGTTCTGACTCCAAAGCTGCTTCATTTTAATTAGACAATTAAACAAATCGCCGTCCTTTGATATTTTTGCTGAGAACTGTTTTGATTTGGGTCAAGTGTCAGCAAAAAATTTGAATCCAAAAAGTTATTGTATGCGGGTGCCCCATCAAGTGGTTGGCAATGCTTCCAAATTGTAGAGGTGTAGATGGTTGCCGCCCAGGCAAACACTGCCTAAGCCCAACAGCAGACGATTCGGCGCAGTTGGCGCCCATTTGGAGATATATACCCTGCAATGAGAGAGTTGCTCTACACTTAAAAACGGGTTAAATGCAAATCGACAGTATTTTGGGAATGTTGTTTAACATTCTATCATTAATCTTATCATTCTTATAAATATATATATTTATTTTAAATTTGAATTTAATACTACATTTTATTTTTAATTTAATTTAATCTATTTTTTACTAGTTTTACTTTTTGTTCTTTGTTGATTGACTTTAGTTGACATTAAGCAATACTAAATAAAGTGCTAGCGGTTGTTTTAGAGGGTATCTGTGAGTCTGTACGTACTACTTGTAATTGGGTGCTTTTGTTTTTATAGCCAGCTCTTTACTCTGACCTTGAATGCTACCCAAAGTAAAGAGAAGAAGAAGCAACATCATATTGGGGATGGTACGCAACATTGGCAAACCTGCACCAGTCGAAGGCAAACATACAATACAATTTGGGCAAAAGTTGTTGGCCCTAACTCAGGACACCCTCCCCTCCCCTCCTCCTCCCCCTACTCATCTTCTCCCGTTCCAGAGAAAACGCGCCAAATGTGCGCCAAAAACATTTTCGACGCAATTTCGTTGCTTGGCTATTGTCTAATTTGTAGGGAGGAGGCAGAGCAGGAGGTGCGGGGGTGGGTTGGATTTGAGGACGAGGCATCGGACAGGGTAAATATTTTGCTATTGTAATTGTGTAAACAGCAAAAAGGCTCTAGGTTATTGGCTTGTGGGGTTAGCGTGCGTGTGTTTTGTGCGGTTTGTTTGCCTGGCCGCCCAGCCGAACAAATAGAGGGGAGCAAGGGAGGATTGGGTCAGTTGGGGTGGATGGCGTACATGCTGCAGCACCTATATTTTTCTAGTTTTTGAAAACGGCAACTTGCTAACTTGCCAACTCAATTAGCCAAACGCCTTTTCTTATTCAGGCGCTCAATTCAATGTTCATTTGCGTTGAGTTATTTCCTCGCCTCGAGCTTGAGAGGAGCAGGAACCGTAGCGAACATATATTTTATTTCCTCGCCTCAAGCTTGAGAGGAGCAGCAACCGTAGCGAACATATATTCCCGAGCGTGTAGCTCAGCGTGTAGCTCTGCAATCAAGCATCCTCGGCACAAGTGCTCCCAGCCCAACAGCCAGGCGTCTCTCTCTCTCTCTCTCACTGTCTCTCACTGTCTCACTGTCTCTCTGTATAACGTAGATTTCTACACCCACTCAGCATCCACTGCTGGCAAACCAATGTTATTGTCAAGGACATTTCAATACAACACACGCGTAGTCATCGCCCTCGTCACTCCATCCTCCCTCTCTCTCTCCTCTCTCTCCTTCTCTCTCTCTTTCTGGATGCTGGCAGGACGCGCTTTTGACCTTTCTGAAGGAGAACCTTTGTGAACTGCGAAATTTGTGCTACTTGTTGGCAATTTGATGTGAAAGCAAAAGCTTGCTTTGGCCCAAAGTCGATGTTGTGGTAGATAATGAAAACAGATCGGAGCATGATATAACTAAATTATAAGCACGTCAAGTCAAAATGTACATAACATATTCTAGTAGTAAGTAGAACTGGTCGCAGTTAGTATTAAGTTATCATCTACGGTGTTAATCGATAAATATCAATGTAATCTTACTTGTATAAATGAACCATTGTAGTAAGATCGAATAAGTTGAATCGATTGTTGAATCAGCGATCGAAACTCGATGCAAGTCATTCATTAAGATCACATTATTAGTTATTGCCATTGGTGCATATTTAATAGCAATAATTAGTTGGTGTTGTGTATAAATATACAATTAAAATAGATCACAGATGAGCCACATTTAATTTACATACGCATATCTCAGAGTGAGAGATTGCCAGTCTATCCAAGATTGGTTGTATTAATAACAATGCTCGAAGTTGATTTTTATTGATGTCGCATCAGAGCATACTCAAATCGAGAATTTGCAAATTCTGCGTCTGTCACTCTGCTGCTGTTGACAGAGAAAACAAACAAATCGAAAAACTTCTCAAAATAAATCTGTTTAAAACCAAAAATCACTTTGGCGTCTCCACTCCAACAACAAACAAACTGAATCTCAATCATGACACATCTATGTGCGTGTGTGCGGTGTGGTGTGTGTGTGTGTGTATTGGCGTGTGTGGCAGGCGCGTGTCGGTAATCAAGTGAAAGGCAAAAGAAAGAAGGTAAACGCGAACAAGAACAAGAGGAATAATGCCAAACGCAGAACTCACGCTTCATCCCACACACAAAAACCGTCTAAACCACCTCCCCCCGCACACCCGCGTGGCACGTCCTCGCTACACATTTTGTCAATCGCAGGCGCGTGCAACACTTGTCAATGTGACCTTGGCAGCTGCCAATGCCAGCAGAAACCCGAAGCACCCCACAACCCCCCACATTCCTGGTTCACGCTTACGCACAAAATAGGCGCCCTTTGCATATTTATGGCAGGCATCACCGACTTGGCAATGCTCTGCGCAAAAGAAAGAAAGCATCGCCTAATTTAATTATTTTCAAATAATTAATTAAATAATAACAATCAAAATTATGGCTGTTTCTCCATTTTACTTTTGTTTTCAGCAACTTGACAGAGTATTTCAAATTGGCGTAAGTAAATACAATTTTATCTTTCGAGTGGCTGTCATTTCGCGTTTAGTCCATCGCCGCCCCTCCACTCCCCCACCGACATTTCTTTTTCGTTTTACGCCTCATCAAACCGACGACATGTTGGCCGTTTATTAGCCAGTCCTTTGGGGCCAATAAAGGGTTAAGACTAACTCAACTATATACACATGTGCGAGCAGCTAGATAGGTATAGATATATGTATGTGTATATGTGTATATCAAGAATACCACAAGTCCAGCTGCCTACATATATAGACACATACATAAGTATATGATTTAGTAGACTAATGTTGGTAATTTATTGGCAAAAGTTATATTTATTTATTATATGTCGTCTGCAAATTATAATTTAAAATACAAATTTAGTTTCGGTTTCAAACTCTACAGCTGAACAGACGCTGGGAGTCTTGCTCTGAAGACGAATCTCGACGAGACTCAAAATATATCAAAGTAAAAAATAAATAAAAAAAAAACAATTGACTTGTAGCCAGCCAAAAACATATTTCAAAAATAAATTTAGAAAATTAAAATAAAATTAGATAAATTAAATAGAATTGGCTTATAACTGAATTAGAAATAGTATAAATAAATAGTTTAAATTAAAATATATATAAATAAATGTTTCGCTATATCGTAAAAAAAAAAACATTTTTCCGATGTCGACGTATCTATGATGAAGAGTCAGAGCCTGTTGTATCCATTAAAAAAACTAATATTAAAAAATTTGTCGAAAGCTTTCTCCTATAATAAATACAAAATAAAACTCCTACTTGAAAAAGATCCTGAGGATCGAGGAATTAACTCAGCCATTAGCTTAGGAATAGACAAGAAGGCAAGAAGACAAACAACATTGGACAATTTTTTTAAGCCAGGCCCATCCCTACCAGCGAAAAATGATGACGACAGTGATCTGCAGGTTACCATTTCTTCATTGTCTTCATTGTCAGATTAAAGCCATTTAAAAGAAACAGTTGTTTGAAGTTGATTCATATTTGTTTATAGATTATTGTTGGTTTTTGAAGTCTGCTATGATTTTATGTACAAATCTATGTACTTGGTATGTATGTATTTGTAATTTAAATGAATATGAAATAAATACAAAGTTAAAATGCATTTTGAGTGATAAACTATGTTACATGTTTAACAAATTTGGAACCAATCCCATTGAATTTGTATGAATTTGTATTAGAACAATTGATTCCTTATACGGCTTTTCGCTTTGTGGCCAAGTCTCGTGGAACGTATCTAGGCCGTAAAGCGAGGTATGAGTGTATTAAGAAGCACGGATTATATATATATATATATATATATACATGTTACATATTTCACGATTAAATTGTAATGCCCACTGCAAGAGTAGAAAATAACATTTGAATGCTTAGTCAAAGTTCAATCTGCGAGAAGATGTACAAAATAATTATTATTAATTTAGGAATAGCTTTCAGATAAAACACAAAAATAATTAAAATATTTAATGGTGATTTTATGTGCATTAATTTAGTCATATATTACATCAATTCCCCATTTTAAATATACGCCAGAACACTAGAAAAGACCCTTGACCTGGTCATTTGCTAATTCGTTCACATATGTATATTGGATATGCACAGACAATTTATATTAAGAAAAAACAATTTTTAGATATTATGAAACAAAAATACCTAATAATAATTAATGATGTTTTTATATGCATTCATTTAATCAATTAGCTCACATTTCCATTCACATTTTAAATATACTCTAGAACACCAAATGACTAAAAAGTGGAAAAAATCCCTTGCCAACATCATTGGTCATTGGTTGATTCGTATATACGTTCTGTATACGTATGTACGAACGTATGTGTGTACATATCTATTCAAATATATACTCATGTGAGTCAGGGTTTTCCGAGCAACTAGCTCCCCATAGAATTCTCCGACAGAAATTACTCATACGCCGAGAATAGCAGCTGGAAATAAAATTGCATGCAACAATATAGTCCGAAATGGTAAGCGATAATTATTTGTTTTTTATATGCATTTTTGTAATTGGAAATTCGCAATTTTCGCTTAAGAATTAATTTTGCAAAAACTAAAACACAATTTTATGAGTTGATTTAAGTTGAAAATTCAAAGATTCTTTTGCTCTTTTTGTAGGTCGAAATTCGTACGATTTTATAATTATTGGTTTGGTGACGTCTTTTTAAGTTTGTGCTTTTTTAAATTAAGCTAAAAATGTAGAAATGTACCACTTAACCCCACTGCCCGGGTGAAAAACCGAGGAAAACATTGCCTGGACAAAAGTTAATATTGATTAGTAAAAACCCTTCTTAAAACATGGGGTGCATTTCACATTTAATTTATTTTATTGCTCTTTGCTAACGATATAATTTGTATTTTGCATTTATGAGTAATTAAAGAAGCTTCTTCAAATATGATGGAACTTTAGAACTTTGCTAAATAAATACTTTGTAGCTGTATCTTTGTGAAGTCTGCCAAGTGGTGGAAGTAAATGATATCTGCCAGCTAAGCGCAATCCAAACACGAAAGAGAATTCTTAGTTGAGTGCGAGCTGAGCTGGCGAGTGTTGTAAATTAAATTGGTGTTTACACGCAATTCTCCAGAGAGTGTTGCTCTTGTTGTGATTGCTTTCTCATGTATTTACTTTACTTTGTACCATTTCAGTTGCTCATCAGCGCAGTTGCCTCATCATCGTCAAGCGACAGCAGCACAAGCAACAAGCAAACAACAACAGCAACAACAACAACAACAACAAGCTAACAACAGCTGCTGTCGGTGATTCTGCTATCAGCTCTGTTTTGCCAGGCGTCGCAGTCGCAGCCGCAGTCGCAGTCGCAGTCGCAGTCGTCGTCGTCGTCGTCATCGACTGCACTGCAGTTCAAGTTCAATGTCAAGCGCATTTAGCTCGCTAGCATTTGATTGTGTCTTCTCTGCTGTGTGTGTGTTGTTGTTGTTGTAGTCTATGCATACGTAAATGTATGTATGTATATGTTTATATGATATGTATTGGACTTTATTATTATATTTACCATATTCCCAAAAACGTAAAAATGTTTTGTTTATAGTTCAATTTAGTGTTTATTGCGTTTACTTTGCTGCTGCTTGGCACATTTTATTTTTGGCCTTTGGCGAAAATTGTAAATATACCTTTGATTCATTTTAGCCATCAAAAAGAATGCCTGGAGATATTCCGCATTTAATTGCGCGAGCTTATACATTCAATTTCAATATGCAAAAGATGTTTTGGTGCTAATATCTATTTGATTATATTTTATAGCATAAGCCAGGAGATATTATCTATTTGAGTATATCTTGGAGCATAGTCCTATATGTCCCTATTCTTTCGAGCCTGAGGTTTGAACTTTTGAAAAGAGTCAGCATCAGTCAGTTGAAGCTCTTTTCTATATATACAAAAGATATTTTTGGCAAACAGAATATTGCCATTTTAAATTTAAATAATTGTGCAACGTATGGAATTGGCATCCTGAGCACCTTTAATCCTCCAGCAAATAAACAATAGTAAATTTAAATGTTATAGATTTAATTAAAAACTATTTTCATTATCGTAGCAAACTAAAAATTAACAACATCAAATAATAAAACGCAGATTTTGCCACGCAGCGACTCGCAATACACACACACACCCACACGCACACATTTATGCATGTGCTTTGTACGACTCCAAAGATGTGGTTGTTTCTGGAGAAAGAGTGTGGAAGGGGAGAGGGTGCTCAACATGCGTGTGCGAAAGTTCGACGGGCTTCGCTTCGGCTTTGCCGCTGGACTACTTCGGGAGAATAGTTCGGTTCTCCGAGCTACGCACACGCACTGTTCGTGTGTTGAGTTGCGTAGGCTTTTGTTTTATTTAGCTCGTGCTCTCATCAGAAGCAACCCCGGCCGCACTCCCAAACTCCCCTCCACCACACTGCGCTGTGCGAGCGTTCAATCATCTGCTAGAACTTTGCTAATTTCGTCTAATCAGTTAACCTTGAAATTTTGTTTTTTCCCGGTATTTGTTCTTGTTTCCAAATACATACACACACTCACATGTATTGTATAATTGTTGTTGTTGTTTTTGTATTTGTATTTTTATTTGTTGTCGTGGAATTTGCGCGCGTTGTGTGTATTAATTTATTTGAGGCTCGTTTGATTTCAAGGTGAAATACGCAAAAAAAATATAAGAATCAGCCAGCAAAAGTACACACACATAACAACACACATACGTATATTGCAGGAAATTTCAAATGAAACAAGTGTGAAAGCGCCGTGCCCAGAAAGTGCTCGACTCGCAAATACCCAGTACCCAATGCCAAAGACCAAAGTCGGGAATGTCTGCTTTAAATTAGTAAATATATTCAATATAAGCACAAACAGCACAAGTACAAATGTATATTCTTTTTGAATACATTACTTTTGATTCCAGTAATTCCTTACTTGAAGTACTCCTTTTTTCCTCTTCCTCTCTCTCTCGTTCTATATATATATATATATATATATATATACACTACATTGTTTTTATTTTATACCCTTTTAATATATTTCTTTTGAATCCAGTACTTCGTCAGTTGAAGTACTCTTGATTCTCTCGTTGTGCACTACATTTATTTATTTTTGAAACCATTTTTCCATTTCGTAAACAACTGCCAGCTATCGATTGTTTGATTATCGATTTTTCAGCCATTACTCATACGCAACGATGTACAGCAGTTTGTTAATTGGTTTCGCTGTTTGGCTGTTGCCCCCTTATCAGTTTGAATGCCCTTATCTCCACTCTTCATCTATCTCCGTCTCCGTCTGCCTCGGCTTTGACATTGACTTTGACGATAACAAATTTGAGTGTGATTTCTCCTCTCCCTCTCCCTCTCCCTCTCTCTCTCTCTCTGCCTCTGCATCTGCCTCTGCCTCTCTCTTTCTCTGTCTGTCTGTCTGTCTGCTCGCCCGATCGTTGTTCTTTATTTAAATAAGAATACGGGTAGACACTCAAACACACACACACATGTCACGCTGATACTCCCGCATGCCGCTATCTATCTGGCTGTGTATGTTATCTACATGAGGCACTCACGCTCCAGGCTAGGACCACCCCACGTCCGCCCTTGTCCACGGGCAAGGCGTATTTGATTATTTGGGCAAATTAATTTCGCGACACTTATCGCTCAAGGTCACGGGCAAAATTCCAAAATTCCACATGCAGGCGCTGACATTGAATATTATCGCCCACGACCAACGACCAACGAAAGAAGAAGAAGCGAACGAAAATGAATAAGCAGCAGCAGAGCAAAAGCTTCTGTAATATAAATATATATATATATATATATATCATGTTGTTCCAATATACATATATAGTGCAAGACATTCTGAAATAAATATACTTACTTTAATCGCGCTTAAGTAAAACGAACAATTTTTGTTTTGTTTTTGTAATTTCTGTTTGATATATTTTAAATACTTATTTTCATATTTTATTCACATATTCCGTTCTGGTTTTAAAACAAACTGCAATATTATTTTATTTCACAAATACAAATTTCGCTTCATTTTTTTGTGTGGAGTTTTCATCCATTTTTTGTTTTTCTTTCAGATATCTGACTATGCTTTGCCCTTCTGCATTTAAAAACTGTTGTTGGCTCAATTCACAATTCAAATTGTGACTGATGAAAATATATGTACTATGTATGTATGTACATATATATTGTGTATACTCTTTCCGGGAAGTATCGATCTCTATGTATTATCTGCACTGTCTGCACTCTTCAGTGGAGTTCAGTGCAGTTCTTAGCTGGTTAGCTGGTATTATTTATGTCTAACATTTACGGTTAATTGTCGCAATTTCATTGTTTCAGTTGTCGCTGCTTTCTCTCCCGTTTCCGCTTCCGCTTCTGCGTCCTCTCTATCTTCCTCTTCCTGTTTCTTCCTATCCCTAGTGATAGACACAGACTAACCGATACACAGACACAGACTCAGGCTGGCTGCTATCGCACTAAAAGTGTTTTTTGCTTTTTTTTTACATAAAATATTCAGTTTTACAATACAATATCTGTTTTTTTTTAGTTTTTTTTTTGTTTGTTTTGTTTGCTAAAATTTACGGACAATTTTACACACGCAAATAATTGTTTCACGTACATATGTCAATGCATATGTATGTATGTATTTATTATATTATTATTGAAGTGTGATATTTTATTTATGGTTTTTGTTATAACCCTCTCTGTTCGTAATATTTCGACGATGCTTCCTTCAGATAGTCTGCATACTTTCATAAATTTTAAAAGAATATATTCATAATATGTATGTGTATATATATGTATGTATGTATTTTAGATTTCATAATTGTATGCTTATTGTATTCATTTGTCAATCTCTTCAACTGAAATTCCCAACAATGCTTGTCGATCATTTCATTTCAATTTGATATACACATATACAGCTATACAGCTACGTATATAAGTACATACTTACGATACAATAAGAAAATTATTACAAGTAGTATTCAAAGCGGTAGTTTCAATAATAATAATAATAGTAATCGAAAATCATAATCAACGATGAGTTTGCAGCTTACCGTTCCTCGGCGAGTTAAGAAAATAAAGCGAACTGAAAATGTGAAAAAGTGAAAAACTGAAAAACTGAAAAAAAGTAGAAATCAAATAAAAAGAACTGAAGATTTTTCTCATATTTTTTTAAACAATTTTCTTTTATTGATTTGACATACAAATTTCTGCGCCGGTGTTTTTTTTTTTTTGCTTTGTTTTCTGTTGATTTTTGTTTGCTTACCACAAGAAATAGTAATTAATTAATCATAAGAATTATAATAATCATAATAGTACTGCATAATTATAATATGTATAATTAATGTAATAGTTTTTTGCTACCGCAAGTGTATATTTTACTTTTAAATAATATTTATATCATCTGCGTTTTTCTTTCTTTATTTTTTTTTGTTTTTTTTTTATTTTTGTATTTTTGTATTTTTTGCCGAGTTTGCTGCTCAGCTGCTAAGTTGTTGTTGTTGTTTTTTGTATTTTTGACGCCAATTAAACATTAAATTGTTTAAGCATATATATTATATTTAAATACGTTGGTTTACGTTTAATTTAACATTTAACTATGTACACAACAAACATTTTTAACGTTGGGTTTTTGCTGCTAAAACTCTTAAGCATTTCTGTTTGATTTCATTCATTTTCATTTTCATGTCATATATGTATAAGTATATGTATTTTTTGTTTTGTTTATTTTTTGTGTGGATTTTGTTATTTTTTAGGTTTTTGTAAGAGTTATTTTTAAAATTAGAAAACAATAATATTAAACGCTTATGGTCTTATACTTTTGTAATTCATAAAAACTGAATTTGTAACTTAAATTTAGTTGAATTTCTCTCGCATGTTCTCATGTTAAAAACAGCTTTTGTTAACGGAGATCGCAAAAAAAAGTTCACACCATTTTTTTGTTTGTTTGTTTGTTGTTTGTTTTTTTTTTTTTTTTTTTTGTATATTCTTCTGGGGGCTTTGCAAAGAATAAGATAAAAATTTAATTTGCAGTTTTTTCAAAAAACATTTTAAAAGCAAGTAGTTGAACGCTTTGCTTGCCTACACAATTAAATTATGAATAATATAATAATAATAATAATAATAATTATAATGATAATAATAATAATAATATAATTAAAGTGTAAATATTATCGTAATAGTATGTACAACAATTGCTTAAAACTAAAAAAACAATTAAAAGAAGCTTCGGAAATCAGATAGAAATAGAATCTAGAATCGGATAGATTAGAACAGAATTGAAATAGAATTGAATTGAAAATAAAACGTGTGACAATCAATTGAAAATCATCATTTGGCGACTGCAAAGGGAAACCTTTTCTTTTTCTTTTTTCTTTTTTCTTTTTTGCTTTTTTGCTTTCTCTCTTTTTGAATGGGACAAAAAATGGTAATTTTTATTTGCTGTTTGCTGTTTTTTGTTGCTGCTAAAAATATATATGGTTTATGGTTTGTATGCATTGTTGCCTTGTCCACTTTTAATACCTCGACGACGACGCAAATGCGTCCAAATTTATTTGTTGTTGTTTTTGTTGTTGTTGTTGTTTTTTTGTAATTTTTATTTTTTTAATTATTAACTTTTAGCTTTAAATATTTAAATTGCATGCATTTTGAAACTTTGTACACTTGCTCATATTTGTTTGCATTTCATTTTCATTTTCTTTTTTGTTTTTGTTTTTGTGAATTTTCTTTAAAGTTAAAATAATTTAATGAAATTTGTATTCCGTTTGTTGTTTTTTTCATTCTTCCCTCTTTTGCGGGGGCGCAACAAAGTTTAGTTTACCTGCTATTTTTTGTGTTGTGTTTAAGGAAAGGTTTCGACACGCCCCCAACTCGCCAAGGCGAATTGCCCGCTCCAACTTACGCCTCCAACATGACCTTGAGCACCGCTGGGACGCTGCTGTTGCTGCTGTTGCTGTTGCTGCTGTTGCTGCTAGTGGGCGTGGCTGCTGCTGCTGCTGTCACGGTCACATCGGCGGACAGTGTTGGATAACGTTGCACAGCATTCGCAGCTGCAACAAGCGCATGCAATTTAGTTGGCGGCGGCGTTGGCGATTTCTTGGACAGATTCAACGGCTGTCCCGGATCAGCAATGTCCACCTGCAACTCCAGCAAGGACGAGGAACGCGACGAGGGCGTCACTATGCAGGTGGATGTGGCTGTTGCTGAGGAGGAGGCGGAGACGGAGACGGAGGCGGAGGCAGAGGCGGAGTTTGAATTGGAGGCGGAGTTGCTGCTGCTGGTGGAGTGCGGCGATTGGAAATACGGACAACTGTTGCTGCTGGAGCTGGATGAGGAGCTGGTTGAGGAGCTGCTCGAGGAGCTGCTGCTGCTGCTGCTGTTGCTGCTGCCATTGCTGTGCGGCGACACAGATTGCTGGCGTTGCTGTTGCTGCTGTTGCTGCTGCTGCTGCTGGCAACCATTGCTGCTGGCCCAACGCGATTGCTGCTGCTGCTGCTGCAACTGGTGCTGTTGCTGCTGGGCTGATGGTGAGGCTGGCGGCGGCGGTGAGCTGGTGGAGGGCGAGGCGCAATGGCTGCTCGGACTGCGTGCTCCGCCGCCCGTTGTGCTGCTGGCAGCCGTTGCTGCTGCAACTGTTGGCGGTTCGCGCATCAAATAATTCTGTATTATATCGGAGCGCTTGATCTGCTCGGGCGTCATGCGCGGCTCGGCCATCAGCGACTTGGCCAGAACCGAATGTGTGCTGGCCATCGAGCCGAGTTGCTGTTGCTGCTGCTGCTGCTGGTTCGTGTTGCGTGTTAGATGCATGTGCAACTGACTTGTGGCAGCTGCTGTTGCTGCTGCTACTGCTGCTGCTGCAGATGTGGCAGCGACAGTGGTGGCTGCCGCTGCAACCGTTGGTGGCGGGGGCGTCTGCAGCACGCTGATGTGCGTCGGACTCTGGCGGGGACTGTGCGCCGGCATGCTCGTCGTCGAGCTGCTCGCGTCCGCCTCGGCGGACTCGAATTCGCGATGACGCAGCGCACGGAACTTCTTGTGCGGCTTGTATGCCTCGTCCATCAGCGAGTTGGTGTCGTACAGCGGGGGTGCTTGCAACACACGCTTCAACACCGGCATATCCTCGACGATCTGTCGCTTCAGATTCAGGTTCGCGCTGCTCGAGGGCTGCGGCGAGCGGACAGGGGAAACGGATACGCCGGACACGGCTTGAGCAACAACGGCTGCATCGCTGCAGTCGAGCGCATCGTCAACGCTGGAACGTGGACTGGAGCAGGAGCTGCTGCCGCCGGAGCTGACCGCTTTGCACTCGTTCTTCTCGTTGCCGGACTCAATGCCCGAGTCTGTGGGTGAGTCCAGCTTGCGGTAGCGACTGGCGCCGGATGTGAGATGGTGATGCAGCTGCGGATGTTGCTGATGGTGACTCAAGTGTTGTTGTTGCTGTTGCAACTGTTGTTGCTGCTGCTGCTGCTGCTGTTGCTGCTGTTGTTGTTGCTGCTGCTGCAACTGTTGCTGTTGCTGCAATTGCTGCTGCTGTTGTTGCTGCTGCAACTGCTGCTGCTGTCCAGGCTGCAACTGTTGCTGTTGCTGCTGTTGACCCGGCTGCTGGCGCACAATGGGCGTAATTGTCAGGCCATTCTGTGTGAGATGCGCATGCGAACCGACAATGTCCAAGTCAGCGGCGCCGGAGTCACCGCTGCTGCCGGAGTTGGCGCGATTGCGCAACGGACAGCCGCCGGACAACGTTGCCGCAAGCAGCGGCGCCGAGCTGGCCAAAGCGGAGGGTGGCTGCTGTTGCTGCTGTTGCTGCTGCTGCTGCGACTGTTGCAGTTGGGTGCTGCTGGGCGTGCCGTAGTCCAAATCGGTTGACTCCGTGCTGGAGACAGAGCCGAGGGGACTCTTAGCCGCCTCCACGTCCATGGCATCCCAGCTGGCAGCGGGACTCTTGCTCGCTGCATCCGCCTCCTCCATGCTCCACATCTGCTGGCGCAGCAGCTCCTTGTGCTCGGTGCGAAAGACAACCAGTTTCTCCGTGTGCAGAGTGCTGAGGGTGCGCAGATCGGGCATCGTGTCGAGCAGCTTGGCCAGAAAGTCGGGTTGATCGGGTCGATTCTGCGAGACAATGCACTGCAGGCAGCCCTTCAAGCGGCTGTACATCTTCTCGATCAGCTCCAGGTTGCGCAGACCCGGTCGATCGGGCGTAATCAAGACGATGGCGCAAAAGAGCCCAATTTCGGCATCGGTCAAGTTCATCGAGTTCATTCGCTCCGCAAAGTTGAATGTGGAATCGACGAGGAAGCGCGCATTCGCCCCGTTCTGTATTGCATCGCGACGCATCACTTGTCCGTTCAGGCAGATGATCGAGTTGATCGACGAGTCGAACATGCAAATCAGACGCACAAACAGCGCGTCGAACAAGCCCGCCTTCAGCAGCGTGAACTTGTCGTCCTGCGTCAGCAGCTGGAACCCGGGTATCATTCCGGCGAAATCAATCACGCCGCGAATGACGTGCGCAAAGCGCTGTGAGAACTCCTGCTCGGACTGCAGTTCGGGCGCGGGATTTAGCGGACAGGCCTGAAACGAGCAGATATTGAAGATATTGGTTATATTGGTCGTATTGGTTATATTGGTTATATGACGCCAATTGACTAACTGCAAGAAGTGCTTAGCCTTAGTCAGCAAAAGAGCATTGATTGTGCAACTACACTCAGACAAACTCGCCCTACACTTGGCAAATGAAATTATATGAATCTATACAGCATTATTACATCAAGTCTAAAAATAGTTGCATATAATATTAGTGGCAGCACTCAGAAAACTCGATGTAAAAATATTCTAAAATTGAAGAGAACTTTCTCAATAATATGGCGACTAACAATTTACTATAATTTGTGGCGATATTTGTGATCTGAGTTTTGTGGGATTATTTCAAAGTTTTCCATTTACAAGCAAGTCAATTAACACGCAAATTGAGTAATTGGTGCAGATAGGTCATATTTGATTGCCAAGCTAAGCCAAGCTAGGCTAACCCTTGGCTAACTGTTGCATTCCCCACTCCATTTCATGCCATTCCATTCCATTCCATTACGTACCCACATCAGCACGACAGTTATGCACGCGAAGGTCACCGAACCGCCTTCGTCTTTGGCTTTGCCTGCCTGCCTCCTTTCAACCCGCTGCAATCAATAGTCGCAACTATTAGCACTTCCGCACACCCCCATAATAAGCACGTTCACACACACACACACACACACTATCGTCTCAAACGTCGCTGGAAGCTTTTTTATTTACAGCTATTCAACGTAAAAAGCTTCGTCAGCCGCAGCAGCAGCAGCAGCAGCAGCGACGTCAGCCAGCTAGTTTTTAGTTTCTAGGGGCGTTTCCTCTCCCTCTACCTCTGCCTTCTCTCACACTATTCCACTCTCGCGCACACAGTTGCTCTCTTGCTCAGGCAATAGTGTGGTGACAGTATTCTATTTGGTTTTGTTTTTTTTTCGGTTCGTTTCTGTTCTGTTGCTTTGTGCTTTCACGTCGCCTGTCGCTGACATTAGCGCCAAGGTCGACGAACCAGAGTTCAAGGTTCCGGGTTCTCTGCTTCCTCTTCTTGCTGCTGTTGTTCTTTTTCTTTTTTCTCTTTTTGTGCGCGTGTGCCGCTTTGGGATTTTTAAATTGTGTGCAGAGGGAGGGGGTTGATTGAAGCTTACTGTTCCTGACCCTATATGGCTGGGCTATTATTGGTTTGTCTATTCCAAAAAAAAAAAAAAAACCCAAAATCAGAGTTCATGTTATTTTGCCATTTCGCTTTCCGGGTTTTGAATTACAAGCACACGCGCCAGACAAACAAATGAACGTGCCAAAACCGAACCCCCAACTCGCTATTAGCAACCCACATCCCCACCCCCTCCCCTCTGCTCTGCTCTGATCAGCTCGCCACCATCTATAACCATTTAATAAGCTTTTTATTCTTGACGCTTAATTTATAAATTGATGTTTCATTTCATGTGTCTCCTTGTATTTTTATTTTCGTTCTGTTTCGGCGAGCACACGTTGGGCAGAGCAGAGAAGAGAAGAGAAGAAGAGCAAGACGTCGTCTTTTGTCGGAAATAGTCTGATGATTAACCTTGAAAATTGCCGGCACAGCCAGAGACTCTTTTACACCTCCTCATTTTCCTTCCCCATCCCCATCAACAGCCTTCATTAAGTGCAAGCAGGACGGCAACAACAATAATAGACAGTGTTGTGTGCCGGCAACCGGCACAGCAACAGCAACAACAGCAACAACAACAACAGCAACAAAAATTATACGAAAATTTCATTCTATTTTTTGTACACCTTTTGCCGGCAGAATTTGACGACGCTGCAAAATCGGTTAGATAGATGGACATAGGATTCGTATCATTTTATAAATATATATATATATAGATTGCCGTCGTTTCATTTGCGCAAAAGCGGAAATAGTTTTGCAAAACTATAATAAACACACACACACACACACACATACACATGCAAATGTATTAGTATTTTTGCTTTGCTTTCTTTAATGAGTGCTATTTGGGATTATTTTTTTTTGTTGCGGATCACAAGAAACAAGAAAACCTTCAATTTGCATTTTTGGCGACTGCCACAAAATAATTCCTCGAATTCTTAGTCGACATATTCATCTAATCATTGTTATTTATTATGATTGCATGCATACATAAATGCGTATGTATTTTTTGTTTTGCATAGCAGCAATCGCAATGCATCAGTTATCGCTTCCGCCTTCGCACACTTTCGCATGCAATCGAATTTAGCATAGGCGCTTCCTTATAAGCAATAACGGAATACAACGAACCACCTGACTTATTAAACGATCAGCGTCGTCGTCGTCGTCGTTAAGTTATCTCTCCTTCTTTCTCGCTCGCTCTCGCTGTGCCTGTGCATCGTCATGTGCGCATATTACAAATTGCAAATAGTGATCATTTTTCGTTTTGTGTTCGTAATTATTGTTGCCATTAGTTTTACGTTCTCTTTGACGGCGCTTGTCGTAAAAAGTGCCGTTTTTGCTGCTGTCGTCGCCGTCGTCGTCGTCTGGCTTGCATTCGCTTCCTCATGCTGAATGGCATTTACATTTACATTTACATTTACAGTTGCATTTGCATTTGCATTTACACCACTAGTGGGTGGCTTGTTTTAGCTATGCACATTTGTATAATTTTTATTATATTCATTATGCAATTATTATTGCTTACTCATACACACACATACATTTATATATCTCATATAGTTCTATATATAGTACTCATATCAAGCACATGCGCAAAAAAAGCCACACACGCACACACATACACACACAGCCACAGAACCATTTCATTCATTCCAAGGTTAAAAAATAACTCGCCACAAGGTCGTCTGGCAACTCGCATGCGAGCATTCTAAGCGACTCTGTATGCCTGTGTGTGTGTTGTGTGTGTGTGTGCATGTGTGTATTTTGTTTCTACGCTGCTGCAGACATGTGCAAAATATTCTTTTGGCAGCGACGCTCGCTTGCGCTCCCTTTTACGCTCTTTTTCTCTCTCTTCCTCAGTGATCGCTTATTTTAATCTCTTTGAACTGTAAATAGCTTTACAATGTTGCTGCTGCTGCTGATGCTTGCTTGAGTTGAGTTGAGTTCAGCCCCTTTCAGCCATGCACTTGACTTTGACAATGGCAATGCATTGTTTACTATCGCGCTCTTATCGCGCACTCATTAACTCAACTTGCTTAATAATTAGCCAAAAAAAACGAAAGAAACATAAAGATAAACAAAAACAACAGCAAAAAGAAAGCAAGCAACCAAGCAATAGTTGCGTATTTGTATGTTTAATTCCCATTTATTTATACAGCCGCCACATATGCTAAGCACCTTTACCCCCTCTCTCCCTCTATCCATCTCTCTCTTACGCTCTCCCTCCTCGCTCTCTCTATCCCGATCTATTCGTGTGCTTGTGTATATTCCATTAATAATGACGCTTCGTTTGACCTTGAGCTTTAGAAATGTATGTTTTGTTGTTGTTGTCGTTGTCGGAACACGTTTCTCGCTTAGCTTAACGAAGCTTTTCGGTTTCCTTATCAAACTGGACGATAATTGTCGAGGCATTCGCTCTAATCGAAAGCAAATACAGCTAATGTCATTGTTCTAAGAATGTGCCATTATGTGTACTTAGTAACTAAGTATCCTAATTGGATCCGTAGGAACAACAGCAATGACGTCATCAGTTGTAACCAGAAGTGAATAAAAACGAGATCAACAATCGAGTAAAAAAATAAGAGACACAAAATGTACAACCCATTTATCATTTGTCAGTTCGTCAACATCACATTTTGACATTGACTGCTTTTGGCCAAAGTCGAAAAACGATTTTGTTGTTTTTTAGGGCCATCAAGAACTTGACCCCAAAGCGCGACGCTGACGCTTCAATGCTCCGATCTGTATGGCTATATCTCAACATCTCAGTATCTAACCAGAGATAGAGATATATACATATACTGAATCTGAATCTGTCTCTGTCTCTCTGTGCCATTGAAGTCGCGGCACAGACAGATGGTGGACTACGTTTCTACTACGTGCGATGCCGTTGATTTCCTGGTTTAGAATCATGCAAACAGGTTCACCTTGGCGTATGAGTAACCAGCCAGTTGTTGTTGTTGTTGTTGTGCTTATGCTAGTATTATTATTATTATTATTGTTGTGGTTGTTGTTGTTGTTGTTGCTGCTGCTGTTGCTGCTGCTTTTGCTATGCATGCCAATAAAAATGTGCCCGGAAATGTGCTTGACATTCGCCTACGCGGCAGCAACCTTTTAGCCAGCCCATGGAAATCGAATGGAAATTGTGTTTACTGCCATTTACTACTGTTTACTCGAATCCACTGGTATTCAGTGCTATCTTCGAATGGAAATCGTATCTACTAATAATTACTGCTATTTAGTACTATTTACTAAATTTCACTTATACTTACAACTACATCTAAGCTTTCCTTAATCGCCCTAAACAATATTAAGTATTTCTAGTTTTTACAAATACTTTCTAGATATCAGGAAAAGAAGTTAAGTTAAGTGTATGATTGTTTTATACACTACTAAAAACACTAATGTTTAATGATAATTGTAAGCAACTAAATAGCTAATATAAGAGTTCGGCAAGGTGCACACGTTGAAAACAACACCTACGAAATTAGATATATATTTTTTAAAAATACATATGAAAAGTTCACCATGAAATTTAGAAAATCAAACCCTAGTTTTTGGAAAGCCACAACATTAAATTTTAGAGAATTAGCTTCTGAATAATGGGGCGATGAGTATTCACTTCTATTTACTAGCATTTACTAATAGTATTTGTTTGGTACTCACCAGCAATGTGGGCATTGAGTAGGATGGGCATTCTCTGGCCCGCTGTCGCATCGCTGAGACCTTCTCCTTGGTGAACTCGCAGGTCTCGAGATGGGCGCGCAGCACGGCGGCAAGTAGGCGTGGCTGATCGTCCAGCTCGGTGGCCAAGGCGCGCTGCTGGCCCCGATTCTGTGTGCTCTGCTGCATGGCGGCCAAAATGCGCGCCTTTTCTCGTTTCGGCACGCGACCAAAACGCACAGCTAAAAATAAAGAAGAAAAAATAGTGGAATTAATAATTGTTTAGGCCTTGCAACATGTAAAAATTAATGCAAGAAAGGAAAAAAACAGCAACAGCAACAGCAGGTGCACAGCTGACGACCCGCATAGCGAGTGTTTACTGTAGCCTGGCAGCCCTTTAAACTGGGTCATTGCCTGCTCAGCTGCTCAGCTGTCGTTCAACTCTTTTATTTTTTCTTTTTCTTTTTTTTTGGACTCGTTCTTCACGCTTGCTACACTTTCTCTTTTTTTCTTCTTTTTTGTTTGTTGCTCTTTTTAATTTGCACTAACGAAGCTTTTTGTGTGCATGATGTGGGTGAACTTTCACATTTTGCCCAGCTACAAAGTAGTTGAAATAGGAGCCGAGACACACGTTTCTGGTCACGATTTACGGATCAGCAGAGTCTAATTTATTTTTTTTTAATTTTTCTGATTGGAAGCGTTTGTCTAACTGCAACTCTGTGGCTAGAAAGTTCAGCATTTATTAGCGCAGATTAGCAAACAAAATTTGTGAACAAATGCTGTGCAACTTTTCAATGTCAATTTCTACACAAATCTAAAATTTCACTCAACGAGCGAACGAGAAAAACAAAACCAGCACACTAAAAATAACAAAAGTGAAAAAGGCAATAGCAACAAGCACACACACACACACACACACGCGCAGACACACACACACATTCACACGCAGCGAGACTTGCAGATTTTTCACCACTTTTTCCCCACAGCAGCAGCAGCAGCAGGCGAGAAATCGCTGCTTGACTGAATGACTGCTTGACTGACTGACCCACTTGCCAGGCAGCGAAATTCAGGTCAAACGAAATGGAAAATGAACGCAGCACAAGCAGCAGCAGCAGCAGCTGCGCCAGCGACGACTGCGCGTAGAAATTAGAGCGAGCGACGCCTGCGCCAAAGCCGCAGTCAGCTGCGACGCCTGCGCCGAAACTTTCGTCGCGTCAAAGTTGGTCAAACACGAAGAGAAGAAGAAGCAGCACCAGCAGCAGCAGCAGCTTTTTAGAAAATAGCAAAGCTGCTGCCTACTGCATATTGGCGCGACGCTGCTGCTGCTGCGCTGCTGCTGCCGCCTGAGTTTCATTTCAAGTTTAAAGCTCTTCCGCGGCCAAAAGCGTTGATTAAGAAGAAGCAGAAGCAGAAGAAAAAATCAACATTATCATTATTGTTGTTGTTGTTGCTGCTGCTGCTGCTGCTGTAGTTGTTGTTTTTGTTGTGTTTGCGTTTGCGTTTGATAAACGAGGTCAGCACTTCAATGGCGCTTAAAACGTTAGTTGTTGTTTGAGAGAAGAAAACAAAGCAAAAGGTAAACAAAACGAAAAACGAAAAACGCAAAGCGACAAACGCAAATCAAAGTCAACTCTCGGCTCGACGTCAGAGTAAAAAGTGTGTCTAAATTGCGATTGGCTCGATTTTTGTGTCGCTGGGTGAAAAGCTCTTTGGCGCTGCTTGGAAATTGAAAGCAAAACGCTTTAAGCGAATTTGAGCCATGTTTTGTTTTCTTTTCTTTTTTTTTTTGGTTTTGTGTGGAGTTCGCGATCTTTAGTCTAATTTCTCAACTTACGCGCATTGTGATAATTCACGTTGCCTTTGAGTATGCCTTTCAATATTGGTAATTCTTCCGCCATTTTCTGTTTGGCTTTTGATTTGTGTTTTGTTTTTTTGTTTATTTTATTTTTTAAATAATTTTTGGTAATTCACACACACACATACACACTGGAGAGATTCTAGATTCTCGTTGCTGCTGCACGCGGTGCGCATTTAATTTCCCCTCGGAAAATTCATTAAATTTCCGTTTTGGTTTCTTTTGGCACACACAATTTTTGACTTTGGTTAAGTATTTATTTTATATCTCCTTTGTTTCTTTGAATTTTCGTTTGTTTCGTTTTTTTGTGGTTTGTGTTTTGTGTTTTGTTTCAGGTACTCCAAAAATATATTTTCGGTTTTGTAAAACTTTCTTTAAATATTTGCACTTAATATTTTCTAAATAGATTTATTTTGTTGTTATCAATTCAGGAACTTTGTTTTCTTTTTTTTTTGTTTTAAATTTCTTGTAAAACTTTATTCATAACAATAATTTTTGGGAATTTCAATTTCTTGTTTTGCTTTGATGCAGGCAATTTTTAAATATATTTTCAATATTTTGGTTGTAACTTTTCTTTCGTTTGCCGCGTAATCCAACAGACGTGTGTGGGAGGAGGGGGTGGGGTAACTTTTGAGATTTTGAGACTTGAGGTCGGTCGACTTTTCTTCACATTAACAGAGTTGATATATATATATATTTGGATATATACTTTAGATATTTGTTTGTATAATTATTGTAATTGTTATACACGCGAGAAGAAGAAGAACTGCGTTAAAATACTTAAATCGTGGTACATATTGCTGTACATTTGATGTGATTGAAATATTGATAATTCGCTAACATGACAAAACTCGACAAGGTCTCGAACGCGACTAACTGTAAAAAGCAAAAGCACGTTACGAATATACCCCAAAGGTAGCTGCGAGACTGAGACCGAAACGGAGACTGAGACTAACAGCGACCAACACAACACAAACACAAACAGAAACAAAAACGCCGCTGACAGCAGAGCACAAAAAAGGGGCAGAGCCAAAGACCAACGCAAAGTGCCAAAGAGAGCGGTGCCGGAGAGCGAACGCACGCAGAGAGAGGAGCCAACGCAAAGCAGAGCAAGTGAAGAGCGGCTCTCTTTGATTGAATTATATGTTGTGATAAGCCAAAGAACGCAAGTTAAATGCTTACTCAGACCTATTCTGCTCTTCAAACAGTGACTAATAATAACAAACAGAAAACAATATTTATTTCAATGCAAGACTTACAAAACAGCACACACTGAAAGAGAGATAATGAACTGATAAGCTCCAATCGATGATAAGCTTGCCACACAACAAGCTCTTTTATCTCTTTTATCTCCAACACGAAAGTTCAATGCTCGGGGCGCCAAAATGCAAACAATAAACCAAGTGTAATGAAGAGAGTACTTTTGACAAATACGACACTCTTACGCGCAGCAGCGCATGCTCTTAAATGCGCTGAGCTTTTCAACACACCAAAGAGCGCGCTGTGTTGAGTATGCCGTTTAAGAGAGAGTGAGAGAGCGCGCGCCGTAAGAGCTTTACGCGAGCTTTTAGCAACAATTGCGGCGTTTTGTAGGCGCCGACGCGCATACGCATTGTGTATGTTAGGTGGTATTTCGGATGCTGCTGATGCCAGTTAACCCATAATGAGAGACTTAAAATACAAATTTGTCATTTACGATTTGACGTTGGCTTAGTTTATGACACCGTGCATGAGCGAGACAGATGCATATGCAATAAAAGAAAACTGATGCAAATCGAAGAGTGCTCGAAGCGTCTAGTTATATGTCAGGGACAGTTATGCGATGCACATTTTCCAGATCAAAGCTAAATGCTACGAAACAAACTATAAATAAAATCGGTAAATTTAGGTCAAAATTTTGTGAGTCAGTTTTTGAGTCATGCGAGCAAATTTAATGATTATTTAAAGCGTATGCAAAGAAGAAACAACTTCAAATTGTCAACGCATTTCGCACGCCATAAAGAAAAATAAGATTAAAAAGGAGCCATAATTTGACAACAACCACAAAGAGACAAACAAACAAAAAGTTCGTTGAACTTTTGCGTTCGAAATGAGGCCAAAAAGCCAACAATGACGACGACGAAAGCCAAACAAAAAGCAACAACAGACAAATTTTATAATATGAGCGAATCGAAGCAAAGCTTTGTTGTTGCAACGTCATTGCCTCACTTTTTTTTGTACGCATATTTCTGGCAACGAAAGTAAAAGTGAAAGTTGCTGGTAGAAATTTCGAGCGTGTTCGCAATGAGGAAGAAGAAGCAGAAGACAAAGCAGATAAGGAAGAAGAAGCAGTAGGAGCAGGCGATGTCGCCAAAAGTAGGCCTATAAACTCAACGCGGGGTGTTAATTACATAAGACTCAGATACGACAGAAAAAAAACAAACTGTAATATTTTTGTGCAAGCTTTGGGATTAATTATTTACGTGTAACAAGTAATGCTGCAAGAAGCACAAATATTGCAGCAATTAATCAAATCTTTAGTTTTATTTATTTATTTATACCAAAGCAGTAATTATATTAAATACAAATTCTGCCTCGCACAATTTTCACTATTTAATTTTTTTAAACCAGAGCAGAAACTCGTTTACAATAATAATACGCGGTGCTGTTGCCATAATAATTGCCCCATCATTTTACAGCAATTAAAAGCCAATTAACAAGTCTTCAGCCACATTTCACTTTCACTCTCACTCTCTCTCTATCTCTCCATCTCTCTCTCTCCCTCCCACCAACTGGCAGTCGTCTCTAACCTCAATTCCGACGCTATTCAACACAACTGACAATTTGACAGCGATACTCAGAAAGCTCACCTGTCCCCCCTTCCCCTTCCCTACTCAGTGCTTTCTCTAATAAGCAATAACAATTCGAAGAGCAATTGTTCGCATTGTTATTATTGTTGTTATTATTAGGGTGTTACTGGCTCTAAGACTTCCCGTATTACGGCGAACTCAGCTGGCAGCTGAGGCGCTAATTGCAAGCCAAATTATTGAGAAAACAATAAAAAATAACAGCCACAAAATGCTTATGTTTTCCCTATGCTTTTTACGGAAAAAAAGTTCAATGCACTTGCTCTCAACGGAAAAGGTGAAATTGAAGTGTGTTGGGACTGTGCTGGGAGTGTGGGGAAATGCGGAGTGAGGTAGGCCTACTTTCGGCTGCTGCTGCTCTTGTTGTTGTTGTTGTTGTAGGTGATTCACAAGCTTTACGTAAAATTAAATAAGCGACACAATTGTTGAAGTTGTTGTTGTTTCTACTGCTGCTGCTTGCGTAAGTTGTTTACCGAAAAATGATCGCAAAGAGAAGCTGACAAAATAGACTGCGAAACAAAAGTAGAGAAACGAAAGAAGAAATGTAATAAAAACAAAACAGACAAGACAAATAAAAATGTGTAAAGAAGAAACAAAAAAACACATAACAACAAAAGCAAACATTTTTAGTTTGTTTTTCAAGTAGCTGCCAGCAATTTCGAGGAACTGCAACAAGTTGTGACAAAAGAAAGCTCTCTCCGCGATCGCCAGGCCAAAGTCTCAATTTACATAAACATAAACATAAACATTAACATTAGCATTAACATAAACATAAATATATGCTTATAGTTTTATGGGCATGCATATTTCATTTTGTGGGTCACGAAAATTCCCCACTGTATGCGAGGGCGGGACGAAGGGGCTGAGGGAGGTCAGACGAAGGCAGCGACGAGGGCGATGTGTGTTCAATAACACTGGCAACAACAACAACAGTAACAGCAACAGCAACAAGAGCAGACCCTGTGCCATATTACAATTATTATTAATTTCACAACACATGAAAAGGTCACGCTCATAAATACATGACACACACACACACACACACATGCATTCTTACATTTTTCATCAATAAATCGAAAGCCAAAACAAAGGCAAAACTCAGACAAAAGACTCCATGAGTCGCATGTATTTTATTTTTGTTAATTATTTATATATATGTTTACTGTACATATTTTTATTTTTAATTTCTTTGCTACGTAATTTGCTCAATAAGTATTGAATTGCAAAAAAAAAAGAAAGAAAAAATCAAATTCCAAATTGAAGACAAGAAAAGAGAGCCAGCCCAGCACATGCAAATCGTATGCCAAACTCATATGCAAAGTTAGCCTGCACTTATAAATTAAATGCGACGAACGAACGAACGAGCGAATGAACGCACCAAGGGAATGCCAAACAAGCAGCAGCAGCAGCAGCAAGCGGACCTCGAGCATTTTGTTGTTGTGCTGCTGCTGCTGCTGCTGTTCATAATTATTTTCAAATAAATGCGCGCCAAGGCAACCGCCAATTGCAATTGCAATTTGCAATGCGCGAAGTCGCGCAACCGAACGCAGCACTGCAACTGAGGCGAATGACCGTGCCTGACCCAAATAAAAGTCGCTGCACTCGCACACACAACAAAGGCGACAAATGCTCGCCTGCCTGCCTGCCTGCCTGCTTGCTCGCACGTATGTACGCACGCACGCACGCTCTCCCTCGCTCACTCGCCTGCTCTCTCGTCGTCATCGTCGTCGTCGTCATCGTGTGCAAAAACAAAATTGCAGGCAAGAAGAAAAAGCGCAGCGCGCATTTAAAATGAGGCCGAGTGCAATGAACAGCATTCAGCGCACAAGAGAGCACTGCTTGTGTATGTGTGTGTGTGTGTGTGTGCTTGTGCGAGAGAGAGTGGGAGAGCGAGCCTATGCAAATGCAGTTCGGCTGCTGCTGCTGCTGCAGCTGCAGTCGAACAAGTTGCGCTGCTGCCGTCGCTGAGATGTTGCAATGCGAAACCTTCGAGAAATTTTACAAGAGTCGTTGAACTCGCGCCATGTGTCGGTCGGTCGGTCGGTCGTTTAACTGTGCCCCAAAACAGCAGCAACGCCGATTGCAGCAATGTTGGCTGTGGCTCGACTCAACTCGGCTCGTCTCGTCTCGGCTCCACTTGAAGCTTGAAACTAGTTTGATGCCGAGGCATTGAAAAAGCGAAAGTACATTTTTCTGCTGCCCGTCGCTCGTGCTCGTGTTCGTGTTCGGCTCTTGTAGTTGGCGCTCGTATAACGTTCGTTCGTTCGAGGTAAATGAACCTTTTGAAGGTTCAACTTGCGTAGTAGGCGAAGTCAACGTCGACGTCGACTGCGCGCTGTGTAAAACAAGTTTGTTACGTTTGTTGCTGCTGCTGCGCTGGTGCTGCTGCTTTTTTTTGACTACTTTGTTTCGCGCTCTTTTCTTCGCAATTTCACCGTTAAGCCCACAAAGCAACAAATACAGGTGAAGCGCAACGACTTTATGTAACAGCTGCAGCGGGGGGGAAAGAGAAAGAGCAACAAAACTTGTCGCTGCTCGCTGCTCGTTGCTCGCTTGTTGATGATGCGTGTCACGCGTAAACTGATTTCACTCACAAGAAACAAAAGTCAATTGTATAATAATAACAATAATGAGCACACCAATCTCTTATGTATGCAACACGAACATTAACATTACAAATTTCAATAGCGAAACGTTTTGTTAACCTTCCGCAAGCTGCAACAGTTCACACCTTAGCAAAAAGCAAAAGTCAACGATTCGAGTTCGAGTTCCAGTTCGTATTCGTATTCGAATTCGAGATTCGAATTCAAATTGCATTGAGAACACTCAACTCAAACCCACCCACATTAAATGCACATCATTACCATCGTTAGGCATTTCAACTTCATCATTGGCTAGTTGTACTTGAAGCTTTTGACCCTCCTCCTCCACCCATCCTCGCATCACCACCTAGCAAGCCCACACATGCTAAAAGCTGCACCCTCCACAAAGCGAGTTCACAGCCAGCCCAAACCCAAATCCAATTGGAACCCAGGCCAATCATTTTTTTTTCTAGTAGCCTCCAATATTATTTTAGTCAACACCTCGTCGCTGCTTGTGTGTGCATGTGTGTGTGTGTGTGTGTGTGTGTGTAGCACTGGCATTTTAATGTATTTGTAATTGACCTGAATAAAGTTCAAAACACTCGCAGCGGCACAACGATGACGGCAAGGCAAAATCTACATGCAAGTTGCTGTTGTTGTTGTTGTGTGTAGCCTCAAAATAATAATGATTGCGACAACAACAACAGCAACAACAACAACAACAACGTCATTCTATTGCCTACTGCTTCTAGCTGTTGTTCACACACATGCATAACTATACAAAAAAAAATAGAAATAAAATGTTTGCCTCTGATAATTGACAATTGTCTGATTATTATTTCTATGTATTCTGCTCTTGGCTCAACTTCACAGATAATTGTAGTTTTTTTTATGGTTTTCAGATACAAAATTATATGTGTTTTTTGGAAGTATATATATATATATATATATATATATATATATATTTAGTTTAAAATTGAAGTTTTATGGAATGTCTTTATCTATAACTGCTTAAAGTAGATCTTTCAGTCTTATTTATTCTTTATGTGGCATGTTTTTTTTTTACTTCAATGCATATTTACTTTCAATTTGCTTAACCTCGCGCTAATTTAAGTTCGTTTCAATTAAAATAAACATGCTGCACATGATCTGAAAACTAATAAAAATGTCTACAAATAAAATGAAAATAACTGCAAACATTTCTCTACGGCGACAACTATAAATTTAAACAATTCAACATAAAACAAAACAAAAAAGAAAACCAAATGCAAAATGAGCAGCAAATCAAATGAGTAAAAAGCTTGTTTACTATCTCACACACACACACACACAAACGCACACACACATGCACAAGCACCTTCACTGTTGCTGCTGTTCAGCTGCTGCTGCTACTGTCGCTGCTGCTGCTGCGTCGCTGCTTTGGGTGACCCAGTTTCGTCGGTCAATGAACTGAGTGCTGCTGTCGAGGCTGAATTGTTTCAGTGGGTAAGAGTGGGAGAGTGGGAGAGAGAGAGAGAGAGAGGGTGTCGCCTGGTTCGTGTTTGTTGTTTGCTGTTCGCTTTTTTCTTTTTTTTGGGGGGCGCTCTGTCCATTGGAGAGAGTATGAGTTAGTATGTGTGTGCCTGTGTGTGTGTGTGCCTGTGTGTGTGCGCTAAATTTCGGTTTCGTTTTCATTTTGACGGCGCGTCTTGCGTTTATTTTCGTATCTTTGCAATAGGCAACACTGACACACACACACACACACATACACACAGACACACACAGACAAACAAAATGGCGCCTAATAAATATTACTACACACGAAAAGAAATTATGAAAGCCGTAAAAAGAAAGTGTTTCGAAATAGCCCAGTGTGGAAAAAAGTGAAAGTCTGCATATTATGTGCACAATGCACACGGAGAAGATGTGATAAATTAAATAAACACTCAATTATCAATTTTTTCTCCATTTTTTTTCCATTTTTTTGGCAGCAACAATTTCTGGGTCAGAGCTCGCTTTTTCAAAAGTAACTGTAAATATTTCGACATCAGCCCACATACAACATGCTCATGCTTGCATGCATATGCTTGTATAAATTTAAGTTTCCTTGAAAGATAAGGCAAGCGAGGGCAGTGCTGCCGACGCAGAGCGCCAGCAGCGACTGCGACTGCGACATCGACTGTGCTTAAATAGCACACGGTCATTTTTATTATAAACAATTCGAATGTTTTGTTTTTTTTTTGTTTTTTTTTTTTGTGCTGTTGCCGAGTTTGAGTTTGCTGCTATTTTGATGGCGGCCGTATCTTAATGTTTTTTTATTCTTTTTTTTGGGGGTTTTTTATTGAAATTTCACTGTTGTTGTTGTTGTTGTGTGCGTAGAACTAGTTCAAGGATTTGCCAATTTCTAAATTGTTTAGCTCATGTATAATCAAAAAAATAAAATATATATATTGTATGTGTGTCAAACTTTTGAATAACTCTGCTGGACTTTTTTTTTTGTTCGTTTCGTTTCTTCCCAATGCTTTTTACGCGCCCCAAAAAAACAAAAAACACAAAATCCAATCCATCAATTACAACATACACACAGACACAGACACACACACACACGCATACATATGTAACAGCTACTACATATTATTATTATTAAGCACAGGCTGCGACTGCGTGCTGCAGTCGACGTCGCTGCTCTCGCTCTTTCTCTTTCACTCACACTTGGGCAGCAGCATGAACCACTTTCGTTTTCGACAGCAACATGGCCGCCATAATAGAAAGAAGAAGAGCCACAGCGACAGGCAAAAGTCAATGAACGTTGCGAGTGTGTGCGTGTGTGTGTGTGTGTGTGTGTGAGTGAGCGAGCACTTTTTTCATTTCTTTCTTTCTTTCTTGGCTTTTGGCTATGTTTTTTGATGTATTTTTATTATGCATTTATGTTGGCCGCTTTCATAATCGATATGAACGTCGCGGCGCTTCCTGTATAATTTTCCGGGCTTGCGTTTAATTTAAACAAATTATTACAAAATTGAATAAGAGCATAACGCAATGAGAAATTGTGAAAGATCGCGCGAGAGAGCGAACAGAGCGGCAGAGCGAAGAGAGCGAAGAGAGTGCGATTTGGCCTCGCTGTCTTTCATGGATTTGGGTTAAGTGCGTTCATTCAACTTTTAACACAATTTCGAAATGGCGCGCAGTTGTTTTTGTTGCTGCTCCCATTTGTCATGCGGGTGTTGGAAATTTGTTTAAACAAAATTAACATATGTATGCTCACAGACACACTCACACACATGCGATTGCTTGCTGTAAGTGTGTGAGTGTGTGAGTAGAGGCAGCCAACAACTTTTACTTTGCCGTGAAATCGGCGCGCTGAACAAATGTTGCAACACACACACAGACACAAACACACACACAAACACAAATTTCGTTCATGGCTGGTCAATGAACTCGTCGTCGTTAGTCGTTTTTGTCTTTCGTTAAGTTTCGTTATGCTTCGTCGTTTTATGGCATTATAGTTTTGAATGCTATTGAGCTTGACTCTCTCGCTGAGAGCGAGCGAGCGAGCGAGCGAGGATACGATTGGGCGATTGGGCGATTAAAGGAGAGTGCAGATAAATAGAAAAAGGTTAGGGGTACTCACCATCTCGACTCATGCCGACGGCAATGCACTTTTTCAGGCGACAATATTGACAACGATTGCGATTGATACGCAAAATGCTGCACTGTTGATTCTTGGTGCACGGCCGATATTGGATCTTTTGCTGTATGGAGCGACGGAAGAAACCCTGCAAGTATCAAAGTTCAAGTTGCCAATTTTAATATATATGTAAATTGTAATTATATTTATATTTATTATGAATATATGTATATATATTACTAATGATTGAGAGCCTACAACTAAATCAGAATTGGAGTGATAATAAAGCAATTGTTTGTCTATATTTTCTATATCAAAATAGACTCATTTGTCGCCTTCTATTTTATGTATATCTAAAGCAAGGTTGCAAGTTTTTCAATTATCTCATATATATATATTATATACTCCTACTATCTTATATATTTATATATATACCTGCTGATTCAGAGACTACAACTAAAACAAAGTTGCAAGGGTCTTAAGGGAATTACAATTTTCTATATTTATAAATATAACCAATGATTAAATAGTAACAATTAAATCAAAGTTGGAAGGTTAATAAAGCAGTGTATTTAATTTATTTTATATATGTCAAATTATAGTCTATTGCCACCTACATCGGCGCTGGCCTCCTCAATTGCTGACTTGTTGCTGTTGTTGCTGTTGCTGCTGTTGCTTAAGGCCGTGTCCAGTTTCTCGTCAAACTTCTGACAGAGATAGTTCAGCTGGGAGGCTTCCAGTCGCTGGTGGTGCTGTTCGCACAGCTCATCGTCACAGCCCGAATCCTGAGCATCCATATCCTCCAGCTGCTTCTGCTGCTGATCGTCATCGCTGCTGCTGTTGCTGCTGCTGTTGCTGTTGCACGTGCAGCAATTGCCAATGCTGTTGGTCAGAGATTGAGTGCTTGAATTGCTGAGCAGCGAACAATTGCTGTCGGAACTATCGCGACGCTGTTGTTGCTGTTGTTGTTGCAACTGTTGCTGCTGCTGCTGCTGTTGATGTTGTTGCGACTGCAGCTGGTGTTGCTGCTGCTGCTGCTGCTGTTGTTGCTGCTGCTGCTGCTGCTGTTGCTGCTGAGTTTGTTGGCGCAACAAATTGGCAATTTCTTTGTGTGTTTGCGCGGAAAAAGGACTATCGCAATGCAGTTGATTCAGCTTGTTGCTGTTGCTGGTGGGTCTGGGTGCAACTGTAGCTGCTGTTGCTGTTGCTGCTGTGTTTGTTTCCGTTTTTTCCTCATGCTGCTGCTGCAACTCGCGTTGCTTCAACTCTCGCGCATAGCGTATTTTCTTCCAGGGGCATTGATATTGCTCGTAGCCACTGCCATCCTCAACAGCACCAGCACCAGCAGCAGCTGCAGCAGCAGCAACTGTTGCTGTTGCAGTGAGTTGAGCATCGTCGTCGCTATTGGGACAATCTTCGTCAATGCCCGATTCGCTGTCATTTGGCTTTGGTGTTGCTGTTGCTGATGCTGCTGTTGCAATTGCTGTTGCACTTGGCTGTTGCAGCAACAATACAATCTGTTGTTGCTGCTGACTAATACTATTTGTTGCTGCTGTTGCTGCTGCTGTTGTTATCTGTTTGGTGGTTGTCTTTACTAATGTTGCAGGTGTTTGCTGTTGTTGCTGTTGCTGTTGCTCTTCGTTTTTCAGTCTTTTGCGTTGCTGTTGCTGTTGTTGCAGGTAAACAATTTGTCTGGGTTGCTGCTGCTGCTGTTGCTGCTGCTGCTGCTGCTTGCTGAGCGGTGCAGATTCCAACAGTTTAACCAATGCCGAATGCTGCTGCTTCAACTGTTGGCTCTTGAACTGTTGCTGCTGCTGTGGCAACTGATGCAGCTGCTGCTGCTGCATATGTTGCTGCGGCTGCTGCTGTTGCTGTGTTGCACTGACAATATGCACATTGCCACTGCTGTTGCCGGCAGCTGTTAGCAGCACAATCGTTGTGCTGTGTTGCTGCTGCTGTGGCAACTGTTGGTGCTGGTGCTGCTGCTGCTGCTGTTGCTGCTGTTGCTGTTGTTCCATTGCACAAACCATTTTGTTATGTTAAAAATAAAACTTTGCTTTTCTTTTTTTGGTACCACAAATGACACTTGAACTCTTTCCTCTGCTCTCCTCTGCTGCTGCTGCTGTTGCTGTTGCTGCTGTTGATTTTTGTTGCTCTACAATTTGCTAATAAGGAACATTGCGATTGCTTTTTGCTTTTTGCATTTTGCTTTTGCTTTTGATTTGATTTCAACTTGAAATTCAAATTTCAAAATGCACTTTTTACACCAACAAATTTGAGCGCCAAAAAACTTTTGCTGCGCTTTTCACGGAAATGGAAGTCTTTATGATCTCTCTCTCTCTCTCTCTCTCTCTCTTCTCTCTCTTTGTATTTGTTGCACTTCACTGGCACCAATAAAAATAATAATATGTTACTTTATTTGATTATTTAAACTATTTGTTTTGCTATAGCTTTTTTGTAACGTGTTTTTTTTTGCTCTTTTCTTTTGTAGCCGTTTCAGTTTTGTGTTTCGCGCGCTTTTCTTGCTCTGCACAACCGCTGCCAACGACGAGCAATTTGCGAATGAAAGCAGCGCCAACAGCTCCAACGACTGATGCCTGCTGCTCGCTGCATGCTTCGGCTCAAGCTCGTCGTGCTCGTCGGCTCTCTCTCTCTTTCTCTCTCTATCCCGCTCGCTTGCTGGCTTGCTCTCTCGCAATGCTCCCGTTTTGCTGCTGGGGTCGTCGTTTGGCTCTCTCTCTCTCTCTCTCTCACTGGTCGCTGCTAGCCTCGCGCTACATATTGTTGTTGTTGTTGTTGCTGTGTGTATCAACTGAGGACATTCACTCCAACGCTGCAAACGTCGACGTCGACGTCGACGCGGGCAGCTAACAATAGACGCCGCTGGCACTGCCACTGCTGCTGCTGTTGCTGCTGCTGCTGCTGCTGCATTTGATGGGGGCGCTGTGTTTATTGTAAACAATTCTTGGAACACCTACGCGACGCAGATTTAAGGTAGCTTCTGCTACCTGCCACCTGACTGATCAGCTTTGTTTGATAACAGCAGCAACAACAGCAAACATATTATTCTATGTAGGTGCTTTTTTCTATTTTTTTCCCTTTTTTTGTTGGTTGAGTGACAAATAAGATTAATTGATATTGCGTAGGGGTTGGGCGGTAAGTTGGGGGCAGATATTGGGGGCAAATAGTGATATCAACGCGTATGACAGGCATAAGAGGATCTTAGATGTGGCACAGCTCTCGACATGAACTCAACATGAACTAGTATTTTTTTTTATTTTTTTTTTGGTGGGTGTAACATTCCCGACTTTCCACAGATTGTCGAGTGTTTGTTGTGGGGGGATTATGATTTCCAGCACGGCGACTTTGTTGTTGTCAACCGATTAATCATGAAACTTTAGTTTCTATCGTTAGAAATTGCTGACAAAAACTGTTGCCCCAATTTAAGTAAGCCGGGAGACTACTCAAAAATACCATTAAAAAATAAAAAATAAATGTAAATAAATATATACATATATATACTTATGCTACACATTATGGCTGTCAAGATGAAACGCCTCGTTATTAATAATACTCTTATTAAATAATATTTCGGCTCGCGCGCCCTGTTTGTATGTCATTTCTTTCTTTCGTATTTACTTTTTTAAGTTTTTGAGGCCACCGAAAACGTAGACAACAGAAACGTAGCAGCCCCGCTCCACGCTCCACGCTCCCCGCTCCCTTCGCTGCTACATACAACAAATGCCCAAACGTAACAACGACTCATGCTGGAAGGCTACGTAACCGAAACGACGTCGACGACGACGTCAACATAATACGACGACGTCAGCAGAGGTTGGCTGGCTGACTGGCAGTTCAGTTCAATGAACCCCGCCATTGTCGTGACCCACTTTTCGGTCAAATACCTCCAAATGTGGAGCTGCTGAGCGGCCAAGCCGAGTGGCCGAGCAAACACGAATGAGACGTCGAGCAATCGAACGAACGAACGCACGAACGAACGAACGACCGAGCGTACGAACAAACGAACGGCAGACTCGCGCTCTCAATTTGCTGTGCGCTCTCTCAGAGTGCATTTGCATGCGAATTTGTTCTTGTCAGTCGGCTGCTGCTGCTGCTGCTGCTGCAGTTTCCAAGCCTTTGCTTTAGCTTTTTGGTTTGGAGTTCATTTGAGCTGGCGGTCGGTCAACGACACAGAAACCTCAGGCGGGCGGACGGGCGGACGGACGGACGGACCAATGCATGTTTTGTGGGCTTGGCGGCAGCGTCAAAGGCAAAGGCAAAGGCAATTGCAACGGCGAATAGATGGCTAAAATGCGTTCAAGGAAATCTTTGGCAATGCAACATGCTAAAAATGCAGTGTTGTGTGTTTTTTTTTAATTTTCTTTTTTGGGATAGGCTCACTTAAAGTTACATCAGCCGTCAGCAGTTGATCTCTGTATTTTTGTTATATAATTGAAAACGACAAATAGTGCAAATTAATTGAGCAAAACTCAAGAGTTGAGTTCAATGCACTCAGCAGCACCAGCAGCGACAATTTGCACTCATTTCAATGGCTCACAGCCCCCGCAAACGAACTTCGGCCAAGTCGCGATTTACTTTTTTCTTCTTGTTTTTTTTTTTTTGCAAATAGCAACGAAGAACTTTCGGGAACAGCTGTGCCCGTTTCGCGTTATTTTCTGCTCTCTTCTTGGGCTTCTTCTTCTTCACCTGCATAGGCTCTCTGTCTCTCAATGGCGCCTCTCTCGCGCGCTCTCACTGTATGTGTGTTTGACTCTCTTGGTCTGGCTGCCAAATGTGAATGAACTCTGCTGGCAGCTGCAATGCGAATAACAAGTTTCAAAGGAAAGTGAGAGCATTTCACGTTACACACATTCGTCTAGCTGGCTTGCGTACACATACACTCATACACACATGCACATATACACATATAAATGCGAATGCGAATGCATGTGTGTGTGTGTGTGTGTATTGGACAACGTGCCGTAAAGTAGCCAAGCGTTTTTCCCCCACTCCCCTTTGCATGATTCGACATCGTCATCATCTCATCATCATCATCATCAGCGTCATCATCAGCACCATCATCATTATAATTCATTTTTTGTTTGCTAACAATTTTTGGGGCTGCTTTAGCGCAACTCAGCCATGGCACACTTGGGCCCGCTCCCCGCCCCCCCTGTTAGAATGATGGGGCGCATGCGGGGATCAGTTGGGATCAGTCAAAGCGTTTTTTTAAATCGCCATCGACTCATCGAAAACTCATGAATGAAAAGCAAAGCGAATATATATATACATATATATGTATATATATATATGAGAATATATATCTACCTGCTGAAGCGATCGCTTGTTGATCAGTTGAACAATTGACTATGACTACTTGACCTGCATTCCATTTGGCTACTTGAAGTCACTCAGCTTTGACTACTGTCAGAACTTGACATCAATATGGATTCCACAGAATTTGTTTTCACTCGAATTTAAGCTGTTCTCGCTTAAGGCAACGATTTAAAGGATACTAAAAGTGTAGCTGGCCTTTAATCATACTCGAATAGATTCTTCTTTCTTGTAAACTTTATAAATATTTTTTAATTATTTAAATTTAAATTTAATTTTAAACTTTATTTTTAGTGTCATCGAATTTTTAATTTCTGGTATTTTTAATAATGGTTTCAAATTTAATTTAATTTATTTCTTACTTTTTTGTATTTTTAATAAACATTTTCAATTTGCAATTAAATTGTATTTTAATAAAAATTCAAAATTGTATATTAAATTGTATTTTAAATATACTTAAATCTATCTTTTATTTCTATGTATTTGTAATTTTTAATTAGAAGTTTTAAACTTTATTTACTATTTTTTTTTAATGAAATCTTCGATCTCTGCCAATCTCTGGTTTACTTTAGCACGCCCACAACTTGTAACATTGATTGCGCTCTTTTAAGCTTCTCCCCCTCTCCCTTTCCCCACTGGTTTTCTTCTATTTTATGAGTTTTTGGTCTTGTTGTTGTTCTTGCTGCTGGATGCGTAAGCAATTAGCACGTGCCGCGAATGAGGCACTCAGAAAGAGCCGGAACTTTATGGCGCTTTACAGTTGATTCGACATTCGTCACGCTTGGCTTGGGCGTTAATATGACTGCCTCAGAGTCTGAGTTATGCCGGTGGCAAGCCGCTGCTGGGAATTGAATTGGTAAGAGGCAAAGCCAAACTGTTTTCAGCTCATATTTCACTTGGCCAGCGAGCAGCGACGATTAGTTGACGAAAATATGCACAATAAATAAATGATGTTTAAATTACAAGTCGAGCAGCGGCGGCCAATGCTAGCCATTCAGCGCATTCAGGTCAGAGTTCAACGCACCGAGTGCACAAGGATATTTCGTACGCCTGGCCAACACACACAGCGTGTGCCACCCCCAACCCACCCACTCACAGCAGCAGCAGCAGCCGCAGCAGCAGCGCAGTCGTCAGCGTCGTAGTAAAAGGAACACGAGGTCAGCAGCACGTAGCCAGTCAGCCAGCCAGTCAGCCACCAGCTAGCTATATACACATTTCCAACTCACCCCCAAACAGAGCAGCAGCAAGTGTTTCCCTTTGGCCTCGTGCTTATTGACGTCACTTCTGCAGTTGGCTGCTGCTGCTGCTGCTGGCTGAGTTCGTTCAACTCGTTATGTTGGCTCATGGTCGCCTCGCCATGCACTCGAGTTGGGTTGGGTTGGGTTGGGTCGGTTTTCGGTTTTAGGTTTTGGGTTTTGGGATTTCGTTTTTTGGGGTTGGTTGAGCCACACAGGAAATAATGCTGCTATCAAGTGAAAGCACCTGAATCGCCATTAATCATAGCCAATCAATAATTGCCATTTAACCGTTTCAGCAAATAATTGAGGCAAATATCTAAATGACTTACATAAATCGGTAATTGCTGCAATTAATGTACTTATTGACTTTGGATACAAATGATCTTAATCCACCCACAAACACACCACGAATTCAAAGCTAAGCATTTCCAGAAACAGAACTGAGGCATTTGTGGAAGGAGGGGGAGTAGAACAGACGGCATAAACATATTGAACTCGATAATGGGGCAAACGGAAATACCTTTCACATTTCTCACCAGCTGCGAAGGGCAACCAAAAGAATGCAAAAAAAATAAAATGAAAGAGAGAGAGAGATAGAGAGAGGGACAAATTATCCTGCCAGGGACAGCAGCATCTGAGCGCCCAAAATGCAAAAATAACGCGAAGAAGAACAAGAAGAAGAAGGAGAAGGGGCAGAAGAAGAAGAACGAGCAGTCAAGGAGACCAACGATTGAGGACATTGCACCGCAATAACCTTAAAGAAGCAGCACAGGCTGAATCAGACACACTAACAAAGAAAGAGAGAGAATGAGAGAGAGAGTAACGGCGGAGAGAGCGCAGCATGGCCCTCGCTCTCTGCTCTGACTTGGCGCACAGCAAAAAAAAACAGTGCTTGCTTCAAAGAACTTTTTTTTGCATAAGCAACGATGGAACGAAGAGAGGAACGCGGTGGGTATACGAAACAAGCTATGTGCCTAGAAAAATACCAGCGATTGCTGGAGAGGGAGAGGGAGAGAGAGAGAGCAATGCACAGTTAGAAAGCTCCAGTTCGACGAATGCGAATTGTAGTCGTCGGCGTGGGCAGAGGAAATGACCTCAGAAAGGAAATGCAATGCATTTAATTGGCCAAATGTGAGTAAAATATGAACAGTTAGAGTCGAGTTGTTGAGGTAGGTAAAAAACTAGATGTGTTTTTAACTGCTTGATCAGACTGTCAGCAGCGAGCAGCGAAAGAAGCGAAATCGGTAAAATGAGGAAAACTAATTTCATAAGAATTCATTTTAGTGTTTGTCTGTCATAGTTTTTATGTTTACCAAGTTTATGTTTCTACATGAACAACATTGAATAAACAGTTAACAAATAACCTTCTACTGGCTATAGATAAATTTTTTATTCACATATTTAATGGATATTTGGCTCTAATCTACGATCGCCGAAGTGGGCTCGATGTAATAATAATTCTAATAGTGAATAACGTGTTTGCTAAGATTGTTTTTATGCACAAGCAACATTAAATAAACAGTTAAAAAACCATCTACTACTGGCTATATACCTAACAGATTTTTATTTCTAGATTTTATGGATGTTTTGATAGATTGGAATCGCTAAAGTGGGTTCGATGTAATATTAATACTAATAACAATTTACATGTTGTTTAAGTTGTAAATATAAATAGTTAAAAATCAACCTAATATTTGTTATGGTGCTTGTAGATTTTTTATTTACAGATTTAATAGATATTTAATAATAATACCAATAATTATTTTATTTTTCTAATTTTTCTCATCTATTTTATACAAACAACATAAAGAAAAACTGATTGATTTAATGAATATTCTGGCATTCAATCTAGAAACGATAAACTGGTGTCTTTATAATAATAGCACTAATACTAATACATTTGAGCTCTCCTAGCTATGATTATATGCATTTTCTTAAATCATTGCTTGGATATTCTCAGATATATTATTTATGTTATATTATTGCTGTGCATCACAACGACAACCTTCTCAAGTTGAGAACCGAGCTGTCCTTTAACCGGTGCAATGAACTCAAAGCGTGCCAAGCAGCAAATTGTCAGCCAGGCAATAGAATATGGGAAAGATGGGGCAGGTGGGGGGAGGAGTAGGAAATCAGGCACAGAGCGGGAAGAAGGCAGCTCGTGGTGCTAAAATTGGCGCGCTCGCAATGGAAGACACCTGTGCCATGTCAAGCAATGAACAGAAAGTGCCGCCCACCGCCCACCGCCCACAGTCGCCTCAGAAAACGTTTCACTTTTCGCTGCTGTTGCTTCTCAGAGGGTGCAGCAGCAGCAGCAGCAGCTAAGCAGAGGCGGGGGTGGAGGTGGAGGTGGAGGGGGTTTGCAGCAGGGTTGTACACTTTGCTTTGACCCAGTTTGCGTGCGTTGAACTTCTGCCACGGCCGGATGAGAGCTCTCTCTCTCACTCTCAGGTCTATGCTAAGCAGAGGGGAGTGGGAAGGGGTTGGGTGTGGGTGTCGGGGGTGGGCGAAGTGAGCTGACTGCGGTTGGCTGTGCTACGTACAACAACAATGCTTTTAGGGGTTACGCGCTATGTAAGTGTGCATGTGTGTGTGTGTGTGTAGGTGTGTAGGTGTGTGTGTGTGTAACGAAAGTGTTTTGCCAGCCGCTAGGTGGCGCTGCTGCAGCGTTAACCTTAAAAATTGCTGACTGGCTGCTGCTGCTGCTGCTGTTGGTCATGTGACGATTGGTCGCTGCAGCTGTGTGCTGTGTGCTGTGGAGCAATGACCGCAGCTCGGCAAGAGTTGAAGGATAACGGAACGAGCTAAAATGCAGTTTGGCCAAAGGAGTCAATTGGCCAGCTGAGTGTGTGTGTGTTTTAGCCAATAGTTCAGCTTGTGCCTGCTCAATTAAAGGGCAACCATAATTAACTGCTGACCCCAAGCTGATTGATGTTGTTGTTGTTGTTGCTGTTTCAAGCCAAATTCAATCACACTTTTTGTGCCGCAGAAGAGTCGAGTGTGTTCCACTTTCTTTGACTGCTCATATTTATATACACACTATATATATATATATATTATATATATATGTACCTGTATGTATCTATGTATATTTATTTATATTATTTGCTACCTATTGCCTTATGCGAGAGTTCACCGAACTGCTCGTAATTATTTTGCGATTATATTCTTTCGATAGTTGCGTTTGTGGCAGCCACATCAGCAGCGAGGCTAAAACCACAAGAGAAAATTGTGTTGGGAAACCGCATCGCGGATTTCAAATACTTCTCTGTATTACAACTAAAATGCTGTTATTTCTGGCATCTTTAGAATTTTTAACAAACTCAATTAAAGTGTTAGTTTTTTAGTTGTTATTTATTTTAGCTAATTTCCTTGGGCCTAAATACACTGTCAAGTAAATGTTTTGACCAAAAGGGAAAACAACTCAGTTTTACCCAGTTTTCTTCTGCAAACCATATTTACATATTTTACGTTAAATATTTTTATTTACACGCGAAATTTTGAACATGTCTAAATAAGATTACACACAGACCAATAATTATTCGTACACTCTGGTTTTCGAAAGGCATTAAAAGGTTCCACTCAATACTGAGAACCATTTTTGATGTTTTTTTTCATTAGTATTTTTGGATCCGAGAAAAACGGGGTTATTTAACTTTAATTCATATTTTTAACTATGCCAAGATGGAATTTTCTAATTTTGATTTTGGGATATATTCAAATTGATTGATGAATTGATGAATTTTAATTGATTAATTTTATTCACCATTTATTTTTAATGTCAGACCAGAGTGAGCGAATAAATATTGGTCTGACTGTATATGTTACTGTATATAGACGAATATAGACATCTTAAAATACCATTAAAATATGAATATATTTATTTTATCCAGTTACTTTTTTTAAGCTATTTAACTAGCAAGGAAACGCATTAAAGTAAAAATGTTTTCTTTTTGGGACTTGTCCAAACACTTTCTTGGCAAACTGTATTTGGTCGTAATAATCCCACTGTAAACAAAAATATGCCCCAAAAAAAAAACAAAAAATAAAAATAAAAAAATACAAAGCTGACAAACGGGCGCCTGTTTTGTTGTTTTATGTGTTGCTTTTGTTGGTTTTGTTGGTTTTGTGTTGTGTTTGCTGTGCACAATTATGAGCCATTATATGCTGATTGTTTTTTGGGCACGTCGACTGTCCAAATAAACAGCAATTGAGAATATGTACATGTGTACACACACACATACTCGTGTACATAATAGCATATTTGAAAAAGAAAAAATAATAATCATACGAAAATCTAATCCATGTTGGGCCATTGGCGTCACGGCTTGACGCAAATGCTATTAAAACAGTTGGGGCAACAACAACAACAACAGCAACAGCAGAAACAAGTTTCCACCAGAGACAAAATGAATGTGGCCCAAAGCGCAATGTGGCTTATAACACAGAAGACGCAAGGTCTTTTGCGTGCAAATGCAGCAGCAACAACAAAATCTAACTGCAGTTCTGCGCAGGTCGTTGGCATGCCATTTGACAACTGCACGAGAGACTGAGCGAGACAGAGCGAGACAGCGCGAGACAGAGCATACAGAAAGAGCGAGAGATTAAGGGGGTGCAGGCAGGTGACGTTGGAGTGCACTGAACTCTGCGACCAGCAAGCCGAGCCGAGCCGAGCCGAACCACAAGCAGAGCCGAACCGAGCCGAGCCGAGCCAAGCCAAGCAAAAAGAAGAAAAGAAAAGAAGAAGAAAAATAAAACACTTCCAAATCGAACGAAGCGTTGCTCACCCACACCATTAATGTAATCCCAATCATTGCTGTTGTTGTTCTTGTTCTTGCTGTTGTTCCTGCTGTTGTTCTTGCTGTTGTTCTTGCTGTTGTTCTTGCTGTTGTTGTTGGGTCTTTTCCATTTTTGGTCAGTTGAACGCTTAATGACGCCCCGACTGACATAAGAACTACATAAAGCAAACAGCAAAAAAACTGTCAAATAAATTGTTGCCGTTTCGGCGGCGGCAGCTTTTAATGACTCACCCACCAAATCATTTTTTTGCAACCGTTAACCCCCTTCCCCTTGCTCCACACTTCCAAGCTGCAGTCCGCAAATGAACTCAGCAACTCACGTGCCGCTGGCAATATCTTTATATGGGCGTTTCTTTCATATGAGACATACCCTTCCCCCAACCTTTGCTCTGCACCTAACTCATGCCACATGCAACATGCAACGCATTCGCGACATTAGCATAAAATGTAGGATAGAGCAAAATCCATGGTCTGCTTGGATTTTATCTGGGTTCTCCCAATAATACTGGATTAATCTTTCTAGAGCAGAGCCGTATATATATATATATATATAGATTTGATATTAGTCGACTGCTAAGCGAATATTTACATTTGAATATGCATAAATATTCATTTATATTTTAATTTATTCATGTTTTAACAAATAATAAAGAAAAATAGATTTGATGTTAGTCGATATTAAATAAATAAATAAATATAGATTAACACATACGAGTAAAATAATTGTTCGATCGGTTTGTGAACCAGGTTTAACACAGGTTTTAATTCGTAGACAGATATTGTATTTAAAGGTCGCAAATATGCGCATTTAACCCCATATAGCGCTAAATACATTATAATTTTTTTCTCTTCTAAGTCGCGGAAACCCCGAAATTTCTCAAGTATAAAAGTATATCTTTAGCAAAATTCAATATTAGCGAATGAGCGTAAAATTATAATTGAGCCGTCCAAAAGCGGTCCTGGACACCAGAGGGTTAAATATGCAAAAAGTCTTTGAAACTACAGTTCAAAAATAGTATATATATCTTATTGGCTTGTTATAGCTTAGGCAGACTTATGTCTTGACTATGTCCATTTTTATTACTAATAAACTATATTTTAGTTGGACAACATCTACATTTATTTTTGATTTGATATAGTTTAGTTAGACTTTAAGCCTTGAATGTTTAACTAAATAAAATAATATAAATAATATTTAATAATCAAAATAAAATGCTGAGCTTGAGGAATGAATTGATAAATAAATCAGAATTAAATCCTGAATGTTTAGTTTCATAAAAAAATATAAATAATATTTAATAATCAAAATAAAATGCTGAGCCTGAGGAATAAATCTGTCTAACGAGAAAAGCAAACCATTATAAATGACTTTTAAAAATGCCCCAAAAAATATATATATATATTTATCAAATAATACATACGTACATGTATGTAAAAAGGGTATTCGCCTGTCGGTTCTATTTGTGATTGTGTTTTAATTTGATTTCTTGAGTCGCTCGACACTGCTGCTGCTAAAAACGCATGAAATCTCACTCCTTTGTACATACTTACATACGTATACGTGATTTGTATATGTATGCAAGTGGGCGCCCACGGACAGGCATTTGGACTAAATGGGGCTGCAGTTGCAGCTGCAGTTGCAGTTGCAGCGTTGCAGTTTGTCCAATTATGCAACTGCAGCCGCATATTTGTTGCTGTTGCTGTGTGACGCTCGCTTTTATTTATGACAAAAGTGACGGCAAATTATTTTCAATATTGAGTCATAGAGCGGACCAAAACACACACACACACACGCACACACACACAACACGCACATGTGCACAATAGGCCAGCCGCAGGAAGTGGGCGTGGCATTCTGTAGAGTTGCAAACTGTTTGCTAATTAGAGTCTTCATGATTCTAGAGTTCGATATTGTTCTAAATTGCGACAGTTTTCGGATTGTTTTTTTAATAAATAAAATACATTTTTTCTCATAATTTGTTACCATTTTTTCAACTATTTTTGTTTAACTGCTGTCATTAGTTTGACCGCAGCTGTATGTTAGAAAATATTATTTATTATTATATTATTATTATTATAGACAATTTGTCAAAATAAAATATTTTATTTGATTTTTTTTTAAATTTACAAATCAGAATTAAATTTTGCTGAATACTGTTTACTAATTTGAAATATTTAAAAATCAGTTAGTAGTTTTTCAATTTGTTTAGTTAACAATTAAATTGCCCATTTAGAATTATAAAAAAACCTTATATTTTTGTTCATTGAAAATTGCCAACTTGAAAGTGGCAAACATATCTTTGGGGCTTGCAGGTAGCTGAGAATTTTTAGAATTCGTTTATTTATTTATTTATTTTTTCCTATGTGCTTTTGGACACTAATTCAGCTCAGTTCGTTGAGCTCTCCGCTCGTTGCATGTTTGCCAAGTGCTGCACGCTAAAGTGTGTTAAGTGTGCTGTGTTTTGTAGACCAGGCTGTAGTGGTTTAACCCCCATCCACTCCTACACACACAGACACACACACACGCACACCAATACACACACACAGTTGTGTGTGTGCTTAGAGACTTGCGAGTCTTTATCAAAAGTTGACAGCGCAGACGGCAAACGGCAAACGGCAAACGTCGCCACTCGAATGATGTGTCTAATAATAATTTATTTTATTAATTTTAAAATTACACTGCTTGACAAGAGCAACAAGAAAATTGCACAGCAATCTCTGTGGCAGTTGTTGCAGTTGTTGTTGCAGCCGATGTTGTTGTTGTTGTGGTTGTGCTTCATGCAAAGTGAGGTCGCTGCCGTTCAATAACCTCGAGCGCTGAGTGCAGCAGCTACGCAATTGCCACAGCAGTAGCAGCAGCAGCAGCATGCAACAACAACTATGCCACACTCATGCGCCATGTCATGCGTATGCCTCTGCTTCAGTGTGTCTGTGTGTGTGTGTCTCGGTAAGGCCTATGGCATGGTGAGGAGGCACTTGGCAACGCCACCGACTAGCACTAATCGTCTGTGCATAGTGCGCTCCTCACGCCTCTTCCCTAACCCCTTTCCCCTGCCCCTTTTCCCATTCCTTTCCATTTGCCCGTTTGTTGGTAATTGGGCAGCGCTGCTTTTGGGCTAAGCTGAAGGGGGCGTAGAGTGTGCAAGTGTATGTGTGTGTGTGTGTGTGTGTGTGTGTGTGTAGAATATTACTGTCCCCGGTTCGGTTGCTAAACGCATTCTGTTGCAATGACTTACTCAGCATTTAAATGTTTAGTTTCAGTTTGAATATGCCTTGTGGCACATAAATGAGACATACCTGAAAAGAAATGAATAAGGAAACCAATTAGATCAAGTCACAGATGCAGATACAAATTTATATCTAAGCAAAAGATACACAAAAAAGAGTAGAAACTGCATTTATAAACATTTCTGTTTCCTTTAACTAAGAATTCTCAAAATATATTCTTATTTTTATGAATTTAAATTTTTAATAAATAAATTAGCTAAATAGGCTGAGGCATGTCTCGAAACTTGACCGCCCCAAATCAATAAGAAATAGAAATACAAATAAAAATATTCCACATTTTATCTTTGGTATTTTTATGTTCATAAATAGCTGTATAATCCATTTGAAATAATTAAAATAACAATTAAAGAATTAAGAGACACATTTTTAGACAAGTTATAAATGTAAATATAATGTAAAGTTTGCCCAATAAGCATAAAAATGCACTTGAAATCCTTGAGTGGATTTTAAGAACTTATTAGCAAACTTGTTGTATATTTATAATTTTCTAAAATAATAATAAAAAACTAATCTAATTTTAGTGATTAATTCAAAACAAACTAATAAAAAGAAAACCAAAAATGTCTTTAACTATTCTGATCATTTAAAGACAGACAAATTTAAATAATTTTAATTACTACAAATGGTGTGTAAGGTGAGTTTAAAGAGTTGCATAAACGAACTGAAGAACCCCCGTTGAAGGGTTACCAAAAAAGATCAGATTAAGCAGCCAAACTATTAAAAACATATTTGGCTTTGATTTTGTAAACAGTGTTTTTATTGTTGAACTATGCCAACTGTTTGATTGCCCAAAAGCCATCCATGGACACAATCACAAAGCACACTCAGGGTTCGCTTATCAGACGAGTGTTTGCTTAACGTACAACACGCAACAACAACTAGACACAACAACAACAACAACAGCAACTGCAACTACAGCATGTAACGGGGAACACAAGTAATCATAACTAGACCCTCAATATAACAACTTCAGTTACGAAACTCCTCATTGCTCTGCCCCTTCTGCCTGCCCATGCAACACCGCTTCCCAATAGAAGAAAAAAAGAGCTATGGGGCATGCAATTAAGCCAAATCAAAGCAGAGCAGAGCAGAGCCGAGCACTCTTCACATGTTGGCCAGCAGTTGAGCAGCTAGCTGTCAGCGCTTATCACATTTAACAACGCACACAGCGAAAGAAAGACAGACAGAACTAAACAGAGACTAAAACGAAAATCAAAACCAAAACCAAAACGAAAACCAACAAAATGTCAGACAAAACGCAGCAGGCGGGCAGGTAGGCAGGCGTCGACGTCAGTCTGCTGGTCTGCTGGTCGCCGCGTGCAAGTAACTAGCATAACGCAACATAACCTAACCCAACATAACCCAAGCTAACCCAAGCCGAGCTAGGCTGAGCAAAGCTACGCTAACCTAACCTACGCTAACCCAATTCAGAGCCAACGCGTCGAGTTCAATAACCCAAGCAACGAAACGACGACGTCGACGTCGACGTCAACGTCAACGTCAAGCGACGACGAATAACGAAACGACGAAACGACGAAACGACGACGACTGGCAATCGTCATTTTATTGCAACGTACGCAGAGTTGAGGGGGAGGGGTCAGTGCACAGTGTAGAAAAGGGGAGGCGATTGCTTAAGCTCAACTATACCTACAAATATTTTAGTAGGCAGTCACAAAAAATTAATTGCATTTTTTTGTATATAAAATTCTTGTTAGTAAATTGTACTAAATATTTGCATTTAATTGTTTTGTGTTTGCTGACCTCTTTTTATAATTGTAATTTGTATCAACTTAAATACGTATTTAAAATTTACATCTAGTTCTTAAATTTGTAATTGATATTAAAATCGTGAAATGATCTGCATTTATAATTATCTGAGAATATTTAGACACACTGTGCACACACACACACACGCACTAACACAGTTATTACAATTCTAAAATATAGATTAGCTGTAAATCTGCAGCCTAATCAGCGCTGCGGCGCATACGCAACGCTTTGATTTGCATTCAAGCACATACGCACACACATATAGACATGCACACTCGCACACACACGCACACACATGCATGCATGCTGCTCTGCTGCGTCTTTCGTTTCGTTTCGTTTTGTTTCGTTTCGCTTGTTCATTCTCAGTCTGTGTTGGCTGTGGTGGCTCTCTTGATAGTCGAGAACATCGGGTTCTCGGGTTCTGGGCCTGCCGGGTTCTCCTCTGGACTCTGCGCGACTGCCTCAACTAGAACTTGCTTGACTTGGTCGCCGTCGCCGTCGCCGCCTCCCTCAGTTGAGTGGCTGAGTTCATTGCACTTGGCGTATAGCGGCATATTTTGCATTAATCTCGCTACCTCTCCTTCTCTCTCCCTCTCTCTTTGTCTCTTGCCATCACACCCTGCCTGCCTGCCTGCCTCTGCTTTCGACCTATCTTTTGGCACGATTTGCGGTTGCCTTTTACTTTGAGTGCCCGCTCGTCGTTCGTTTCATTTCGTTTCATTTCATTTCGTTTCGTTTTATTTCGTTACGTTTTAGTTTTTCGTGCGGTTTTTCACCTTTTTTTTTGTTTTCCGAGCCAATGTCCAAACAATGACCCACATGTTAAAACCTCGTACGTAACTCATCGCATAACTCCAGCAACGTTCTCGTCCCCCCCCCCCACAACCCCACCTTGCTGCAATTTTGACACCATTTTTGGAGCAGTGTCCAAATAATTGCATTAATAACAAAAAATACGCACAAACACACAGAACAGTTTGTCTGGGAAAATTGGTAAAGGAAAATGGGCATTAATATTATTATTATGCTTGTCACGCAAAATTTTGTGGGTTCTATTAATTAAAAGCAATTAAAAATAGCCTCGCTTCTCAACTGAATTCCTGACAGTCGCCGTCAATTCAATTTTACTCGTTTCGCCTTTTTCTCTCTTTCTTTATTTTATTTTTTATTTTTTTTTTTAATTTTTTCGTTCGTTGGTTTTTCTGGGGCTTTGACAGTTCTGACGGAAACACACATTTTTTTAGGCATTTGAAAAGAGTCGCCTTTTATTATTAGAACATTTATGGTGGACAAACAACAGAAAGAAAAACCAAAAGAAATGCGAACAAATGAAAATTGTGTTTATTGCAGTCAGTTTGTATTTTTTCTTTTTCTTCTTCATTTATTTTGTATTTGTTGCCTTATTTTTTAAACAGCGACAAATTACACACTTTATTTTTGGTCTACGAAATGGGTTAAACATTTTTGGGACTGTCTGCATTGCGAAAATAAGACAAATTGGAACCCAGTTCACAGCTCTCAAATATTTATATCAGAAATTTGGAAAAAAAAATAAGAGTGAAGAAAATTAAAATTGAATATTTTATGATTATTATATGATATTGAAAACTTGAATAATAAATGTGAATCGATTTGAGTTAGTAAATGCGACAATTCTCCTTTTAGTTATTTTTTGATTCAGTAAATTGATTTATTTAATTAATGTCGACACACAAAAAACCGAAATAAATCAAGAAATAAAATATTTAATTTAGCTATTTATTAAATGTAAGCAAATAGAAAATAATTCATTAAAGAAATAAATCAATTTTAATAATATTAATTTGTATTTTAATAATATTAATATTTCATTTAATATTTAAATTAAAAAAAAGCAAAAATAAATCAAGAAATAAAATATTTAATTTAGCTATTTATTAAATGTAAACAAATCGAAAATAATTCATTAACTTACTTTTTTTTTAATTTATTTAATGTCAACATAAAGAAATAAATTAGATTTAATAATATTAATTTGTATTTTAATAATATTAATATTTAAATTGAAAACCAAAAATAAGAAAAAAATGCTAGAACTTTTTCAATTATAAATCAATTTGAAGCTTGATTCACTTTTCTCAATTGGCAATTTCACAATTTTGACCTGGGTTGAATGACATGTTGCATCTGTCTGCTGCTGCTGCTGTTGCTGCTGCTTCTTGTTGATCTCGTTGTCGATTCTACGCATTGGGGCAACAAAATACAATTTGCCCGAGCTGTGGCTATGGCTAATGTCTATGGATTGATGCCAGCGTCAAAATTCAAAATATCAACGTAACAGTGATTCCAAACAAAGGCGCACACATAACATAAAAATAAACTGAGCAACAACAACAATGGCAAAGGCAAAATCAATTGCGAATTGTAAATTTGAATTGTAAAGGCTGCGGTCGCTGCAACAACAGCAACAGCAGCAGCAACAGCAGCAGCAACAGCAACAACAACAACAACAATAGAAACAATACTCGAATAGTTGAACAATTTTAATGCCTGGGCAGAGAATTGGTTTTCGGTGCGCCCATTAAATGCAATTCCATCTACTTGACTTGGGCCCGCTGACTATCGAGTCACGTTTTTTGGCTGGTCTAGTCCAAGAGAGCTGAGAGACAACAGCAGCAACAACAGCAGCAGCAACAACAACAACAACAACCAACATCGAGGTGATTGTACTGGTTAACAAGTACGTGCAGTTTCTGAAGGCTGCTGAACGAGTTTAGCAGGCAGCAACAAAAAAGCACAGAAACAAAAAACAGCAGCAACTAGTCGATATCCATTTGAAATTGAGTTACATTCGATTTTTCAGAGTCAACATAAATTACATGCTGCTCAATTTTCACACACACAACAAACTACACACAACACACAACACACATCGAGGCTCAGGCAGAGATCAGCTTCTTGCAATACTTGATCTGTTTGTACTTGGGCTAAAATCCATTTGACATTTTCGCAGCCAAACCAAGCTGTCAATGTCTCTTGTTGCCAGTTGCCAGTTGCCAATTGCCAGTTTTTCTATTTGAGGTTATGACAACAGTTAAGAGCGCTGCAGCACAAGCACAACATGACACGACAGCCACAGCGACAGCGACACCATTAAAGGGTCTTCGATTGTTGCGCAGCCAAAAAACCAAAAAAACAAAAAACATAAATCCAAAATAATAACAAGATCGACACGTGAGAATGCCAAACGGCCAAAACAATGGCAAGAAATAGGCGCCACACTGCAACAAAACTGATGCCACAAATTGCATTGAATTTCAGCAAAAATATTTGCATACTCTGTTAATGAAAAGAAGAAGAGCAGAGAAGCGGCGTAGATTGGAGTCCATTCGTTCCTTCAAATATTTATCGCCCTCGATAACGTCGATAAATTAATATCGATAACTGCACAGCTGGCCGAATTTAAGCTTTTACAGTTTCCCGAAGATCTCCTTTTGCTGACCAGCATTTACCGTTGCAGTTCACTTCGAATTCTGCTGCCACAAATCCCGCTTCTCGCACAATCGAAGAGTCAAAGTCTAATTTAAAGGGCATATTAAGAATTTCACACGGATCTATTCACAACTGCCATAAAAAGTATTCTCTCACTTGACTGGTTGGCCTGACTTCAAATTTCTCACTTGTTTACCGTTTAATGACAATTTGAAAAGCAAATACACATTAAACAAAGTTGTATTCTTTTTGTATTAAAGGTGTTATTGGCATTAAGTATTTCGGCTCAGCTTCAGTTCAGTTTTAGCTTTATTTTAATTTGTAATTTGTCATTTGTCATAAAGAATTTATTTCCCTTGGCAAATGCTCTCTTGATTTGAATACCCCTTTTCATATTTATAGCTGCCTTCGATTCCCAGTTTTAGCTAACAATTTTTAGCTCAAATATTAGTTTTAGTTGTTCGAAATTGACTTTGCTGAAATTTCACAAATTTGGAATTTCCCTCTGCAGTTTCTTTTAGTTTATTGACCCGAATTACTCATACGCACCGTTAACGGTAATTGCAACGCCCAAGTACCTCAAGGGGGGTTGGGGTGTGTGTGTGTGTGTGTGTGTTGTGTGTGTGTTGTGTGTTGTGCGTGTGTGTATGTTGTGTGTAAGTTGTGTCTAATTTATGCAACATTTCGCTAGCTGCTGTCACAAGCAATGGGTAATGGGCAATGGGCATGGCAAATATATTACCCATACGCACCGCAAACACACACGTGGACACACACACACACACACACACACACACGCACACACACATACAGAAGCACACACAGAGACACTCAAAGTTCGCCTGGCCCACATTAATTACCATAAAAATAGGCATAAAAATTTGCAGGCCCAAAACTTGGCCGGGCGAAGGGTGTGTGTGTGAAAGACTGTGTGTGTGTGTGTAAGTGTGTGTAAATGTGTGTAAGTGTGTGTGAGTGTGTGTGAGTGTGTGTGAAAACATTCATAGAATTTGTGACGGAAATGAGTTAATGCCGTTTGCCATGCCGCGACCATAAATGGACTATGTCAAACAGAGAAAGACTCTGGCTCTTACTCCAGACAGACAGAGACAGACAGACAGAGAGAGAGGGGGGGAGTGGAGTTCGAGGGGGAGAGTGCGTGCAACGCCTAACAAAGTAAGGTAGCAGCGCTGCGTGCTGCATTTGACTTTGCATTTGCCGCTTGCATAATTATCATGCAACATGCGGCAAAAAAAAGGCGACAACTGTCGAGATTTGTGGCTCGAACGTTTTGTTGGTTAACGCCTGCCACGCGGTCGCTTGTTGGCCTAGTCACGCATTTCACGCACAATTTCCAGCGAGGGTCAATCGAAAAGTTGGCCGAGCAAAATCGCAAATATTTCAAGCACATTTCTGACACGTCGAAACCCCAACTAAAATGTGTATAAAATAAATGACTTAACTAACTTTATTTCTATTATTTATTTTGCTCATTTTGTTAATTGTTTTTATCTATTTATCTATTATTTTAGTAAAAAACAGCTAAGCATTTTTTCGGCTTGCACCAAAAACAAAAATGTTTTTTTTTTGCACAAAATGCTGAACTGCAATTTGGCCTGGCCAGTTAACCTGGCCAGAAGCAAAGGCTACAAGTCAGTCAGTCAGCCAACTACTGTTGTTGCTACCAGTTGCCGTTCAACAGTGGGCGGTGGGCGTGGCACGGCGTATGTGAATGGTCTTTCGACGGCATCCACTACCGTTAGGCACAACCAGCAACCAACAACCAACAACCAGCAATAGATTACGTAGCTCCCACCAGCCACCCCCTCTTTGGGGGGGCAAGCACAGTGCCACAGTGCCACAACGTGGCGTTCATTGTCTGAGGTTAGTGCTGGAACAAAGCGAAACGAAAGAAAACCAAAAAACAAAAAGCAAAACAGAAGAAAAATAAAAATCAGTTAAACGCCCGTCGGCCACTTTGCCAAGTTAACCATTTATTTTTATTTTTATTTTCTTTCTATTTCTATTGCTATTTCTATTTTGGCTACCAAAGAAAATTCAAGCCAAGCCAAGCCAAAGCAAAGCAAGCCAAAGCAAAGCAAGCAGAAACGAGCCAAGCCAAAGCATTTCCCATTCCCATTCGACTCGCGTGTCTCAGTTGTTGCTGCTAGTTGTTGTTGCAGTTGCAGTTGTTGGTTGTTGCTTGGGGCACATTTCGTGTTGCCTATCGCACGTCAAATGGCCAGCCAAAGCCACATAAATCAATTAGTTAGCGGGCGTCAGGGCGGGTGTGTAATTCGTTGGCTTTTATTCCACACACACACGCACACACACACGCACACACATACACACACACACACACACGCACACATATATATTCTTGACTGGGTTTATTGAACTCTATGGTTGGGCTAAGGCCACACTTACACATAATTGAGTTGAAGCAGCAACAGCCATAATTATTACAATCTTAACTAGATTGTGCAGTGCCAGCAAAACTATTCTCTTGCAGATCCTTACGAGGACTAAGACTGAGTCCCAGCGGGAAATGGGAGTCAGCTCCCCTTGCTGGGATCCGAATCGAGGCTAAATCAGACTACAATTGCCGCAGGGCGTAAGAATTGCTGGAGTCAAATATAGCCAAAACAAAGATGAAGAACATGAATCGAAGCTCTCTAAAAATAGATTGTTGCACCTTGACCTACTCGATCCATGTGCCCCCTTCTGAGCCTATAGCTCTTCCATCAGCCCCAGTTCCCAGCACGAATGTGAGGATCTTTGTTGGGTTGGGGTCTTCTATGTCTCTGAAATTCATAGCATGCATCCCTAGGATGCATCGAGGATTCCTCCTCTCAGTTCGCTACTATTTATGCCTAGTCTAGTTAGGTGAGTTCTTAGTCTACAGTGTCCTGTCAATAGACCGGCAAGTATCCTAAGGCGGTTCTTTCCCATGGTTACAACTTGCTTAACCCGTCTAAGATTATAACCACCCAGGAGACATCTGGCTTGTCGGAGTCCTACTGCCTCTGACCAGCCTCTGTCGCTCCTCCTTTCTCAGTGGCAGTCGTGGAGTGTGTCCTCCTATGCCACAATACGGTTCTGGTCCTGCTAGGGGCTTCTCTGCCCCGCTCAACATATATACATATATGGAATGGAACTATCCTGAGCATATCAGCTAAGAGGCAACTAATTTTGCTGTTTATGTGTGTGGAAAATACAACTTTAAAATCTATTTGAATATGTTAAAAAATGAAATTAGATTAAAATAATTTCGAATGGATTTGTGAGAAGACAAAGAAATAAACCCAGGTCGAATTGGACAAAATAGTCAAATAGTTTAATAAATTAAAGTTGAATGGACTTGCAGCGTTGCCACGCCCCAAGTGAATGAGTGAAGCAAACGTTTGACACGCTTAATTATGAGTTTAGTTGTTGGCCAAGTTGTTGTTGGCCACATAAAGCTGTCAACAAATGCCAGCATTTTGACTTATGACATCAGACAATTAGCGAGCCAAGGTGCAGCAGCAGCTAACAAAAAATATAATGTACGAGCAACCAGTTGCTGCTGCTGCTGCTGCTGCTGCAACATTTTGTGGCTGAAGAGGGGCATTTGCATGCAAAGTGCATTCAACTCGGCAGCAGCAACATGCAACATTAGCTGCAGCAGCGAAGAAAGCAAAGCAGAGTCAATGCACTTTGTTTGCCTCTGCCTCTCTTCCAGCTCCCGTGTGTGTGTGTGTGTGCTATGTGTGTGTGCGTGTGTGTGTGTGTGTGTTTGCAGTTTTGTTGCGGTACTTTCATTGCTCAACAACAGCGACGTCAACGTGCATTCAACTATTTTGCAGCAGGCAGCGAGCAGCGAGCTGCTAGCGAGTTCGTTGACGTTGTTTCCCAGCAGATGTCGCTGCTGCAGCTGCTGCTGCTGTGTTATTGTTGCTGTTGCTGTTGTTGTTGCCTTTGCTGTTAGTCGCGTTGAGCCTTTTTCTAGAATGTGCCGCGCCGACTGAGCAGAGAAAGAGAAAGAGAAAGCACAACAAGCAAACACGATGTTTGCCGCAATCATAATCAATCAACAACATTTAATTGCCCGCCCGCCTGCCTGCTGGCAACATGTTGCCCACTTGGACATATAAACATATTCAAATAGATTAGTTTCAGTTTTTTGCCAACATTTAATTAGCAATAAAGCCAACAAGCAGTAGCCGAAATAACATAGAATTGATAGCCCAAGCAAACACAGTATAATAATGAGACCAGCAACCCTCCACCCACCATGCAACAACACCAACAAAAAGGGGTAAGTAACCTCGAATGAAAGCAAAGGCAAAGGCGCAAATGCCACGTGGCAGCAGCAGCAGCAGCAGCGAATGACACTTAACTGGGTCAGCAAAAGTGGCAGCAGTCGCTAACCTCCCCCAAAACACACACACACGCATAGAGCACAACCCTTGCAGCTGCAAAAGTTGTCTTTTTGGGGGTTGATTTGCTGATGTTTGCACAGCAATACAAATACAAGCACAAACACACACACACACACACAGCACACACACAGCACACACACACACACAGGCAGTTCACGTTTTACTATCACTCGTAGTTTTCAGCTTTTGTGTGTGTGCTGCTGCTGCTGCTGCTTTGGCTGCTGCTGCTTTGGCTGCTGCTGTTAGCCAGCAGTTAGTTCATTGCACTATGCCCTCGCCCCAGTTGCGTAGTCAATGTTGTTGTTGCTGGTGCTGCTGTTGCTGTTGCAGCTGCACGTTCTCTTTGCCAGTTGCAACAACAAGAGCAACAAAAAAAACAACAAAAATTGTTAGATAAGCGCCATTGTTGTTGTTGCCAGCTTTGTTCGCCTTAGCTGCTGGTGGGCGTTTGCCCAGATATTAATTTAATTTAATTCTTTTTTTCCATTTTTTTTGATTGTACGTTATTTATTTTTTTCTGTATTGCAGCACTAATTTGATAGTGGTGTTTAGGAATTGTGAGCGTATGTTGGCCTTGGTTTCCAGCGGCAAGTGTTATTTGTAATTGTTGTTTAAGCCAGTTGCAAGGCTGATGTAATGCCATTTGTTGTCTTGTCAACAGTATTTGTATTTGTTATTAAACGAAATTGAAGCAAATCAAGAATTTAATCAAAATGAAAAAATGTTAAATTTTGCGCTTTAACAGCTGTTTCAAATGAGCGCGCTATGCTTTTGCTCACTCTCACAAGCTGATTGCTGTCGCAAAGTGGTGGTTCACATTTTCGTTGCATACTTTTGCGCTGTTGTGTATGTAGACAAACAGTCCGCTAGATGGCGCGCACTGTTAGTTTAACAGTGCTACTCCACATTTAACAGCAATGCCGGATTTTGCTCTTATTTTTTGTGTAATGCATTTTGTAATATATTAATAAATATATTAATGTTTATATTGATATGATCATAAATTATAACAGATAATGCAGAGATTTTTTTAGAGCTGAGCCAACTGAGCACGATTTGGTAGGCGTAACCTAAATAAAATGCGTTAAGGTTGTTGACCCAAATTGCAAAGTGCATTGAACTTTTTGTAGGCAAAATGTGACTGAGTTTGCGTATGTGTGTGTATGTGTGTGTGGGAGAGTGAGCAAGAGCCAATTATGCAGCATTCAATGCACTCACACAGCTACAGCTACAGATGCAGATGCAGATAGTATTGTAACTAATTCTAGTATATTTTATATAGAACAGTTTAATGTACGAATTTAAAGCACCCTCACAAATACAACAACATTTCCAGAACATTCAGCTGCCGACACGCACACAGATAACCGATAAATATACATGTGAGCTCTTCCTCCACTCCCAACACACACACACACACTCCCACACACCACACACCACACACACACACACACACATGCATGTAGGCTGAAGTCAGTCGTTCAAGTGCATGTCAGAGCATTAACCTCTGCTTACATATGTATGTATGTAATCTATGCATGTGTGTGTGTGTGTGTGTGTGTATATAAATATGTCGACTCTATTTGGGTCCTAGCACAACACCCATACAAATGCATTTTATGCATGTGGGCTCCCTCTCGTTCTCTCTCTCTCTCTCTCTTTCTCTCTCTGTCAGTCAGTCAGTCGCGCTCTCTTCGTCTTTGCATGGCTCTCATTGCATTGCGTTCGCTCTCTTCTTCGCCCTATTCACACTTTTCCAATTCGAGTGGAAAATCTGATTGCAGGCAGCACACAGAAAACGGGCAAATTAAGTGAAATGAGAAATGAGAGATGAGCAGGAAATGAGTTAACTCAAACGAATAAATGCATGCGCTGAATGGATGCATTTAAAGTATGATATGTGCCCACTTTTAATTAATTGAAATCAAGTAAGTAACTTGAAAGGTGCTAAGATAAAACATAGAATTAAACAAAACGATAATAATACATAGAAATCAAATTACTGTCAGCAATAGAAATGAAAAATATTCATTTATCCCTGTGTCAAAACACTCTCTTGAAAATACTAAGAACTCCAATTAATAGTAGAATAATAAGAGCTCAAATTAAAGTCAAGAAATAAAATACAAGAAGTGAACAGATTTCAATGTTTTAACTGTGTCAAAACACTTTCTTAACACACTGTATTTGGACAAAGAACAGATATCTTTTGGTTTCACATAATTTTGTACACTTTGTGTTCAATTCAATTCCAATTGGAAGTCAAAGGCAATATTTCCACAAGCAAGCAGATTTTTAATTATCTGTTTGTTACTTGTCAAACGGTTTGTATCCATGTCCGTGTGTATGTGCGTGTGTGTGTGTTCCTCTATTCCCATTCCCGATTTCGTCTTCTTTCTGTACATTTCTTATGTATTTTCTATTTTTATTTTTAGTCTTCCCTTTCAAACAACACACATAAATTTTCCTCAAAATGCTTATCATTGCTTTGTTTGTGTTTTCTGTGCGTGTGTGTGTGTGTGTGTGTGGTGGTCTCTGCATTGGTGCAACGTCATTATCATGGCTTGAATGATATGCGCTTTAAAATTGATGCAGGTTAGGTTTGTGAGGAAATTCAAAAGTAGCGTTTTCTACACAAATGACTCAGACACCAAAGTCAGATAGAATACAACAATTTAACTTATGCAAATCATTCCCCAGCATACATGTGTATATATATGTGCGTGTGTGTGTGTGCGCATGTAAGTAGATCAGAAGAAATACGTAGTCTGTGAAAATAAACAAACACAAACATAAACTTCAGTGCGTAACAACTACATGCATGCATACATACAAACTACACATGTTCACAGAACTAAAGCGCTGCTGCACTCGCAAAGAGAGTGCAGAGTGTGAGCGTGCGAGAGAGAGGGCGTAAGAGAGCATAACACACTTGGCTCTCTCACAGCTTATGCTCTCTGGTGTTGTTGTTGCTGCTGCTGCTGCTGCTCTTGTGGCCCATGCTGCGCACGCTGCTTCGTCGCTGTGCTGACATTGAACGAGTTCATTCACATTTACACCAATACACACGCATGCTCGCACTCACACGAACACTCACACACACACACACACACTACTGACTCAATCAACACACACACACACACACCTCAACTGCACACGAAAACTACACGAAGCATAAAAAAACAACAACTGCCCAGGCAGCGAAACTAAAAGAGACACAGCAAAAAACGCAACAACGAAGTAGTAAAAGCGTTGCGTGTGTGTGCTTGTGTGTGTGTGTGTGTGTTTGTTTGTGTGGATAGGAAAAGAATAACAACAAATGTACAATAAATAAATATGCTAAATAATGTGAAAGAATAAAAACATGTTGTATAACAGGCGAATGGAGGGAGAGCAAAGAAAGCAGACCCATTCACGATGGGCAAAGGAGATGATAAAGGGGCAACCATAACAGAAATCACAAATATATATTCTACATACACACATCCGTGCATACTAAATAAAACGCTAGCGTCAACAAATACATACAGACATATTTACCTATTTATGTACACATATATGTGTGTGTGTGTGTGTGTGTGTCTTGCCTTTATTTAATTTTTTTTTTGCCTCTGTTTGCTTTTTCTACGTTTTGTTTTCATGCTTAAATTTGGAGGAATTCTCGCAGACCAAGCCAATCCATTCCCATAACTTGGGCTCATAACACAAATTAGGTCATTAGGAATAACACACACACACACACAGAAAAAAAGAAAACATTGTTGCCAGGTGAGAAACCAGTGAAGCTGCCAACAGCTATTAATACTTCTAAATGACGAGCTGCGTGAATTGACAACGCTGATAATATAATTAATAATTATAATCATATTTTTATTAATATTATAATTATAATTTCACATATCTGCCTCGTTAGTCAAGCTTGCTTTTACTCTATTCTCTTCTATTCTATTGTGTTTGAAATATATTAAAATTATAACATTATAAAATTGAAATCTTTAATAGCTATTCCTGCATTCTAAAGGTGTTTTGTTCTAGAAGAAACAAATTACTGATGGAAATTTTAGCTCGTTTTTCAGAGCTGGTATTTCAAAAGACCACAACAAAAACTTGAAATTAGTTAAAAAGTATCTTTTGTGACTATAAACAGAATTGAGATTAAAATAAAAGTAATTTTTAAAGCTTTTTAAGTAAAACACCCCGCTTAAAGTTAATAGCTCTTAATTGCCAAGCAACTAATGTTGGACCATTTTGCATATCATATAAATATTTATTATTTTTTTCAAAGACTGACTTTAGATGACATTAAGTAAATAAGTAAAAGGAATGTTCGATTTCTAATAGAAATCTTAACTATTATAGCGAACTGCCTGATCAAAGGAATATAACTCAAGCAATGTCAAAACTAAGCCAACTCTAAAATCCAAATTTGAATCAGACAAATGTTTGCTCAATTCACACAAAAATAGAGGTCAATAGACAAATCGAAGGCTGAGTGCCGATCAGGTGCTGGGACCCAAGTCAGACCCGAAAGAGTCATCTCTGGCCTGGGCGGAAGTATCAGCAAAATGACAACAGCAAAAGCAACGACGATGATGATCATGATGATCACGATGATGAAGATGATGATGATAAAAAGAATGGCAAAAACCACTAAATAAAACTTGCTTCCTACTTCTCTAGCCTACAGATTATTTTAAGCACGTGCGAAAAGCAAGAGAGAGCGAGAGAGCAAGAGAGCAGGCGATCGATTCGTTTGCTCTTTTCGCACGCGCAACGCACGAAAACAACAACAAAAAAGTGCGTGTCGAACGAAGGGCAGCCGAAGAAGGCAGGACAGGTTTTTGACTGCAAGTTAGAGCGAGAGAGAGCGCTGCTGCGGCGGCTGCTGCGTCTGCTGCTGCTGGGACTCTGTGCCTTTGTTTAACCTTGAACTTCAAAAAGCGCGTATAAAGCTTTATTCATAGGCCTACCTGCCAAGCACGCACACACACACACACACACATAGACACGCGCTTGTATGTATTTAAATTAGCGCATGTGTGTGTGTCTGTGACTGGCACATTGATAAAAGAGACGAGCTACTTAATATCATTACACACACACACACACACACACACAGACACATGCTTGCTCAAACTGACAGAAAGACTGAAAAACAGGCAAAAAAAAACGTACCAAGTTTGGACGCTGGCTGCTTTGGTCAAGAGGAACAAGCAAGCAGAAGTCAATGAACTTTGCCAAAAAACCACCAAAAGATATTCGCAAAAAAAATGAAAAACAAGAACAAAAATCGTAATAAAATAAAATTGGAAGCAACGAGAAGCGGGCTAAAGTCTTGGAAAGTTTGAAATTTCAGACGCGCAGACGTCGCCAGGCAGCAGCAGCCCACAAGCCTGAAACCAATGCTATACAAACAAACAAACAAATATATATATATATATATATACACACAGACACACACACACACATAAAGCGAACGACAAAGGATCGCGCCACAGGCAGAGAGGCAGAGAGAGAGAACGAAAGAGAGTGAGGAGGGGGGCGAGGCGGGAGAGAGGGCTGGCAATCTAGAACTGAAACTGGCTGTTAACCTAATTCAAGGACGTCATTGAGACATTATTCCCGACTGACTTTGGCGGCAACGCTGCTTGTGGAATATAAGGGAATAGGGCAAACTACTTTGCCAAGGTTATTATGCACAGACTGATTAAGCGAAGGGGTGCTCGGCGAGGGAGGGGCGATGGAGCGGCGGGCAGATCGACATTGGACTTTAAGCTTGGACTCGTTGCGAGCGCAGTTGAAAGGGCGAATGAACTTGCGGCACATTTTCAATGTCACAATGTGCAAAATGCCACGAAATGTGGCTGCTGGTGGTGGTTTCCAGGATATGTTTCTGTTTGTGTGTGTGTGTGTTTACTTTTGATTTATTTTATTGCGACGCAATTTATGCCAGGGGGCAGACAGGCGTTGCAGGTTTAATGTCTGCAACGCAATTGCCAAAATGCAAGGACACAACGCCAGTCACGATTTCCCCCCTCTGCCCGTCTGCGCCTCTGCCACGCATCCTGCTCCCTGTGCCTCTAACAACCCCTATTCAAGAAATGGGGAAAAAGGACGAGTTCAAATGAGTTCAATGTCAGACACGGTTTTATTGGTGGTTGATGGCTGCAGCTTCTGGCCACACGTGGCAGACACACGCTAATTTACCACCCACCCAGAAAGATAGACTTGCAAACTTACCTTGCAGCCCTCGCAGGAATGCACGCCGTAATGGAAACCGGATGCCTTATCACCGCAGACGCGACACAGCACAGTGGTGCCATCGAATTCTGCAAGAAAACCAGAAAACAAAACAAATATCGATTAATATGTAGCAATAATTATTAAAGTTTTATTCAAAATATGTGAAAGCTGAAAACAACATTCCGATAACAGCCTATTACTTATGTTAATAACATGGTTATCGATATCAATACTGCGCTCGATAACACAACGATCACCTCCATGTAAAAGAACACAAGAAAACTGCGGGAGAGCGCTGCACAAAGAGAGCGAACGCTTTACAAAGAGAGCGCTGTTAAAGTGCACGTAACATTGTGTGCATTACGTGTGTGTGTAATGACAACTAACATTACGCCATTCATATTATCTCAGAGTGCAAGTGTAATTACAGTTAACATAACGCCATTCATATTATGCCTAGTAGGGCATATTCTTCTCTTCTTTGTATTGTCCAACAAGTTTGATAAGCGAATTAAAATCAAATTCAACTTCAACTAAGAGCTGAGAATAATTTGCAACTTTTACTCTTCAATACCAAGGCCAATGCGGGCGAAGAAAGTAAGCACAGACGTAATACTTTCTTTTCAAACGGCAAGAAGAAGAAGATCGTGCCAATGTCAATGCTGGCAACGAAAAATACGAAGAAAGCAGCAAAACAAAATGGGCAACTTGTTGTGTTGAACTTGAGCTCGTTCTCGACCAAACACAGACGGAGCGAGAGAGAGAGAGAGAGAGACCGAAATAGAGCGAGAGAGAGAGAGAGCGAGCCAGGCCAAGACAATTGCAGGCATAACAGCAAGTGTTACGTAACTTTCACCGCAAAGTGTTAAAGAAAGCAGCAAGAAGAAAGTAAACAAAGCAGAACAAGAATCTTGCGCCGGCAAGAGAGACAGCGACCGAGAGAGAGAGAGAGAGAAACCCGTCAAACAACTTTGCTTTGTCGAATCGAGTGGAGAAAGACTTTCTTTGGCAGCGTCAAGCGAGTTGCTCTCAGCCTTTCTCTCTCTCGCTCTTTGGCTACCTTTCAGCTGCCATCAAATAAGCCAATTATATATAATTGATAAAAAGCTATGCAGAGTGAGAGAAGGAGAGGGAGAGAGAGAGAGACAGGCAAGCAGAGGCATTCCTCGCATTGTAAACAATCGAGTTTTACAAGAAGAAAAAGAGAAGAAAAAAAGAAGAAAACAAAACAATTGCAAAATGTTTGCACGCTCATGATCTTCACGCTGCCATGGTCATCATTAACAACTATCATCATCATCAGCATGCTCATCATCATCATCAGCAGCATGATCATCATCATCAACATGGAAGACGTCGCGCGTTCGTGTAGCTGCACACACATACACACATACATACATACATGCATGCATGCATGCTTATGTTTACACATACACACATACATACATACATAAATATGTATTTTTCTGCTGTGTTTTGTTTCTGTGCCAGACACGCTTCGCGTCTGCAGTCTCTGCATTTACTTGTTGTTGTTGTCGTTTGCTGTTGTTGCTGTTGTTGTCGTCTCGACAAGTTCACTGACATTTTGCACTGCAGATCGTTGCACTTTTGCTGCAGCCCCAAGCCGCTTGTGCGTGTGTCTCTCTATATGTGCATGTGCATGCGTGTGCATGTGTGCGTGTGCGCATGTGCATGTGTGTGCGTGTGCGTGTGAAATCTTTATCGATCGCTGTAAATCGCTGCACTTTAAGAGCTCTAAACTTGTCTACGGTTCCATTCTGATTTCTAATCTGACGCATGGTCTACACTTAAAGCTCACAGCAAACAATTCAAATGTAAATATAAATATAAATACAAATAAAATATAAATAGTTCAATATACAGCGAATTGATAAGCTCAGTTTGCCAATAGCTGTTATCAGCTCACTTCCCATTTTCTACTTTATGAATATTACATTGTTACCGCATCGAAAACATTTATCAGTATTATAAACATGACTAAACGTGTTTTGTCGATTGGCAAATCTTTTGAAATTGTCTGAAGGGGCGCGACGAGTTTTTTTGCTCATAGAATCACTTACGAGCCAAGTACTCAAAATATACATAACATAGACTATGTCAAGAAAGTATTTTGACACAGCTAAAAATGATTCTTTATTTATTGTCTTATGTTTATTCTTACGGCATTTTCCTATAATTCTGCGAAGTTCTTAGAAATAGTAAAAGAATAAAATACAAAATCTAAATACGCATTATTTATTACACATTCTTCTAGACATCTGTAAAGTTCTAACTAGTGTGACATGGTTTAGTGACGTCAGCAGTCGGACAGCCTCCCCCCAGGTACATTTGTTTGTACTACATTCACATATATATTTATATATATATATATATATATATATATATACATAAGCATTTAGCACTGCTATTGTTTAAACATTTGTTTCTTACAATATATATAAATATAGACGACTCGACTGCAAGATACTCTGTTTGTGCAGCATAAGTAAAGGCATTTGGAATACTGTGTCTAAAAATATATATTAGGGATCTTAGGAGGTTTCTGGGATTAGAATGTTAAAGCGACTCTTGCAGCTAATACTTCATTCCTTATCAAAATTGATTGTTATTGGGGAACTTAGCTGGCTTTTCAGATTAGGCATAGGAAATGACTCAAATTGACGTGCTCATAATTATATCTCAAGCTGCAACTTGTTCCATTTCTTTAGAATTGTATTTTATGTATATATTCACATTTCAAATTTAGAATGCAATTCTTTTGTGTTTGTTTAGATTTGAGCTGATAAGCTACAAGTTTGGCAAGTGTCTATACATATGTATAAATATGAGTGTGTATATATATAGAAGTAACTGAAAAATGAGTACAAGCTGAGTGCGAATATCTCTAGTTACTATATACACTTTTTGTATATGATATATGACGACGGCAAAGAGAATTCAGCAGTTGCTTCCTGGTTTCAAACAGATCAAGTTTGCTTGGCTTATTTTATTGGCGTAAAATTTGATTTGTGTTTTTAATCATAGAATCATAAAATGCGTTTGTTTATACTGAGCAGGAGAGATATGTATTAATTATGGTGTTGGATTGCTTGAACTAAAATTACGGCTAGTCAGTAGTAGTAGTCGTAGCTGATCGAACCGGTTCCCAAGCGGTTCGTACGTTCTTCTTCCAGCTGTTGGATATTATTGTCTTGTCTGTCGAATTTGCGTAGGCCAAATCTAACCTCAAGGACGCCGTTGGCATTTGTTGGCTAAAAACCGAATAGTCGAAAAACTGAAATCTATGAGTATTATCTAATACGCACAACACTCTACACACACACACACACACACACACACACGAGGCGACCTTGAAAGTTTCATTCACTTCACACGAACACAGCAGCACACAGCGAGAGTGTGTGAGTGAGTGAGGTAGAGCTGGGGTAGGGGGGAGTTGGGCAGGCGGCACTATCAGCTAGAAATACGCCAAAAGAACAACAAACAAACAAATGGCAGACCCAAAAGCAACACTCACACAAGTCATGTGTGTGCGTGTGTGTGTGTGTGTGTGTGGAATACAAACATATTAATTCCGACAGCTGAAAATGTTCGGCTGACTTGCTTGATACGAAACACACACACGCTGATAGCTGCAGAGAGAGGAAGAGAGGGTGGAGAGAGAGAGAGGTGTGTGTGTGTGTCGTGTGTGTGTGTGCCTTGCCATATTGGTAATGTTCTGAGTCTAAAACTCTACTAAATTAAAATTTGACATTGAAATTGTGTTTTTTTTAGCTGCTTGCCTGTCTCTCTGTGTGTGTGTCTCATGCTCTCATGCTCTCCCGCTCGCACCAATCTAAATCAATAAATAAAAGTTTAGCGCGTGTTGCCCACCACAAGCAGAACGAGAGCAAGTCTGAGTCTGAGAGAGAGTGCTGTTCTCGCTCTCTCTCACTCGCTCTCTCACTCGCTCAAATGCGGAAATGTTCGCACAGGTTTCGCAGTCGGACGCAGTTCAACGAATCTTGCAATAAAATTCAGTTTTGAGCAAATTTCATTCCGTTTCGTTGTTGTTGTTGTTGCGGTTGTTGCTGTTGCTGTTGCTGTGTATTTTATTATTGGGTTCAAAAAACGCAGCTGAGGTCACGCGAATTGAAATGCGCCACCTTGTGTGTAAAGTGGGCGTGTTCCTGCGCCGCCCATTAGCGCTTGGTTCACTTTATTACAAACATGTGCGTAACCAGAACAGCCGAGTTTCGAGTGTCGAGTTTCCAGTTTCGAGATCGGAGATCCAAGATCGTGATGCGTTTCAGTTGAATACGGTTCAACATTTCGGCATTTTCGTCACTCTCGTCATTTTTGTCGGTTATGCAATTCTCGCGTGCAATAATTCAATTCAAATTGATGACTGGCAAACAAACTGCGTGCGTTGACTTTGCTCTAACTTGCCACTGCCTCTTACTGGACAGCTGTCAGGCTGTCAGATGATCGCACGCCAATTGGGCGTGGGAACAGCCGACAGAGAGTGTGAGATAGAGAGAGAGAGAGAGAGACAGAGAGCGAGAGAGCGAGAGAGAGAGAGATTCATTTGGACAGCTTTCGAGTAGATTTCTGTCCAATGGGAAAAGAGCGATTGTTGCATGCTTCAAATTAGCTTTGCAGGGTTAAGTCTTGCGGATCAGTTGGGTTAATAACTATGACTAATTTTGTAAATGATATTAATTGCTAAATAGAGGAAATTATGAACAGTCGTAAAATCAATTTTTAGAAAGAAAAAATTGCACAAATTAAAGTTATTATTTTCAATTTAATGAATAATTTATTGAATTAATAATTGATGGCTGCATTTGTTGATTACACTTAAAGAAGTTTAGCTCCAAGTACCATAACTTGATTGAAATAGGCGTGACTAATAGTTAAATATATGTATAAAGTATTTAAGTTTGTGCCAAGTTTAAGATTCTCAAATACTTGCACTACAATTGTTGATTATGTGACTGAGAAACATTTAAATGTTGCACTTCAAAAAGTTAACCTGCCAGATGCAATAGCCCAAAATAATTTCATAACTTTTAATTCGATCTATCTGCAATAATATTTCAATTAGGCTCAGCTCCAAGGTAAAAGTCTCAACCAACTACAGATAAACAATCAATCGACACTGAGACCAACTCTTGCTTTCAACAATACCAAATTACATATAATTGCAATATATATATATATATATATATAAAAAGGGTTTTAGGTTTTACTTTCAATTCGACGCGTTTCACTTTTCCAAGTGCCTGAGCCCCCCTCAATGCAGAGAATTAGAGATCCGGAGATCGGTCGGTTCGATGACCGTTTAATAAATTTCTAAAATGCACAAATAATTGTGCCAATAAAAATAAACACGACGACGACGACGACGACGACGTAGCTGATGAAAACTTTCCAAGCAAAAGTTCAAACGCCGCCTACGAAAAACAAAACTTAAAAGCAAAAAAAAAATATATCGAAAGACGACGAAAAACGAAAAACTGCAAAAAGCAAATAACTTTTCTTTTGCAGACAATTGTAGCGAGGCTTCGCATTGACTTTCACCGGCATTCAACAGAGCCAAATGCTGTCGGTCGGGGTTCGTGTCTCAGGGAAGCCGAGCACGAAGCCGAAACTGACACCGTGCCGAGCCGAACCGAAGCGAGCGGACGAAGAGACGGACAGACGGACGAAGAGACGGACGAGCAGTCGGACGAGCAGACGGACGAGTCATTGCCGTTTGCCAAAGTAAAAATGTCAAAGACAATTTGACAGCGAATTTAAATAAAGTGTTGCATGTGAGGAAGGGAACGGGTGGGAATGGGGGTGTGGGGGAATTGGCATCTATTCACCAGAGGAGCTTTGGCGCTGAGTTGAGTTGAGTTTAGCTGGAGCTGCGCTTTGGCCATAAATTGAGTGAGCATGCGCAGTGAAAACGAGAAATGCATTTGCTTTGCTTTTCACTTTCGTTTTCGCAATTGAAATTAAAAACTTGGCTAACGGATGCATTTACAAATGCCAAGAGCCAACAACAGCAACAACAGCAACAAACACAAAGCATATCAAATACACACATGGACACTTGGACACATGGACACAGCTGCACTCTGGGTAGCAATGAACTTGGAAAATCGCGTTCGCGTCAAATGCACAATTTGCCCAGTCGCCCAGTTTTTTGTTTTTTGTTTTTGTTTTTGTTTTTGTTTGGAGAAATGCGACGCCGGCAGACACATAAATAAATAAAAGTTAGAGAAGAAGAAGACGCAGAAATAACAACAACAACAGGCGACACATAATAGACGACATATAAACATTACATTTGACTTAAGGTGCGGACAAATTTCACTTTCGTTAACAAGGCGTGAAATGTGACTGGAAATGTGGTTTAATGTAGACGAGATTTTGGCCAGCTTTTCAAATTATGATTTCAATTTGAAATTTGATATTTGATATCAAAACTAAACTCAAAAATCTTTCAAATCACAACCATTTTAAAGAATGTGTCATATTCAAAGAATTTTATATTATAGATTAGATTTTTTTAGATTTTTCTATTTTAATAATAAATTAATTTGATATAGATATATGTATTATATACAACTATATTTATTTTATTAATTTATTTTCTGAAAATTGGCTTTAAACAATGCATTTTATATTAAATATGCCTCTTCAGATGTGAGGGTGTATCATATGAGAATTATAATTATATAATAAAATATATATAATTACAATTATTTTATTAAGGTGTTTTATTAAAGTGTAAATGTTTTTTTTAATATTCCTTCGATGCATTTTATGTGGAAAATAAATCTTTAGATGTTTCTTATGAATCACTTTGAAGATCAAGTCTCAGAATGCATTTTAAATGAATTATATAAATAAATGCCTAATATAATAGGGTATATCATTAATGTGAATATTATCACATCATTATTATTATTGCCAGACGTGATATTCTAAGGAAGACGATTACTTTACGGTTGCAGTACTAAAATCAGGCTGTATTTTAGCAATTGACACATTTTCAAGATTTTAAGTGTTGACTGCATTGAGGGGAGCAGAGAGAGAGAGAGAGAGAGACAGAGAGGAGGGAGGAGGGAGATTACCTTGACTCATCGCTTGAACTGAGGCTCATCATCGGTGATTTATATAAATGAGTCTCAACTGGTTGCTTTGATAACTGGTGCAGCCGACATAAAGTGCATTAACTCCTTTCGTCACAAATGACGCCTGACATTGGTACAGTTATTTTTAAATTGTCGCTGAATCACATACATATATATATATATATATATATATGTAAAAAAAACCAACACAAAACAGAAAACATTAAAGCGAGTTAATTGAACTCACTCGAACTCCAAGTATTTTCAGACTTGTGATTTGAGTTGTGGTTGCTGCTGTTGTTGCTGTGTTTTTATTGTATGCGGAACGACCTTGTTGGCTGAGTGAATGAACGACTAACTGACTAACTGACTGCAGAATTCGGAAGCGTTACTCGCCTGCCTAATTAACATGACGTCAATAAGTCAATACACCCATTAGGCCTTAGCCTTAGCCCCCGTCAAAATGCTTCCGCGCCTCCAAATATAGGCCTATATTGCAAATGTGCTTCAAAAGTCGAAGGCTCTCTTTAAATTAGAGCTCTTATGCAAAATGGATTGAATAGAAACTAGATATCAATGAAAAATGGTTTTGATTTTGATTTTGGTTTTGAAACTAACTAAATTGTTGCGAGAATCGGAAGGAAATGTTACTGCTCAATCAAGGAAGACTTCTCCACAAAACAAAATTTTCTGCAGATACAGATTTTGAAAATATATCTATAATTTTAAAAGATATGTTCTCAATTTGAGTCATAGAAAAAAAATCTGGGAAAGTGCTGCCTTTACTCGGATATCATTTTCGATTAAATTATATTTTGCTTGCCTGATTGGCTGAGAGATCGTCGACTTTGAGTTTGTACTTTACTTAAATAATGGAAAATAAATCTAAGAAAAATAAATTCATTAAACAATTAAAATTCCCTTTTCTTGTATTTCACGAATGTGATAAACATTCGGGAGTAGTTCAGGCATTTGGAAGTTCGACTACTCATTATTTAGTTTGGGTTTGTACTTTATTTAAGTCAATGAAAATAAACCTAAAAACTGTTAAGCAATTAAAATTAACTTTTCTAGTTGTAATCAACTATGAATATCATTCATATGGTAGATATATATTCTCTTGTATTATATATTATATATATAATTGGAGTTTGACTTTATTTAAGACATAGAAAGTAAATTGAAGAAACTTGGTGCTCTTTTCTAGTTTTACTCAAATATGAATAACATTCAGGTGGCATTCAATGTTATTCGCAGGTGAGCTGAGAGGGATCGTCGACTCACCAATATTTAGTTCGGGTTCGCCTTTGACCGAGCTGGCGACAGTTGTATCCATAACTGGGTAGGATTTGATATACTCTGGTGTTTGTGGACGCGAATCGGCTGGCATGACCACAATGGCGCCATTGGGCTGACCCGGAACAGGGCCCAAATGATGATGATGGCCACCACTCGCATAGCCATGATGAGTGGCGCCCTCTTGCGCCTGGTGATGATGATACATGGCGGCGGCCATGTGATGATGGGCAGCGTGATGAGCATGACTCGCGACTGGCGATGGATCAAAGTGCGACTGGGGCGGCAGCTGTGTGGGTTCGGTGGTGCTGACCACCACACTGGAGCTGGACTTGTTCACATAGATGACATTGCTGTGGGGCATCTTGCTGGCCACGCTGGGCACACCTGTGGACGGCACAGTATCCATTTCTGTGACAGGTGCGACCTGGCGCTGATGGTATTCCGACGTTTGAAAGATGAGAGCAGAACTGCTGGTGCTGGTGCTGGTTGTGTTGCTGCTGCTGCTGCTGCTCCCGCCACTAGATGGCTGCTGTGGCTGTTGTTGGCTGCCGACAATCAGTTTGCTGTGCTGATAATAGGTGGAGACGCTCGTGTTGGGCGGCAACTTGAGCGCATTCTCCAAATGGGATCGGCCAGCGACCATCAACTGAGCAGTGCTCGTTGTGCTAGATGGCGCCACCTGGCAGATGACCGAGGTGGTCTTGGCGCCGCCGCCTGTCGACTCCATGGGCGATTCCATGGCGCTGCTGCTGGGCTGACAATCGGAACTGTCCGCGGACATTAGCATTTTGTTATTGAACAACGCGGAGGACACGACACTTGCTACCTAAATTTATATATCTATAAATGGATGTGATTTCAGGCTTATTGGGCCTAAACAGGCATTGTTGCGCTTGCCTAAAACTATTATTATTCTGTATTTCAGCACTCTTCTCACAGTACACTGGGCATATCCTTCGGCTACTTTGATCATTTATTTAGTTGTGGTAGTAGTCACTTGAGGGATAATGGACAATGATATATTTGTTAATTATTGTATTCAATATGCATTCGATATTTAACCGCAATATGCGCAAAGCGAACGAACGCGCGACGAACGAAAACGAAGCACGACAAACAACGAAAACGACGACGATTAAATGACGGAGCAACGACGATCTGCTCGTTGCGATGTTTCAACGTTGAATGAAAGGAAAATCAACATTCGCGTTGGATCTTGTTCAGTTTTCGGCCACTCGTTCGCATGCTCGACCCTGAGAGCGCGAGAGAGCAACCGACAGAGAGCGCGAGAGAGAGTCGCACTCTGCTTACGCTCGCATGCTCTTGAAAATGATTTAACATGTGGCGGCGGCTACAAGCGTGAAACCAAAACATCAACAAGAGCGCACGTTTGTGTGCGTGTGTGTGTGTGTGTGTGTGAGAGAGTGGTAGACTGAGCGAAAAAGAGAGGGATCCAAGTGACGAGCTGTTGAGGGTGTTGCTTAGAAAACAATACACATACACACGCACACACACACGCACACACGCACGCATATACGGCAGGCTTTAGCCACCCCACCGCAGACTTTAACTACCCTGGCAACAGGCGGACTCGCGTGGAGTGAAACACATGTCACACAGATAAACCGATAGTAGCCGGCCCGGTCCCAAGGTAAACGCTCAGCGGTTATTGTACTCTTTTAGCAATGATTTCGTCGCTTTGCGAATGAAAATGACGATGACGACGATTGCCCCATTGCCAACATCAATAAACAACATAATCATCATCAACATCAGCATGTTGGGTGTTATTCATTTCGCTATAGTTCATGGCGCCTCCGTTTTGCAAAAAAGTTCAATATAACTTGACTAAGTTCATGCGCTTCGCAGCAGCAAACAAAAAAAAAACTGAAATAAAAATAAAAAAATGCCTGTTTCGGCTTTTGAATGCAATTTATTTAATTACTACTTGTTGCGTGTATAATTGAAATTATATCACACACAACACACAACACACAGAGCGGTGCATTGGCTTCTGCTGCTGCTGTCGCCGCTGCTGCTGCTGCTGCAGTCATTGACATCGTGCCGTTGACATTTCAAGAGGAATTGTAAATAAATATTTACATACTCGCTGCTCGCTGCTCGCGGCTCGCTGCTCGCTGCACATGATCAACCCGTTGGGCCCGCCTAGGTCAATGTGGAAATCGTTTCCTGTTGCCAGCCACACAGCCAACCAGCCAACCAACCAAGCAGCCAACTCCAAAATGCCACGTGTGGCCAACGTTCGTTCAATCGATCGATCTGCGTCTTCTTCTTCTTCTGCTTCTTCTGCTTTTTGATTATTCTGGTTTGATGGTCGGTCTTTTATTGGCCGTCTCTGTCCAAGGTTAAGGCCTCCTCTTCGCCCCATTCGATCCGTCTCGTTCCCACATTGTTCCACTCAGCGTTTGCGTGGGTGTCCCCCTTCCGAATCGAAAAGACAAAAATATCTTCGGGCGAGTTATTTTCCGAAACATTTTCGGCTTTTCAGCATTTTTGTCGGCTGACTTTGGTGGTATTTCGAGGGGGACGCGTTTGTTGTTCCTTAATTCTATGGCATTTAAACGACATGTTTTTGAAACAATACGAAATACAGCTGCGGAAAAATAATAGCACCACTCTCACAAGAAATGTTTTCAAAGGTGTCTCATTTAAATTTGTAAGTTTTTAGAAGTACAAGAAGCCTCTTGAAAACATGAGAACGAAAATAAGCATAATTTTATTCACCGTTTTCAACTTATCTAAGAAATTTTATGAAAAAGGATGAAAATTAACAAAAAAACAAGATGGAGCGACGCAGTCGGGCGTAACCGACTCTGATACCATAAGTAATGCCATCTGATAATAGGAGCCACAGAACAGGGTGGGTGAAGCAAAGAAATACCGATCTTTGCAAAAGATATTTAGAAATCTACCATCCAAGTTTGCCTCTAAAATTGCGGTAGACAAAGGCTTTGGTGAACTTTGGGTGCGGGAGTGGGAGTGGGAGAGGGCGTGGCCTTTACTTTCCTTCCAAGTTTGGTAACTGTAGCTCTTAAATTACGGGAGATATGGGCTCCGTGCAATTTTCGAGGCGGGAGTGGGCATGGCTGAAAAAATTGGTGTCTCCAGCTTACAAATTTTGTGGGATATTCATATGGTTTTATCGATTTCAAATTCTTGGAGGCCGCGGAGGTGGGCGTGACATATGCCGATCTTTGAAGGACATCGCCAACAACCTTCCAACCAAATTTGGTGGCTGCAGCCTTGAAATCTTATCGATTTCGCTTATCGATTTCTTATCGATTTTCAATTGTCGATTCTATCGATTTCCTAGCCTCCAAGTGGACCTAACACGGGCAATGTACTATGATACCTTCAGGATCAGAGTATAATAATAGCACTATTATTCAAACGTTGTATAATTATGGAAAATATAAATAAATAAACGATTTCCATAAGAAATGCGTGAAAATGTGCTATAATTTTGTGCGCTACTTCTTGGAACGTTTCCCTTTAAATGAGAAAAATAAATGGATATATATTGAAAACCTTTCGAAGAGCAGTAGTAACTTTAATTTATGGATATATACTTAGCAATATATTGAACAGTATATATGAAATTGAAAAACTAATAGTTTGTTCTTTAATTCGCAGTGGTGCTATTTATTTGTTCGCAACTGTATGTCTGCTGTTTCCCATTAGAATTGTGGGTGTGTTGCAAATTGTGGATGGATGTTCCTTACAGTCTGACACACATAACACAGATAACACAGAGTCCTTATCGAATGGAGGCAATGTGTGCCAAAGAGTTGATCAGATGCACGCAGATATAATGTCAACAAACCTTTTACGAAAATAAGCATTTAACTTCCTTATTAATGCAATTTCAACAATAACAAGTTCGTTTAAAAATAAATGGGCAGACAAAACGAAAGTGGCCACCACACAAAAGGAAAACACAAACACAAACAAAAACAAAAACAAAATGAAAAAGATACAGAAAATTCAAGCAGGGGCAGGCAGGCAGCTCGACAAACTCTGGCAGCCATGGAGCATGGAGCACGGAGCATGGAGCATGGAGCACGATTCGGTTCAAGTGGAGGTCAAGTTCAATGGATGCAAACGAAATTGGTTAGCTGCTGAGTTGTTTGCTGTTGGTCGCAGCGTGCATTTTTCCAATCACTGCTCAATTTCCGAGCAGTTTACAAACCGATTACGATTACGATTACGATGTGCAACGTCATCTTTCAGAGCAGCGCACAGCGCATCCAACTTTCAGCTTCGTCATGAACAATGCAGCGCCCCCTTCCCCGCCCCACCTCTCTCTTCGATCGCCCCTCAACGACGATCAACGTTCGCTGCAAGAGGCGAATGGACGCCTGGCAAATGTCATTGGCTTTGGCGGCTCAAAGCGCTGTTTATCCCACATGGGCCGGGCTCCTCGGTTACCACCAAACAGCCAAGCAGCCAAGCAGCCAACAGGCAATGCAGTTATCAGTCGTAAAGTAGGAAAAGTGATGACTGCAAATCAAAGTCCAAGGCAGGGCCTTCAACTACGAAACTGTTGACCGATAATTGAAAGAGGGTCAAGCGAGAAAAGAGACTTTGTGTTAGTGGTGCAAATGAAATCTCAGCTCGAACCCATTAAATATGTGTGAAAAGGGTATACTGGTTGTGCTCAAAGGTATGCAACAGCTAGAAGCAAGCAACTCCGATATGATAAGGTATAAATATTCTCGATCAGCATCAGCAGACGAGTCGCAACTAATGTATAAAATATGTAATATACAATAATAAATAAATATATAATAATAGATATATATTTCATATAATAATCAATGAAATAATTTAGAACTTGTATTCTAAATATATATATATAAATAAAAAAAGGATATTATATAAAATATATGATACATATAATTTGCTATATAAGTTCTCGCAAATCCCGCGACCAGGTCAAGTTTATTTTGATTTGCAAATATTGATACAAATCGATTGTTGATAGCAATAGAGGCCACCCTTAAAAAATATAATGTGTATTATAATATATATTAAATTATAATTATAGATATCTTGGATTTTTCCATACTTATCGTTGAGTGTGCAGAAATTTTCAAAGGAAGTTTAGCTAAGCAAAATGAGCATAAATTAAACAGTTGGGTGCAGGAGGGTATCTCGTAGTCGAGCTCACTCGTCTCGACTGCAGCATTCCTCTCTTGTTAAAGTAGACCTTTCGGATTGATCGATCCATTTTATATCTCCATCAAATATTTCTGCGCTTATTGACTATGAAATTATCTTGACTGCAAATCATCTCGCCCCCAAACTCAGCCGTGTTTTTTTTGGCTTAATCAGAGCGACCTTCCACTTAACAGTCTTGCTCTCTCCCTCTCTCTCTCGCTCTCTGTGTGTCTCTTCTTTCTCTCTGTCTGACTCGGATACTCTCGATTCTCTCTCTTGACACGCGTTGGCTGCGTTCTGCCGCGCAAGTTGAACGACTCTTGATGACTTTTTCCTTGGTAGTTTGACACTGTTGTTGCTTTTTATTTTATTTCGTTTATTATTTTTTTGCAATATAAAAAAACTGTGTGTTATTAAGAGACAGAATAAACTTCCTTGATAACTTGTTAACAATTTGGGCAAGTAATTTTGTTGAGTTTAGAACTGGAAACCAGTTTATTTTGCCGATTGCGCAACTTTTGAACTTGCTGGCTGTTTCGGGGCCTCTAGAATATCAGACATCTGCTGCATATATATATGTGTATATATATATACATATGTGTATATATATATATGTATTAGCTCATTTAGTTATCTATATGCGCACATGCATAAGTACATACATACATACATCTGCATCTGTATCGCTCTCACCATATAATTAACGCACAATGAGAAGGTGCGTAGAACCACCGTCCGTCCGTCCATCCGTCCGTCCATCCATCCGTCCGTCTGTCTATCTGTCTGCCTCGTTTGTTGGTGTTCATGAACTCGGTCAATTTGAAGGCCAACATTTTTGCGGTGTACGCATAAAAAATGTTTTGCGTCTGCTTGTTCTACCCTAACACAAAAGTACCATAAATTTGTCATCAGTTTCGATTAGATCTGAATTATTCCATGCCTTAAATATCCTTCTTTTTTTAGTTATGAGTATTCAATAAGCTACTCTCAAACATTTATCAACAAGAGCGAGAGAGAGAGAGAGACGATCTATAATTATAATTTAATTTAAATTCAAATAATGTGGCTTACCACAAAAGAGAGTATCAAAAATTGGGTGTCTGATTCTAATTGTTGGCCTTGCTGAATTTTTTGTGTGTGTACTCGAGCAATTTAATTTTTGCATGTCTCTTTTTATGTTGCCAGATTTTGACGTTAAGTGTGTGTTTTTTTGTTTTTTGTTTTTTTTTTGGCAGGGTAGTTGATTACGCATAATTTTTGGCTGTCCAGAGATCTCATGATGTCATGCTACTATGCCCAGATAGAGAGAGATAGAGCAACATAGAGCAAGAGGGAGAGAGAGACAGCGTGTACAGAGAAAGATAGGAATAATTAAAATTCAATTCCAAGGTTGAGGATCATAACAATTGGTCAAAATCAGCACTAGAAGAGTAGCTAGCTGACGCTATAAGGAAAGCAGTAGATCTAAATCACTTAAGCTGTACAGAGTATTAGGAGACTTTGTTTGAAATGTAATCTTTTGATATGTAACACCATGTAATACATCAGATATAGACTACTAATGCTGTAAATATAACTGCTGCAATATGTAATCGCTTGCATTGTGTAAATTGTCGCAATGGGCTAATTGGAAAAGCAAGCGCACTTTGCACGTAACTACAGAAACTATAAATATGATAGCAAAACAATCACACACACACTCGCACACACACACACAGTCGCTTATCGGTTATCGCTGTTATCAGCGGACAGCAGCGAGAAATGAAGGTCAGCAGAACAAATTCCTGAGAATCGTTTTTAGCCGCAAACAAAAACACAAACGCAAAACGCGTCACTCAGATAAAAATAGACGGAGACCATTATAGTTATATAGTTGTGAACGGATTGAGTTGCGGAAATAATAATATCACCACTACGACACTTTTTCATACGAATGCCAAAAATAAATCATTAGTTTTGCAATTGACTTTTGATCGAATTTTTAGTAATCCTCCTGTGAATTAAAGTTAGTACTGCTACTGGAATATATAAATATATTTTATTTGTTTTCAATTTGAAGGGAAAAGCGACAAGAAATAGCCAAAAATTAGAGCACAATTTCTGCACTTGCAGAAATCGTTTATTTATTTCCAATTCCAATGAAAAGTGCACATTTGAAAAAGTGTGCATTATTTATTTTGTTCACATTTGTACTTTTCATAAAATGTAATAATTTAATTAAATTTTAAAATGTTGAAAATGCTGAATGAAATTATTGTTTTCACTTTGTCACTTTGTTTTTTGAAGAGGCTAAAACCGAATTCATAATAAATCAAACGAATCTTATTATCAGAAATGAAAACGATGTTGGCAACTCGGCTTGCCGTTTGTAGAGTACTTTTCAGTCGCTTACAGTTTTTTCGAGTTGCGTTAAGTTCCGCTATCAATTTTTGCTTCTTTTTTTAGTTTTCGCGCAAAAGGTGAAAATTCGATAAGGGCTTTCAAGGTCCCCAGCAATATCTAATAAAAAGCGCGTGCAATTATTAATTGGGCATATTTTTTACACAATAACAGAGCGAGAGAAAGAGACAGAGACACACAGAGAGAGAGAGAGAGAGAGATGGTTGAGGCAAGCAAGACAGAAAGGGAGATATGCATAAACATTTGGATAGGAAATGCTTCGAAAACGCTTTATTAGCCAAGGTCGGTGAAATTTGCTCATGCAATCGTGATATTTATTTTTGTATTTTTTTTTCGTCAGTGCTAAATTCTAAAGCAAACAAAAGTCAAATATACATATATATATATATTATTTTTTTGGCTTCCGTACCCTGGGTTCGTTGTGACCCTGATCTGTTTTGAGTTTTTAACCTGTTCAGGCCTTTTTTTATATCATTTTGAAGAGGGTTTAATAATTTTGTAAGCTCTACGAGCTTATAAGGTGTATAAAATACGTAAATTTATAATATGCAAAATAAATAAATATTTAAAATCTTAATCAGCATTAATAGCAGATATAACCGAGTCCCTCTCTTTCCACGAAGAACAGCAACAACTTCTCGAACAATTTCTCTTCACTTACTTATAAATGCAAACATTCCGAATCAGTTTTCGTTGCTTCTCGACTTTTCTTTGGGCAGCTTATCCAACATTCTGTGTCTCCCCAAAAGAAGAGTTCTCGAATATTTTCACTGCTCTCTTTCAAATGTCTAACTCTCTTTCTCTCTCTGTCTCTCTATATCTCTGTCTTTCTCTCTCTCTTTCACCATGTATCCATCAGAACTATTCATGTACTTGAACTCGTTTTTCCGCTGTTTAAATGAAAAATTCTTGGCATAAGTATGTATAATTATAAGAGTGAGATGATCGTTTATCACAAAAAAAAAAAAAAAAAAAGAAAAAGAGGAAAAACAGAAAAAGAAAAAGGGAAAAAGAAAATAGATGCAGGCGTAATTCTCAACACTGCCGTTGTTTATTTTCATTTTTGTTTTTCTTACCCCGACTGCAGTCCATTGTTATTATCAGTGGACATGCAAGGGCAGGAAGCGCAACACACAACTAAATACAATGGAGTCGGGCTTATCAGTGGAAAATGCTTGTGCTCGCTGTGAAAATTAATCAAAAGTGCAGCAGACGCCTCCACTTGAGTGGCACAGAGACCCACGCACACACACGCACTCGCACACACACACACACGCACTCGCACACTGGTAGCGAGTGTTATTGTAATGGTGCATTGAACGTTCAATGATCTATCCCAATAGCATCTTGCACATGCCCCGTTTTGAAAAGTGAACTCGACATTGAAAAACAACAAAAGCAAAGCAATCATCAGCAATTATCAACGGCCAGGGAGAGAAAGAAGAGAGAGAAAGCGTCGCTGAGAGAGCGAATGCAGAGCAAACTCTGCTGCTGGTGCTGCTGCTGCTGCTGCTATAAACTGTGTGAAGTTCAAAGCCACTGCAGCCGTAGACGAGCAAACAGTTAAAGCTCTATGCACTCTCTCTCGCGCTCTCTCTGTCTCTTTCGCTCCGCCACGCTCTATCGCGTGCTCTCTGCGCTGTGTGTGTGCTTTGAGTGCATGTTGATGTAGGTTCGGTTCAGTTCGGTTCGGTTCGGTTCGCTTTGGCCTCTGTCTTCGTTTCTAATGGGGCTGGCTGCTGATGGCTGCTGTTGGCTGCTGTTGGCTGCACTTTTGCTTTTCCGCTGCACAGATTTTGTTGTTGTTGTTGTTGTTGTATATCTGCAACTGGCAGGCAGGCAGGCAGTCGCTTTGGATTTTTCCACTCACATTTCTTTGCACACATTTTCACTGCTCGCAGCGCCGATCGTTGAGGGTCTTTAACCCTTTCGTAGTGCAATGCACTCCGTTGACGATGACGAAGACGACGACGACGACGACGACGACGACGACGACGACTTTATTCCACTTCAGTTTGCCACATCCCCTCCCCTTCCCGCAGCCCACCTTTCAGTCTTTCAGTCTTTTAGTCTTCTCTGCTGTCCGTCTGTCTGTCTGTCTGTGTGTGTGTGCAATTTTCTTCTTGCACATTCTTCTGCATTCGCTGTTGTGGTCCCCGCTCTCTATGTGTGTGTGTGCGTGTGTGTGTTTGCATGTGTGTGTTGGGCCTAGGCCTAGTTGCGTACATTGCACTGCTGCTGTATTTTTTTTATTTTTTTATTTACGACTGCTTACAGTTTGAGGTAACTGTTATTGAGGGTTATTTGCAGTTGCAGTTGCTAGCTGCGAGTTGCGAGTTGCGAGCTGGAGTTCTGTTAGTTGCTAGTTGCTAGTTGCAAGTTGCTAGTTGGTGCCAATGATCGTTGATCGTGCTTAGTTTCCCTGATAAGCTCGCCAAGTGAACGAGAGGGGGCCAGTAGTTGTTGGCAATGGGTTTATTGACTTGTCAGTTGGTCGACGACGGGCCACGCATGTGCACACTGTTGAACAGTTGGCCAAGTTGAATGCACTTGGACGCAGCAGCAGCAGCAGAAATTGCCGCACGTGCTTTCTATGATTACGCCATGTCGAATGCCAAAGGCAAAGCTCAAGAGTGTAGAGTGGAGAGATCGAAGCTAAGCATTTTACACGCCCTATCCAAAATGTGTCTGCACAATTGCCAACTGCCAACTGCTGGCTGCAAGCTGCAAGCTGATTGCTGCAAGGAAAGTCATTTGCACAAACTTGTAATCAGAGTCAGAGACATGTGTAGAAAATGATGGCTTTGTATTTAATTGATTCAAACGGTAGTTAATGGGCCAATGCTTGTGGTCGGAGTCTTGGGGCCAAAGCCGTTGCTTATGATTTATGATGAGTTTGGAGAACTCAGCGATATTATCATCAAAGCGGATGCAAACTCAATGCTAGCCATAATTAATGGGCTCAAATGGTCAGCTCATTTTATCCTGCTTACTAAATTAGTATAAGTCTTTCCCCCTAAGCAATTAGTGCATTGAGTCTTTAATTCGAGTCCGTCAATAATACATATATGAAATATGTCTCCAATTCCCCCTTTACTTTTGGGAGTAAGTAATCGATATCAGTGGAGTATCGATAACTGAAGAGCATCGACGGACAGATGAAGCGCAATTAGGTACAAGTTCAAACTCAATTATCATCAACCATTATCATTCCTTATAATAATATAAAGAACTATATAGATATAATTCCATATATGTATCGTAATAATGAACATTGATCTCTTGCGTTCATTCTTAAGCGCGATACTTTCGCCACTTGAGGGGGACAGGGGAACGGACAGCTGACAGAGACAGAGACAGAAGAAGAGGAAGAGAAGTTCGTTGCAAGATTGATATCTTTGGCAAAATGAGTGTGGAAAGCGACTAAAATAACAAACAACGAAAGCCAAATCAAAAGCAACACAAACAACAACACACAATTTTTTTGGGCCCAGCATAATAAGATTATGCGATACAATATTAGTGACAGAGTGAGGGAGAGAGCGAGAGAGGGAGGGAGAGAGAGAGAGAGAGCAAAGGATGAAACCCAAGCGCTGACTTGGCAACTTGAATTGACTTAAAGCACAAAAATTACAATTCGTGCGAAAGTGAATGACCTCCATTAACCGCCATTAAGCGACCGAGCAACACTGCCGACTGCCGACTGGCGACAGCAGAGGCCAGCAGCAGCAGCAGCAGCAGCAGCACCAGTAGCAGCGGCAGCAGCAGCAGCAGCAGAACAAAGCCAGAGCCACAGCCAAAGCCACAGCCAAAGCCAAAGCGTCAGCGCAAGCTCTTATTCTTCTGCTTCTTCTTCTGCTTCTGCTTCTTCTTCTGCTTCTTCTCCTGTGCTCTCTCTCTCTTTCGCTCTCTCTCTCTTTGAATTCGCATGAACCCTTTTCTCGCTGCTCACATCAAGCTTAGCATAATAATTAGTAAGCCAAAACTGGGCTCGAGTTGGAGCTGGAGCTGGAGAACTGTAGAGTTGCAGACCCGAAATGTGTGTGATTGTTGTTGTTGTTGTTGCTGTTGTTGTTGCTGTTGTTGTTGCTGTTGTTGTTGCTGTTGTTGTTGTTTCTTTTTTATTGGTTCGCTGGCTTTGGCTTTGTTCTATGGGCCTCGCTTGAGCGTTGTCAGGTGAGCAAAGGCAAGGAATTTGAAACCTGTTTGAAAGACGGTGGTGGGCAAAGGCAAAGGCAAAAACAACAACAACAATAATAACAACAATAATAATAACAACAGCAGCAGCAGCAGCAGCAGCAAACTTTGTACGCGCTTAGCATAATTTTTCGTCTCGTTTGTTGTTGCTCAATGTTTGCTGCCACTGCCATAATTTATGAATGCCAGCTAAACGTAGCGCCAGCCAGTGCCCTCCTCACTAGGAAGTTGCTGCTGGGTTTAATGTACGCGTACGCGGCCGTAGAACGTTTGGGCCAAAAAGCCAACAACAACAACGACAACAACGACAACAGCAGGCAACACTGCTGACTGTGGGTGTGTGTGTGTGGAGAGAAATATATACACACAGGTGTTGAGAGTAAACTTGCTGATCGCCGCTCTAGGCCGATTAAATTAGAGGGCGGCTGTCAAGCCAAACAAAACGATGACGTGACACCGACCCCAGAATAATCGCACAATTTGCGAAACAGGAAGAGTTTATAAGCTAGAAAGATGATTTGTGGCCTGGCTGCTTGCAACTTGCCGCTTGCCGCTTGCAGCAGAATGCACTCTTCTCTGCAGCCATTTAGTTGTGGCAACAGTTTATGGTTATTTATATATATATATGCATGTAGGTAACGGGATAAACATAATACACAGATTCATTTATGAGCGTAATGAGAAAAGTATCAACTAAACTGGAGTCGGTTTATTGCATAAGAAAAACAAATTAATATAAATACGGGGTAATTAGTAAGCCCAGTTACAGCTACAAGAACTAATAAAGAACAAGAACTAATAAAATAAATTTGTATGTATAAATAGTAGTTACATGATCTAGAAGGCTGATCCTTAAAAATGTGTGCAGCAAGTTAGGAAACAAAAGGAAATAGATTTGTTTATATAAAAACATATTTAGAGGGAATATCTCCTCGAAGACTATTAAGTATTTACATAGCTATATATAAAGTTTAGGGAAACTTATATTCATAGTATTCCTTAATTGTCATCAAGCCAATTCCGATAGATAAATTATGGGTAATCATGAAAAGCAAGCTGCGAGATGAGCACAGAGCAGAACTGTCTGACTTAGAAGTCAGTCAACTGTCCAGAAAACTCCAGAAAACTGTTCTAATTTTACTAATATCAAGGAAAAACGAAAAGAGGTTTGTATTTATTTTTAGGGAGTTGTTCATCAGTTCTAATTAAGCAAAATGCTTGTCGTAAAGGTAAAGAATAATTCGTAATTTGTATTAAATTTCTTTTATTTGCTTACAGTTTCTATGATATTGAAGATAATTTAAGCTGATATCCAAAAAGAATAAACTGGAATGAACTAAGTATAGATTAAGTATACTATTAATTAGTATTATTAGCATTATTATTATTAATATTAATATTATTATTTATTATTTTTATTATGATTATTATTATTATTAATATTATTATTATTATTTATTATTAAGTATACGTTCATTATGGTCAAGTTCTTGATCATATTGGCCCGAATGGAAGGCAATAACAACATTTAAGGCTTTGGGCTAAGTAGGCCCAGTTGATGTGATTCGAATTTAGTATTTGGCATACACTTTCAATTGAAGGCAAAGACAAGAAGAGAGTCAGAGCCAAAGATCGCCTTGTGGCTGCAGCCAGAAAACGGGCAATGCATAAGTCAAGCACCCCAGCCGAGGAGAGGTCATTACTACCTCAACCCAGGCAATCGTGCAACCGGGCAATCGGGCAACGAGGCGACTAACCAGCCAGTCAGTCGCTGGCTCCATTGCCACTTTCTACCACATGTGGCATGGCCTGGGCCGGGCATGCAAAATAGCGCAAAGCAACAGCAACAGCAACAGCAGCAGTCGAAACTGGTATGCAACTGCAACAACTGCGGCAACATTCAGAGTCACAGCTGATGACGTTGCCACGTCAAAAATGAGGAGGGGGGGGGGGGGGGGGGCGAGAGGGGTCCCGGGTATAGGGACTGACTCTGCCTGGGCACGAATCCAGTATGCGGCGAGTGTGCTGATCGCAGGTCGCTGCACTCAGTTGCATTCAGTGGAGCATTCGAGTGTTGTTTGTTGGGCAACTATGCTAGTGATACAACAACTAGCAGCAACAGCAACAGCAGCAGCAACAACAACTTGCAACAACAACAGCTATGAAAGTTGACTGACACCCAGACGCCAGGACTTTAACCCAGGCAAAGTGAAATTGTTGGCTGCCTGTTGCCAAAGTTGTTGCCAAATCGGCTCGGGAATTGGGAATTTCCACGTGTTGCACACACACACACTGCCACTTGGGGGGAAATTGGCGCAGTAATAACAGCAATGCACCCAATCATTTTGTTGTTGTCTTTTTGTGAAAGTTTTTGTTTATTTGTATTTTTTTTCGGCATTTCTCAGTGTAATTTATAGTTTATTAACTTTATAGAGCGAGTGCAACGACTGGAAAGCAACAACAACAACAACAACAACAAATATTAACTGATTGCAAAGTTTGGCGCTGTGATTTTTGGAGGTCATGCAAATGCCGTGGGTGGCAGTGAAAGTTGAGGATACAAGAGATACGTAGACACAGATTGTGGCAGCTGCACGCCAGCGATTCTCTCCAAGCTCTAAGCTCATCTTGATTAGGTTCGACATTTAAGCATTCAGCTCAGGAGTTGGCGACTCGACAATGACTCAATCAGGTCCAAGAAATGCTTTGACTTCAAATTTCCGCGAAAGCAACACAAGTTGAAACCACGAAAAAAAAAACGAATAATAAAATAAATCCCCAACACCTTTCAAAGTACACTCATGTAAACATAATCAAGGAAGAGTGCTCGACTAGGAGATACCCTGAATCCAGCTATGAAATATTTATTTATCTATTTTCGTTTATTTATCTAATGTCAACTAAAGGCAATTTTAATGTAAAAAAAACAAAAAAGTAACAAATTGAATTAAATCATTGTAAAAAGAACCTTTAAAATAAATATATTATTTTAGTTTTATTGCCAAATATTGCTTTAAGGGTTCTGGGTGAAAAAAGAGCCAAGAAAATAATAAAAAATATATAAATTAATTAAATAAGATAAATATAACTATAAAGCAAATACTTGCGTCTGCTGATAGTCATAAGATCAATATGAGAATACATTTCGACCACAACTTGGGTGTTTGTTATCCGATCTTGATGCAATAATTCAATAATATTGCAATGTATTATTATATATGGCGGCTTTTATTGCTATCGGAATATCGATTTGTATCGATATTTGCAAAACAGTTCTAGCTTAATTGAAACAAACCTGATCTGCGAGGCGAATACGAGAACTTATGTTGCAAATTTGAAGGCTCCAGCTATTGTTCATACAGACGGACCTGTCTGCTAATCCGGATCGAGAATCTATATACTTTCTCCTTTCGCAAAAACACAGAACCAATATACCCTTTTGCACAACTTTAATGAGCATAAATAGGAATAAGATCCATCACAATAATAGCTAACAATAACAAAGAAAATGGCGGCTGGTGGTGGAACGAGTGGAGCAATAGACACAAATATAATAATAAAAGAAAAAAGCAAAGAAGAAGAAGAACAGCAACAGCAACAGCAACAACAACAACACTATTACCTAACTGACTTTGGCCAGTGGAATTTTGTTTATTTGGGACAAGTTCACTGGCAGCGGCAGCGGCAGCGGCAGCGGCAGCGGCAGCGGCAGCGGCAGCGCTCGGGTCGAAAACATTCAACTGAATGTTCTCGGTGAGATCTGACGACGATGACAGTCTGCCTGCCACAACTGCCACAACTGACACGACTGACTGTCGGACGGAGTGGACTGGACTGGACTGGACTGTTTGTCTTTCCATCTACTGATGCAATACCATTCGCTGGATTTTCATTTTCTTTTACGCTCATATTTGTTTACAACTTTTGATTTTTTCTCTTTTTATTTCGGGGTTCTTTTTTTACTTCTTCTTTTTTTTCTCTGATTTTTGCGACGCTTGTTTACTTAATGACTTTCTACTTTTTTTCGTTTTTTTTTGTTATTCTACCTTTGAGCGGAAGAAAGCTGCTAGGGAAGAGGGGGCAGTGGGCGGGGTGCGGGGTGCAGACTCAGAGCTAGCCTGGGTCTTATGTAATGCGTTGTTTGTTCTTGTTTTTCTGGTTGTTGTTGGCTTCTCATATGAAATGATTGTTTTTGTTTTGGTCTTTGATGGTTCGTTGCTTGACTTCTTGATTAGGTTTTTTCTTTCGTAAACAAAACAATTTGGCCATAAGTCGAAGCACTGCAAATCTTTTCCACACTGTCAATTAACGGTATTTGGCTCAAGCCGCTTAAAAATTGGGCAAAAACAAGAATGAACTGAAATCGACGTGTTCGCCGAAAGTTCCATTTAGTTCCATTCGAGAAGAATTAGCCAATAGTCCCAATAGGAAGGCAAATTAAATAAAATTATTCGATGAAAATTGGTTTTATTTGTTTGGTTAATTTATCATTGGAGAGCTAAAGGTTAACATTGCATAAATTTTAATCTTATCTTGTCGGCTATGACAGCTTTTCAGCAATTCATTAACTTCAGGGAGATAGAGCTAAAATTTATTGTACAGATCAAAAATATACTTATTTACGCTCATATTTTATGGCGGGGGCCAAAAACCTTGATGACAAAATTATCACGTCAAATAAAATAAGAAATATATAATAAGATATAATACCAAAAAATGTTCAGACCACCAAATTGTTATGAAGATGCTTTCATCCACAGAAAATCTTCCTGAAACTAGAGTCTTTTTTGTTTTTAGAAATAATTTCGAAAGAATATCTACAAATTAGAAAGGTTTTTTTCTACTTTTTCAAAATATATTTCGTAATATTCGAAAATATTTATACAAAGTACAAATAAAAAGAGTTGTTTTTTGAAAAAATATTTCCTGAAATTTAGAAGGGTCTACAAACTAGCCAAAATGTTTATATCTGCGACATCTAAAAGTACAAGCAAAAAAGCCAAATTACACGTTTAAAAAACAAACTGGAAATTATATGGCTTTTTTGTATGCATTTTAGAAAAATTAACTCTAGCATTAATACTAAGACTTTAATACTTCGATTTTACTTTGATAAAAAAAATATACTGGCTTTTTTCTCTTTTAAATAACAGCTAACCGCAGGCAACCACTGGAAATTAGGTGGACTTTTGTATACTTTTAGAAAAACTAGCTCTAAAATGAAAACCCAGATTCTAAGAAGAGGCTAACTCTACCTTTTAGAAATATGCTTTCAGAATAATAACGTAGAATACCCTTGATGTCAAAGATATGACAATTTTCTAACTTTCTGGCTTATTTTAATTTTGAATAACAGCTACTTTCAAGCACATATCTTATATAATATATATTCTAACTTTCATTTTTTCGAAATCAGATGCAACTGCATTTGTGATGCTATCAGCGAGGCTGATCGGGATATGCACAAGAAGAAGAAGAGAAGTGAATCAGGCCAGACGATGACACAACTGTATACAAAATGAATATGCCTTCTATCAGGAGTCAAGTCCAGAGCCAATTTGAACTTGTTAACTGCTACAAATATTGCTGCCTCTTGCAGCACATCTGTATTTAAATCTTTTCAACATAATGGAGAAAAGGCGGAAAGGACAGCGCATTTTCAAGTTTATTAGCAAACAATTACTAATAACACTAAACAATTGCCACAATGTGAAATTATGAAACTCAAAGGAAGAAAGAGAAAAAAGAAAATACATATAAAAATAGATGGCAGGCAGCCCTGGCCAGGCGGACCAGTGGCGTTGCAAGAGGGAAAGATTACATTTGTCAAACTCTCAACTCAGTCACGGCCACTGCACCTATTTGGCTAAAACAAATTGACCATATTCGAATAGTTGTATTTCAAAGATCGGAAAACTACTTTCACAATTCTATTGCGCATTTTCACGATGCACAAACTGCTCAATGGAAACTTGCTGGCAAAATACAGCAGAGAACGATTAAAGATGTTGTTTTCGTCATTTTTTAATTATTTTCATTATTTTCAATTGAACTACAAATGAAAAGCTCATCATTTTTGAACTCTTAAAGATAAACTGGACCAAGTAGCAAATCACATAAGTAAGTCATTATTTATTGACAGGCCTCTGCAAATCATACTCTGTTTAAGCCAGGTGTTTGTTAAAACAAACATTTCAATTGACTCATAAATAGTTTATATTTATTATGCCAAAAATAGTACATTTCAATTGACTCATAAATAGTTTATATTTATTATGCCAAAAATAGTTAATTTCATTCAAGTTGCAGCATTATTCTTTTTTACTTTTATTTTTGAAAAGAGTTTTTGTAGTTAATAAATCAGAGCGTCTACTTTGCTCCGTTAACAATAAAAAATGCTTGCATAAACATTTTTCTATATATATATATATATATATATATATGTATATCATACACCAATGCATATATAAGTATATATTTTTTATTTGGCATTAGGAAGAGAATTGAAATATTGTATTTTTTTGCTGACTGGAATCCCCTTTGTTGTTACGTCACTGCTAAGCTGCACTGTGGTTTGTTGATTTGCTTGCTGCTTGCTGCACTCGGCGCTGTCTGTTTTTTATTAACTTGGTCTCTTTTGTGATTTTGCACATGTTTCTCATGCTGTTGTTTTGTTTGCTCGCCGCTCGTCGTTCGCCGCTCGCCGCTCGTCGCTCGTAACGGGGTGAATGTCATCAGGATTTGTATTTGCCAAGCGGTCAATTGCCTCTGACTCTTCTGGTTGTGTTTGTGTTTGTGAAATTTCATTTGTCAGTGATTGTTTGTTGTTGCTGTTGCTCTTTTGAAGAGTGTGTGAAACGCTGACGAATGCAGCCGAAAGACACTTTATGCATTGCACACAAACGAGTATGAGCACAAATATGCACATGTTATACATATATATACATGTATATATATATATATATATATATTATGGCACGATTATACAATCGTGACCAGAACCAGAACAGAAGCAAACTGTGCATGCCAAATGTGCATGAGAAATGCCCTCGAATTGCAGTTGAACATATGAAATTTCGCTCTAATTCTTGTTGCCACTGTTGGCTTAATGGCAATTGCCCAAAAATGTCGACATGCCATTGGACGAATGTTTATTTGAGTCATGGACATGGCAATGGAAAAAGATATAAATGTGTTGGGCAGACAGCAACAGAAAGCAGATTCAGTGTTGGCTAACTGCTCAATCGATAAATCAGCAATCATTTGATGCCCATCAGTTGGTGATCATTGGTGATCAACCCACAACTGTTTGGTCTTTGTTTCGCCAACCAAATCTGTGTAGCCCCAACCATTTGTAAGTCAACGAACCAAGCGGCAAGCGGACAAACCAACCTATGAAGTATTTATCTTGATCTATCAGTTGCCTTTCTGCACAACACACAGCGAGTGAGTGGCACAGCAAAAACATAAACAGCAACAACAACACACATGACGTCCTTGCTTCAGTTAACAACGACAAAAGCAGCAACAGCAGCAGCAACAGCAGCAGCGATCGCGTCTACAATGACGCTGCAGAAGTGGTCGATTTAGTCGGTGTTGGTTGGGTTGGTATTTCCTCCGATTTTGACTCAGCTGGGTTGGTTACCCCCAGCGCGATGGCAATGAACCAGAGAACCATTGACCGACCAGTGCGACAATCGATGCGGCCATGCAACTTGCAACAGACGCCGCGCGAACAGAGCTCTGCACGACTCGGCTCAGCTCGGCTGGGTTCGGTTCGGTTTTTGATCGGAGTGCAATTGTGAAACTGGTTTTCAGCAAACAATTTGCAACATGCAGCGAGACCGAGACGCAAAGTGCAATGATCGCGCTGAGGCTGCGGATACAGTTCAAGACAGTGCAAACAGAGCCAGAGAGAGTGAGAGAGAGAGAGAGGGAGAGAGAGAGAGGGAGAGAGACAGAGAGCTGAAGTGGAGCCATGGGCTGTTGCATGTGAATTCATGAACAGTGTTTGTTGCCATTCGTTGCAGTCAATTTATTTATTTATTCAATGCAAACAGTCAAAAATTAAAAAAAATGCAGAATAAATAAAATATAATAATAATAACAATGAAAAATTTATTGAAAATATAAAATGTAAAAGCAAAAGCAAAATAAAATAAAATATATGATAAATAAAAGTTTTGAATTCCTTAAAATCTTTTTGTAAGAAATGTGGACTGTTTTTGTTCACATTCGATAAATAAACAAAATATAATAAGATTAATAATAATAAATCAAGGTGTATTATGATGTAAAATCCAGCATATATTGCTGATTTTGACAACTTCTTAGTCTTTCTTGATAAGTCAAAGCATTAAATGAAGAATAAGAGAAACTTAAAATGTATGGCATAAATATTCAGTATTTTTTACATCGACAAGAAAACTTGAAATTTGAAATTTTAGTTGGAGCTCATGGATGGATGGATGGACAAGTGAAAGCTAATATTACAAATATAGAACTTATATATTTACATATATGTATAAAAGCAAGAAGCCCACACAGTTTTGTGCATAATCAACAATCGGTTCGGTTTTAGCTCTCGGTCAGTCAGTCAAACAGTGGCTTGGAACAGGTTCAGCACTTTCTGGCGAAGAGTTCTGCTTGTTGGCCAAAAATGCCGAGACTAAATTTCATGCCACAAAGCGCAAGCCAAGTAACACCAACAATTAAATGCCAAAAAAGCGAAAACCGAAAAAGAAAACCAATAAGACTACTTAATATGAAAGTATTCGACTTGGAGATACTTCGGAGACAGGTCGAAAGTGGCATAGAACATTTATTTAATTTACACATTTTTTTTATTTTAAAATTGGCTCAAATGTCAGATTTATAACGATATTTCACTTAACATCAATTATTCATTTAATATATACTAAATACAGTCCACAAAGCTGAAAAGATTATAATTTAAAAATAAATTTACAAAATTAAAAATACGAATATATTAAATAAAATAAAATGAACGGTTTAAAATTAAATTGATCAGTTAAGAAAAAATTAAAAACAATAAAAAACCCTAATTTAACATCTAACAAATAAAATAAAATGTAAAATATATAATACCTGGATGTATTATAATGTAAAATGGATTAAAGAAACCCGAAAAAAAAAACCCATCAGGTCAGATTTAGTGGTAAGATTGAGAAAATATAATGTTAAGCATAGAGACAGAGAAAGGGAAGGGCGAAGGGCGACAGGGAAAAGTGGAAAATTAGCGACAGGAAAACATTTTCAGAGATAATTCAATAGGCCTTTTTATATATAACAACAAATCTAAAAACCATAAGCCAGGGTAGCTCGTGGTCGAGCAGTGCAAGAAGCGAGGCTGGCGTTGTTAATGGCGTAAAAAGATAAATATGTATGGGTATTATACATACGTGTATATATCTATATATGTATATATGTATATTTGGCAATGAACTTGAGACACGCGTGAGCCGTTTGAATACGTATGTGGCACATTGTGGCCAAAACGCGCTAGAAACGCAATGGTTGTCTGCTGACGGAGGGACGAGGGGGCTGACAGACTTTTGCCGCGCTTTTAGCTTTTAGCCAAGTGTATATTTGTGTGTGTAAGATCAGTGTTGTGCTGTCGAGGAGGGAGCGGCGATTTTGCTGTACATACATATTTGCATGATTTGCGAGTGGAGCCGCAGACCCCGAGAGCCCCCGAGCACCCCCGGCATGGTGTATATAATTATTTTCGGCGTAATAACCTAGATTCGTGGCGTCGACACTAAGAACCCAGTACCCTCCCCCTCCCCTCGTCGTTCTTTTTTTTTTTACTATTTCAGCATGAGTTCCCTTTTGACTTGCTGTTGTTTTTTAATATTTTTTTTTGCCTGCGAGTGTTTTTTTTTTTTTTGGCAATACTTTTTCTTTTTTCTTTTACGTTCGGATCGCGGATCGCCATTTTCTTTTTGGCACTTTTTGAACGGTTGTTTTCCATGGCGCAGAGTGAATGACACTTTGTCATTCCAGCTTTGTGGCTGGCTCGCCCGGCTTGCTGCCCGAGCATTTCTACACTTTGGCCCAGTGCAAAACTGCTAAAATTGCCAAAAAAAAACACACTTCTTACTTATTATTTAACAAATTGATGCTTGTTCGTCTACACTTGCCAGCAAAAATACATAGCAGAAAAAGTCTTTATTTATTTCAAGTGGCCTTGGCTAAAGCAACTCGGATCTGAGAACAGGCTTGTCCTAAGTTGGGGCAGAGAGCCCACTAAAAGGATACCCTAACAAAATACTAGCATTCAAATTTTAAATGAAAAAAATATAAAATTAAATATTTAATATTTAGCATTAAATATATCAATTAAGATCTTATAGTTGGCTAGTTGCTATAGTGACATAAACACTTTTAGTAAAACAAGTATTTTTTGATTAAAAAACAGTACACAAATTCATAAAAAGGTTTGTAAAAATACAAATTTAAAACTAAAGTTAAAAACTAATGAATAATAAATAATTAGACTAATGTATAATAAATAAAGATCTTAGCTGTAGAAGCTGATACTATTTGCATACTTTTAAGATCAAAGAATACATTTTCCGCACGATGCATTTGAGCAATTTGGTCACCTTCAATTTGTCAATTTGTTGTTGTTTATTTGTTATTATATATTATATATATATGTGTATTTATGAGTTGTGCGGAAGTGTTGACAAATGGGAACATTATTGGGCCCTAAATTAGCAATAGTTCGTTTAATTTTTATTACTTTTGCTGTTTATTAAAACAAGACCTTAAACATAATGTTCTTACTGCTGGGCAGGAAGCAAACATTAAACTTTACAATATTACAAGTATGACGACGATGACGATGATGATGATGATGATGATCATAATGATGATGATAGTTGACGTAAGCAATTTTGGGCCATTTGTGTGAAACTCATTTAGTATGCCGCTCAAAACTTGATGGGATGGCAAACTGTGCCTGGACAGATTCATTAATTTTCCAGGTACCCGTTCTTGTTCTTGCTGTTGTTGTTGTTGTCTGTGCAACATGTTCTTGCCTCAAGGGCAACAGCGAATACCGTTCTATTGCTACATGGTGCGGATTGTGTGCGACTTGTGTGTTAGGTTATGGTTCTTCTGCTCTTGTGTGGACTATCTGGCGAGGGGACAAGCGACAAGCGACAACAGACACAAGAGGGACGGAGAGGAAGAGGGAGGGAGCTGGGGAAAGGGTCGCCTGATGAATGAACTGTCACTCGGCTGGGTTTATAGTCCGGTTTTATGGTACCTGTTCCACATAGGAACAGGATTGGGCAGTCAGAGGAAGTGTGATAACGCGCGAGGAGTGAGGAGTGCGGAGTGGAAACAGCTACGAAAACGGAGAGCGATAAGTGTTTGGGTCAGGTGTGTAGAACACTTCTAAGCGAGTTGTGCCCAACTAGTTTTGAGTGGATTTCGATATTGAGCCGTATAACTTACTATACCCAACGGAGGGTCTTTTGCAGTGCTAATTAAAATTTGTTGCGACCTCGGTTTCGGTGCGTAAAATGCGCAAAAAGCCCTTGTCAGAGTTCAGAGCCAGTTGCCAGTTGTCAGTTGTCAGTTGCCAGTTGCCGGGTAAACGGTCGCAAATGTTTATCTTATCATTGAAGCGCACGTGAACTGAACGCCAAACAAGCTTTGGCCAAGTATGACACTCTATTATAGCCAAATATCTTTATCTATGCGATCCAGCGAAGGTTATTCACAACCGAACTACGTTGACTCCAGCGCACTGCGCAGCGGGGCAACACGCGACGACTATATCTATATCTATATCTATATCTATATCCATATCCATATCCATATCCATATCCATATGTTATTGTTTACATGGGTATATCCATCATATATGGTTTTTAATAAAATAACAAGCTGGCATAACAAGAGCTAGACGTGGTCAGGGGCTAGAACCTAAAGCAAATCCAAATGTGTATCAGCATTTGCATAGAATGCGCGACTTGGGTATACCCTGTAACCAGGGCATGTGGGAGGAATAGACAATATATTATTGCCAATAAGGGCTACACAGCTACATATTAAATTTATAAAATAGTTTCAACTTTAATTGACAACCAGCTGTTAGTGATGAGGTCATAATTTACTTATAATCTTCATAATTATAACTGCACATTTGAAAAGTAATTAATTTTCTTAATTTTTCATAGTTTTTTTAATACTTTGAAAACAGGTAGAATATATACGTTGGCAAGAAAGTGTTATTTTTTACACAAGAAAATATATCTTTTTAAAAAAATAACATTATGATTTTTATGAATGAATAAATTTGTTTTTTTTTTAATTTCTTTCTTTTTGTAAGAATCTTCTAAATACTTGTACAAAAACTTATTCTTAAACTTACGCTTATAATAAAGACACCTTTGAAAACAGTTCTTTTGTAAACGTTTTGCAATTATTTTGTCACAATTCTTTTTAGAAAGTTTCCTATCTTGTACACAAATAGGGCATTGAAAAAAAGTTGCGCTTCTGCTTCGAATATTATTCGTACTAAATATTGTCGAAGTATTATTAAAGTGTTTCCTACAGTTTAAATCTGAATTTTAAAATGATCTACGTGGATGTCTACTAAAACTTATCACAACTGATATGCAGTATGTATTTTTAGGTTGGTTTCTTGTGTTATTTTCCTCTTACAAACATACACACATTTGCATGCACAGGGTATAAATGTACAGCAATAAATACATGTATATTTATATAGTGTATGTATGTTGTATGTATGAGTTGGTGTTGGTGTTGTTCTATTCAAAATTTATGTGCCTTCGATGCTCTCATTTTCGGGTAGACACACGCAGCAGCACACAACGCACAACGCACAATAAAAAAAATAAAAAAAATTATTTCGAAGTTCAAGGTCAGTAAACTTGCTACGCACACGCACAATGGGAACAACAGAGCAGCGCAGCGATCCGAGGCAGCCGGGCTAAACACACACGCATACACACACACACATATACAGATACACCGAGGGAGAGCAGATAAAGAGCACGAGCAATAGGAGAGCTCTTGCGCTCTCTCGCTCTCTCTCTTCGTTGAAACTAGAACGAATTGGAAATGAGCTGAGGAGAGAGGCTTGGTTTCGTCTATGAGTCGCTCGGTCGCTCGGTCGCTTGGTCGCTCGGTCGCTCGGTCGGGGAGCGTAGTAAAACGCAAAACGCAAAAATAAAAGGTACAAGGCAATAAATAGAAAACAATAAGAACAACAGCAAAGCATAAACTTTACAAAAATACATTCTAATGCGTGTGGTGTAGTTGTTGGAATCGGAAAGGGAAAGGGGAAAGGGGGAAATTCATTGTATGGGATTAGCTTATGATTGCCTTGCCTTGCCCTGCCCTGCCTTGCCTGGTTTTGCTTTGTTTGGCTTGGTTTGGTTTTCTTTTGGTGCGGGTGTGAAATTTTCAACATCATTAGGAAATTAGAATGCGTGTTGGGGGTTTTATTATTTAGTTTATAATTGTTATTTTTAATTTTTAGTTTTTGCGATCTGTGTGTGTGTGGTTGGGGGTTGGGGGGGTGCTAAAATAATTGTGATGTCTGAGCTGTTTATATTTGATGATCTTATGTTGTGGGGAAACCGGTTCACTATTTGGCTTTCATTAATCAACAGCAGTTTTTTTTTTGGCCATTCTAAGCAGCAACTGTTGTCTAACTTGTTCAACAAACACCAAATACAATCTGCTTTTTTTTTAAATACTGAGCCATCAACATTTTGATCAAAACAATGCGCAAGTCTTCAAAAGACATGGGTCAAAGCACGCACCGAAGGTCGGCCAAGTTAATTGGTTGTGTGTATGCGATCCGATGTGATGCTGCCCATAACTATAGTTATTAGAATGTGCCAACGAACAACGCACATATCTCGAGGTGCGACTAAAATCGAAACTGAAACTGGAATGGAATACGGGAATTTGGGAAGAATATAAAGCTGCACTAATCGGGAACAATAATAGGTTATAGGCCTAGGCACAGCACAGCATTCCACTGATTCCACTGTAAACCCGCATACGAGGTGAATAAGAATAGCAAATAATAAACAAAAATAGTTTTCTTTTCATTGTTGTTGTTGTTGTAGTTGTTGTTGTTGTTGCCCCTCGGTTGGTTCTGAAATCAAAAGTCGATGTTGTAACATGCTACGCTGTTCCTATTCGCCGCCTTTCTCGGCTACTTTCTTTTTGTGAGTCGTTTGCTTTCTTTCTCTCTCCACTCTCCTCTCTCCTCTCTCTCTCTCTCTCTTTGTCTCTTTCCTGTCCGACGGCTTTTATGTAACTCATGTGCTGTGGCCATGGCCTGCTTTTGGCCAGCTCATTTCGGGTAATAAAAATGGGTTAATGGACACGAAGATTGTGGCTGAAATGCGTTTTGGAATTTGTCGGTTTTTATTCCTTTTTGCGAAGCTGTCGAAATGAAAACAACTCGACTTAAATTGGACTAGAAAATTGAATAGAAATTTCAGCTCGGAATGTACCAAAGCTCTCAGCAGAGATACACATAGTACATATATATATGTATATATATATATGTATATATAATTATAATAGGCTATAATGTATCTGCCCGTAAAGCGGAGAATGCTTAATAGTTGCAATTATGGTAATAATGATGTCTGTTGTTAGTCTTAAAAGGCGCACGAATAATGAAATTAAAAACAAAATATGAAATAATGGTAGGCTCAGCTAATGTTGGTGATGTCATTGGCGGATTCAAGTTCAAGTCGGAGTTGGAGTTGGAGTTCTAATGCCAAAGCCTATTAAAAGTGCTTTCGAGAACCTTTAAGTATATTTATTTTTGCGCATTAATGCCCTGTGTTGTGCGGGTTGCCGGGGTGTATTAGTATTAAAGGAATAAACATAGAAAGAGAGCTTTGCATTCTTGATACCCCTGTATATCGAAAATATATATGTATCTCCAAAGTCTCTTTTGGAATCGGAAATCGCTAATAGGTAAACGAGTGCAGCTAATGTTTATAATACTTATTTGATATGGTTTTGGTAAGTTTACTTTTAAATTAAAGTCTATATACAGGGTAGTTGTTGGTCTGGCCACCATTCTCTCTCTCTCTCTCTCTCCGTCTCTCTCTCTCTCTCTCTCTCTCTTTGTGTCTTATTTTTTTGCAAAGTCACAAGGCAATTGCTCGGTTAGCTGACTGCTCACGAGCTAACTATTAGGCGAGTTCAGCTAGCTTTTGGCCAAGTCACGGCTCAGTTGCCAAGCGGCATACCTTCGATATATATATATATATATATATATGTATAACTATATATATTCTCTACACTCATAAAAAATGCCCTTAATTTTAGCAAATCCCCATACTTTGGCATCAATGGTTAGTCAGCATATTATTCAGAAAGTAAATTTTTTATAATTTAATTTATTTCTATAAATTTCTATAATTTTTAATTTAATTTCAAAAAACCATCTTTTCAATTCTAAACTTCTAAATTGAAGATGTCTTCTGCTAGATTTTATATTATTATTAAAGATTGGCATTTTTAGACTTGAAAAACAAGCATTTTACGTGGCTTATAAAATTTAATCTAAACTTAAGGCGATTTTAGAGGCAGATACTAAAATGTAGGTTAATTTTTTTCTGAGTGTAGGGCTAAGCTCTCGTTTTGGCCATATCTTCAAAGCCGTGCGGGGCATACGCAAGTGCCAGTTACAGAGTTGCCTCAAGTAGGTGCAAAAACAAAAACAGAAGCAAAAACAAAAACAAAAAAGGCAGTTAAATGATATGCACAACGGAGTCGGAATTTAAAATACGCTAAATGAACTTGAACTTCGGTTGGCTAGAAAGAATCTACCTACAATCTATGTATCTATGTATCTATGTAGCTGTGTAGCTCTGTATCTAAGTAGTATTCAAAGCCAAGGGCTGCCCCCGTTGGGCGTGTTGAACGTGTTGAAAATGCCGATTGCTCGATTGTTGCCTGGCTTAATTTGTGTGGGTTTGGGGACAGGCAGGCGGCTGGTTACGTGGCGCGCGGCACATTCGCCGCCATTTTGGGAGTCGGCCGGCCAACGGGGCCCACAAAAGAAAGAGAAATGAAACGAAAGGAGCGGCAAGACGAGGCGGGGCGAGGCGAGGCGGGGCGATAAAACCACTTTTCAGCGCCCTGTCGCTTAACATCTTTTAGTTAAATTTTATGCGGGCATTATAAAGGAAACAAAACAAAACCAAAAAATACAAATAAAAACAGAAAAAAATCGCAAAAAACCATACAAAATCAAAGAGCGAAGATGGAGAAACGCACACATACGCACAAAAAAAGAAGAAAAAAAACAAAAAAAAAGAAGAAAGAAAAAAACCCAACAAAACGCAAACTGTTTTTTTTTTCGGTTCTTGTCCAAAAAAAATAATGAAAATGTCAATGTCCGAACAACCTTGAAAGCAGTCAGAGGAGAAAAGCTACCAAGCAAAAGAACCGAACGCAGGAAGGTACAAACGCAAAGAGAGAGAGAGAGAGAGAGAGGGGAGGAGAGAGGGAGAGAGAGTGGAGTGTATTGAAAAAGGGCTCGCTAAATTTGCAATGCGCATAAACTAAAGTTGGATTGTTTTCATTACGCTTATCAAAATCTAAGGGCAATTTAAATTGCAGATGAGTTTTGTTGAGGGTGGCTCATAAGGAATAATGCCAGGGCGAAGGTTCGATTTGGCATGGAACTGCGCAATAGTTTTGAAATTGTCTGATTGTCCATATGCCTATGAAGTGCGTTCTATTTGCCCGAAAATTTGCAACTACAAAAAGTGGAAATAATACTGCGAACTGGTAGGCACCAGTAAAACTATATAAATTTGTACGCTAATACTATATTATGTGAAAGACATTATTATGGTATTTATTGTATTCCAGTTTAAACTAACAAACTAGTTCGCACGGAAACAGAACCAGACTTTATGAATATAAAAACCATAGAAATTCAAAATAAACATTTTTCACTAATAGGCCAACTAAACATAGGTATTTTAGCTTAATTACCATAATTACCTTAATTGCAGATTGAAATATAAATAAGAATTCAATTAAATTAAGATTATTGGTTTAAATAATTCTTCGCGCGTTGCAAAAAGCTTAACGAAAACGCTTTTTGTGTCAACATATCGAAAAGAACTGTGGCGCTACCAGCGACCAATGTGCGCAACTATTACCATGAACTTTGAGCTGCCGTCGGCTGCCGCTAGATGGTGCTTTAAGTGATGAGCATAATTGAGTATGCAAACACTTGTTTATTATATATATTTCATGCATTTGACTGAGCTGAGTTACCGATCCGTCAGGACTAGAAGCATAATTCATTTAACAAACCTATTCGAATATGTCAGGACAAGTGGGATAAGTCAATTAAGAAATCCCATAACATAACACTTATCCCTTTAACAGCTTGGTGTGTAGCTTTAGTTGTTGCCAATAGATGTCGCCACTAGCTTGTGGCAGTTTTTATTTAAAAAATACGCATGCCAAAAAGTATGCAACGTGCTGTTGTGTTCCATTTCAGCCGTTCCGATTATTGTTAATTACATACAAAAATGCATTTATTGAAAGAAAATACGTTTTAATGCTTGCAAGTGGAAAATCTGCTTCGATTTGTAGCTTGCTTAGCAACAAACTATGTTGCAAGTGCTTAGTGGCAGCCGAAAAGCTCTGCGCAGCGCAATTGAACATATGAAATTTACAGTTGCTCTTTGACGTCATTCATTGCACGTTTGAAGGAAAACCCGAATTGAGTTCATGAACGTTTGTCGACTTCAATTTGCTCTCTGACTAGAAAAAATGTGCATAAAGTGCACACACACACACACACAAAAGAACACATTCATTTGACGACAACTACAAGAGTGTATATATATATATATTTATATATATATATATATATATGTGTAACAAACAGGCCTGCTGCGCTGCATGCAACAACGAGGTCACGTGCAGCTTACAATATGGCGCCCAACGGAGGCGGGCGAATGAACTGAATTGACCCGCTTCGCAATAACCTCTAAAAATGTGATTCTGTTTTCTGATATTGTGCAAAAGCGAATCTGTCGCTTTATTCTTATTTATTGTATGCATTCTAATTTGTTAGTTGCAGGAATAGTGAATTATTCGATTAATTGTTGTTGTTATTTGCAGTATTTAATGGCGTTCAATTTCATTGTGATGCATATGCCAGAAATATTGAAAGTTCATTTTTGATTGCCTAATAAATTAAAGCAAAAATTATGTATTTTAGAGGGAAGTAATATTGATACTGGGACTTCTATTTAGGAATCTTAAATATATATTCCTCTATACATCTAGGAACATGTTTAGTTTTCTTAATCGAAATCTCTCTGAAATTAAGTATTTTAGAGGGAAGTAATATTGACACTGGGACTTCTATTTAGGAATCTTAAATATATATTCCTCTAAACATCTAGGAACATGTTTAGTTTTCTTAATCGAAATCTCTCTGATTCCACTATCAACATTTCCCACTGAGTAGACAACATTCTGTACGTTGAACAGTAAATAACAATAAATAAATAAATAAATAGTTGAACGTTGAATAGTAAAGTATGTTGGGAATGTTATAAATTCGCCACGAGTATTTCTTGTTTTTTGCGATGAATTATGGAATATCGTATCAATGTCAAAAATTTCACAGACAGCTAATATTTGAAGAAATCTAAACGCTTTTCTTTCAACTACAATTCTAATAAAATTATTAAAATGTATTTCTTATAATTTACTATAGCTTAATGCTAAAAGCAATATAGAAATGAAATCCTTTTAATTTTTAAATTTGTTTCTTATTTATCTCTTGGATTGTTATTAATTGTAGTATAAGTCAAGTTGCAAAGACAAATACTAAGTCGATCAGCTGTTTTCTTGAAGTCAAACTGTAATTTTGACAGTCACACGTCAACGACATCTGCGAGTCTCAATGGAACCGCGAAATGTTAAGAATGTGAATGTGAGAAATGTAGTCCCGTTATTATGTTGCTAGTTATGCAGGAGCAAATACATTTTACAGTTGCTGGAGTCACTTAAAAAATAAAGGCGACTGGCAACCTGGGCTCCATTGTAATTTCCGTTCGCATAAAAGAAAAACGTGCCACGCAACAGCTTTTAAAAAGCCCAACTCAAATGGAGAGTGCAAGTGTGTGTGTGTGCGTGTGTGTGTGTGTGTGTGTGTGTGTGTGTGTGTGTGCGAGCAACACACAACAAAACGAGTGCAAGTTCAGAACTATACAACTTAGCTGCAGCTGAGCCGTTTGACTATATATGTTTGTGTGTGTGCGTGTGTGTGTATGTGTGTGTGTGCGTGTGTGTGATACTTGCGTATCTGTGTGTAAATTTAGATCGAGGTTATTGCTTTACAATGCTGCCCGTGCATTCAACTTTCGGTTTAGTTTTTGCCGTTTTGCTTAGCAGACGACGACAACAGCGCAACACACACACACACACACACACACACGCACACACACACACACACAAAATGACATTAAGAAAAATTATGTTGAATTTATTTATTGCATAGAACGACAGAGCGCAGTTGCCTGTGCTCAGTGCTCAGTGCTCAGTTCTCGATTCTCAGTTGAGCTCTCTTCGAGCACTTCACTTGATTTCTTGAATTCAATTGCGAATAAAAGTGGGAAAAACAAAAAGATGCAATTTGTGTAGGCCTGAGCAGCTTGCCACACAAATAGTCATAGAGAGACACATCCATTTGGCTGAGTTATTTGACTCAGTTTCAGTTGCAGTTGCTGCTGCTGTTCGCTGTGCATTTGAGCAAGGTCGCCAGCTGGCAGCAGGTGAAGAACCTCCGATGACATTCGTCGTCGTAAGTTGAGTTTGTGTTCAGTCATTTCGAATTATTTTACTTACGCTTGGCTGCCACTTGTGAAATGCAGTTGGGTAAAAGCAGCGCGAATCACTTACCTGAAATTAAAAGAGAGCATTGTTAAAAATAATTAGAGATGCCGCAGCAAAGGCTTTTCGTTGAGCTGCATAACTGTGTAGGTAATTCATTTCCTGGACATTTCAAATTTCAAATTGGGCATTCTCGAGACGCTAAACAGACTTGACTGGTCTGACAATAAATTGAAGGTTGGCCATTGGCATTTAACTGATGCAATTGAAAATTGAGAATGACTTTTAGTCGAGTCACACGCTGCGTATGAGCAATGTGCATGTCTGCATTCAGCTGTCTTCGATTTATGAATACGTTTCAATAGAATTCATAGACACAAATCAAAGCAATTAGTTGCACACACACACACACACACTCAGCAGTGCTGTGCTGTGCTGTGCTATGTTGTGTATACGCCCTGTGGCCAGCTGAAAATCTATTGCGGCTGCCACAATTGATAGCGTTCAACGCGTAAGCAGCGGCAGCAGCAGTCACAGCAGTCACAGCAGGCAAATTTTATTAGGTCATGCGACAAACGGACGGACGGACAGACATATATATATATATGTATATATATATATGTGTGTATTTGTAGAATGGGGGATTCATATCGCCGCACACATCGACTTTGCTGATAATAGAAATAAACACACAATCGCATTCTAACACACAAACACACACACACGCACACACACACACAGCAGATATGAGCGCAATGCGAAAGACAGACTGAATTTGGGGTCAATGAACGAGGCGGAGGCAAACCCGATTCCAAGGCCAAAGCCATGGCGCATAGAGCCCCAAAAACGAGAGAGCTTTTGATAGTGCGTGCGAGAGGCAGCTGCCAGTCGAAGAGTGGGTTGGGGGCAGGGGGGCTGTGGGGCTGAGGGGGGATTTAGGGAGTACGTAGGTACGTAGGGGAAGGGGGGAGGGGCTGAAGCACTTTGTGTCAGTTGAAGGGGAACGATTTAAACTAGGCAATTATTGGAAAAGCCTTTTGTGGATTGAATTTGGATTTCGAGTTGTTTGCAGTTCAGTCTCTCTCTCTCTCTCTCTCTCTCTGTCTATCTCTCTCTCTCTCTCTCTTCTCTATGGCGACACTTTGAAGTGTGCATGAAGTCATCCAAAGTTCTACGATTAGTTGGCATACTTCTCTTATCAAATCTTATCTTAGCAAATTTTGAGTCTCAAGTTTTTGGACAAATTAGAATTCGTCGTTTAGCTTTTGCTAATATCGCTTCTCTCTCTCTCTCTCTTCTTTACTTTTTACTTTTTTACTTTCCATATTTTTTGGCTATTATTGTTTACCACTTTATGATCTGATTGATTTGTTTTTCCTTTGTTTAAGTCCAGCAAGGAAAACAGATAAAATGGTTTTTCAAACACGTATTTTGAATTGCCATCATAAAATAATATAAGACAAATTGTGTTCGTTTCTGGGTTTACCCAATTCTGGATATAAGTGTTGCCATATTTTACATTTTAATAGGCTCAGAATTATTTTAACCAAAATTTTACTCTTTTCATTCGTACTTTTAATTTAACTATTCGTTTTTAATGTATTATTTAATTTGTAACTTTAATTCTAATTTTAAAATCGATTTAAAAATTGAGTTCCTTAAAACTTTTCTTAAATTGTAGTTTCTAGTCTACATTAAATCCAATAAATAGAGAAGAATAACAATTGGCCATTTTACATGTTAAATTGCCCAGTTGTATTAAACTTTTCTTTGTTTAATTCTATTTTTTTTATTAAAACTTTGTATTTAATCATTCAACCTTATTCATTTAATTTATAGCTTTAACTATTATTTTTACATTTATTTTAATTTCTTAAAACTTGTATTTTTATTTTTTGGACTGTCTTTAGTTTATATTAAATAAAAAATAACACAAAAACAAAATGTTGTTGATCAACCAATATCTTCCCGGTCTGATGAAGCCCTTTAGGAATGGAGCTTGGACTAAAGGATATTTGTTTTGATTATCGTATAAATTTGGACTCAAATGAAATGAATTTTTATTATATTAGCTAATGGGTGCCTTGGCCATTATCTAATACACACACAGAGAGTCAGTCGAGCGTTTCTGCCTCCGTGCAAAAGCAAACGGTCACAAATCCAAATGGCAAAAAATGGCAACAAAAAATGTACAAAATATATATATATATATATGTATATGTATATGTATATGTATATGTATATGTATATGTATATGTATATGTATATGTATATGTATATGTATATGTATATGTATATGTATATGTATATGTATATGTATATGTGTATATATATACACATATGTATATTGATGTGTGAATGCCACAAATGTCAACAAATGCCCTAAATACTTGATGTTGCGAGCATTTTTGCTGAGTTCTCTGTCCACACACACACACAGCACACACACACACACACACACACACACACACAGCACACAGCACACACACAGCACACACGTGTGCATGAAAATATTTGAGCATTGGAGGCGTATGAGCAATATTTGAGAATAATTCGAGAATATGATGTAAACGAGCGCGAACGCCTCTCTCACGATTCGCTGGCTATCAATTGAAAGCGAAATTATTTTCACCCACTTTTATTCTCACTGCTCTCCCCACACAACCAGCCCCGCTCCCCCCACCCATTAATTTGGTTGCTATCTGTGAGCAGGCAACGGCCACGTTCGACAAGTTCAACGACCGCACAAGTCCATGGCCTAGATTTTCCAACAACAATGCTTCTATTGTTGCTGTTGTTGCTGCGGCTGTTGCTGTTGTTGTTGTTGTAGTTGTTGTATGTTGTTGCTTTTACTTTCGTGCGTTGGCTTCGTGTGCAACGTGTTTAGATTTGCCGACTTGTCGCTCGTTTTTCTCTAGCTGCTATCCACCCCCACCCCACCACCCTTCCCCCTCCCCTCTCCCCCGCTCCATCACAGTCGGTTGTTACGCATTTGTTTCTATTTCATGTTTACTTAGCTTGAATAAATACTTTTTAATGCGAATTGGCGAATTGAATGATCTTGTTTTGATATTAAGTATACGTCAGCGTGGCCCAAAATACAACTTGTTGCGAGCTGAAAGCATTTGCAAATAGCGGTTAATAGAAGTTAATTATTTAACTACATTGAGTAATTAAAAGTGTCCTAAAATTGTTCAGGCTATTTAAAATCTGTTGAATATGTTTTTTGTTGCTGTCGCTATGACGCGATTCGATTCGCTATAATTCATTTGCACGATGAAAATTTAGGTCAACGAGTTCAACGACCTTAGAGGAAGCACACAAAAAATACGCGATAGAAGGCGAAAGTGTTTTCTCTGCGACTGTCGCAGACAGAGACAGAGAGAGAGAGAGAGAGAGAGAGAGAGAGAGAGTAAACTGGTGACAGACTGATGATAAAAATGGAGGTAGATAGTAAAGCAGTTAGTTGAGCAATCTGCACCTAGCTAAGACCGCTCACTTGAGGGTATAGACAAAGTTGTAAGGCTCTTTAGTGCCAACTCACCAGCCAGGACTCTTCCAATCAAACGTTCCGTATCGTCAATATGTTTGGCCTGTGCAAACAGATCCTCTCGACTTCCACAGTCATTTTTCAATTGTTTTCTCAATTTGATTGGTTGAATACAAAATTTCAATGGGCTCCTTTTGTAATTTTTGTTGTTTTTCTATTGATGTATTGATATACTAGTTATATATATTACTACTAGGCAAAATACTTTATCACTTTGTTGCGCAAATTTCTAATGGCACCTTTTATTTCTTGATATATAAAATTGAATATGCTAGCTAACTATTTAGGTTTGTAGTCTTTAGATACCCGTTAACGATTGGCTAATGATTTCAATTGATAAAATTTGTAATTATCTATTAGAATTATTATTATTTGATTGTGTGTGTTTTTTGGGGGATATATCACAAAATAGCAACAAATACAAATACACTTGCACTCTCTTGACTTGGCAGTAACAATTTTTTACGGGTTTTATTCTTGGACAAGTCTTTATGCATTTTCATCTGGTAAATGCAACAATTAGTTTAAACATAATTTGCACTTTTTAGGCCGATCTATGCATTTGAGACTATTATTAGCTATAATTAATCTTTCGATTTCTCTCTCCGTCGAGTCTTTTGATTTATGACACTTTGTTGTTAAGCTGGGCATTCAGAATGAAAAATCACATTTAATTCGCATAGAACTTTTGTCGCAAAAAATGCCGAAAGTTTTTGAGCGCCAAGCACCGGAACAACAACACAAACACACTGCCAACGAATGAATTTACCCAACACTAACAAGCTCAGCAACTAACAGCTGTCCGTCCCGCAACGAAAGCTTTTCGATTTGCTAAAATGTTATTAACAGTGCGCAACTGTGCAAAACCGCCGTTAGCCGATTTCAGTTTTGCAAAAATTCAAAATACAAATTATACGATAATCAGTTTGAAATGATTATTTGTTTAATGAACGAAATCGGTTTTAGACGGCGTCTCATTTCAAAGAAAAAGCGGCAAAGATAGCGCCGACGACTGGCTGTTATGCTCAAAGGAAACTGTTATCATTAACAGACTAAAAACGGCACTGCTAAATTAAGCTCTTTTTTCGCATATGTGGGAGGGAAGAAAAGCTTTTAGCAATTGGGCGCGGGATTTAAAATTTGCAGGCAGTTTGATATTGTGAATACATTTTAAGAACAATAAATAAGAAATATTTCTTAGTAATTCTTGTATCAGTTGTAGAATAATAAATTAATTATTAATTATTGAAATGGAATTAACGTAACTTGTGACCAGCTTTTAGTTAATCTCTTTTTAGCGAAAAGTTAACTGCGAATATACCAGTGACAAAACTGCGACAAAGCAGCCATAAATATGAGTGTGTGTGAGTGTGTGTGTGTCAGCTTGTGTGTGTGTGTGTGAATCCAAAAGTAATCCTTGAGCTAGATTTTTCAAGCGCCCAGCAGCAGTCTTCAAGCGAAATAACAGGGCGACATTGAGAGCTTCAGCAAAATGTCAGCGAACGTATTTGAACTGTTTATTCCTGTGCAACACTTGCACAGACAGACTCAGACCCGAGTGCCGCCCACCAGCCAACCCGCCAACCCGCCAACCAGCCAACCAACCAACCGCATGCCCTACTGCCCCCACTGCCCACTGCCCACCCCTTGGCCAACAAGCCACCTGCTTTGCATTTTATACAAATTGCCAGTGGCAAGTTTCAGTTGCTGTTGCTTTTGCTGTTGCCGTTGCCGTTTCTGTGTCGTTGGCCGAGTTCAGGGTCAGTTGCCAGTTTCCAGTTGCCAGTTGTTGTTGCCCCTCGAGTTGCATTCAGTTGCTACACATAGTCGCTGGTTGCATGGTTGCTAGGGGCTGCTTGTGGGCTGGACTGGGTCGCCTTGCCCGCTCCTCGCTGGTTCTGTTGTTCGCTTCGCTGGTCCATTAAGCCTGATAAGCGCCAACTGCAATGGCGTCAAGCCCAGACTTCGTTAGCTATTCGACTGTGCAGTTGTTAAAAGGAAATCAGCTGAGTGGCTTCATTACACTCAAAATAACAATAATAATACCGATCAAATCTAATTGCCGGCAATCAAAGTTTAAATGTTTTCAAATTACTCCTTTTATATACATAAATGTAATGGTTTTATTCAGAAAGCATATTTTTAAAAGGGAACGTTTTGCTTTTCAAAAAACCAGTTTCATATACATATATATATATATGCTTTATATATATATATATATATATATATACATATCGAATTTCAAAACTAGCATTTTGTTACTTAATTAAACATTTTTATTTATGTATTTTACAAGACTTTTAATATTTAAAATAAAATAAAAAAATTAAATTTAAATAAATTGTTTATTATTCTATGCAATTTCATCTTTAAAGACCAAAATCATTCGTTTGCGAGTTGATTAAAATTTCATTAATATTTTCTGAATTTTAGAGAGTTTTTTTCTGAATTTCTTGGCACATTAAATTTTTTAAAAGATTTCATTTCACTGAGAAATATATTTCTGAAATATAGAAAAATGCCTTTTTAATTTTAAGAACATTTTTACTTGAATTTCTTTCTAGTGTTTTTTCCGATGTTTTTTCTGAGTGTGGGATATAAAGTGAGTAATAGATCGCATATAGAGATAAAGCTCTTATAGAATAAACTATTTAAGGCAAGGAGTAATTTTAAGAAAGCTCAGGAATGTTAAAACAATATTATATTATTAATACTATTATTTCTTTTCAACATATAGAAGAAGATTTGTTTACTACATATGTCTATTATGAAAATAGATTTATATACAGATATATTACACAAAACAAAAGAGTAATTTTGCATGCAACATTTTCCTATAGCGATTTCCACAACTTTTCATGCTAGTCTAAACTGCTTTCCCCAGCTTTATTTTCAGCCATTATGCATACTGATATCTTTGCTATATTTTATTCCGTTTCGTTTTTGGTATATCCGATATTCTATTTATAACATATGTTTTTGAAATATTTCAAGTCTGCTATCTACGTCGATTCTAGAAACAGACAAAATGTTTTTTAATCCACACAATCTGTGGTCCGATTTGCCTTTGACGTAGTCAAGCGCTGTTTGTAACCTTCTCCGTCTATTGAACTCGGCAAATCGGGCAAGGACACAAACTATAGGGGCCGCAGAGGGATGCAGGGGTGGGGGGTGCCTTGCTGTTGGCAGCCATGCAAAATAAGTAGAACAGAAGGCGGTCCATTAACAGCAGCCAGCATTAGGGGCACATAAAAGAAGTGTGCATCTTTAATTAAAAAACGGCAATAAAATTCAAATGCCAGCCACGTAGTTGCGATGTGTGTGGGTGGGTGTGGGTGTACAGCTTAGTGTGCAACTGTGCTGCGCCACAGTCATTGTCCTGCCAAAGGGTGCAACGACTTTGTCCAAGGCCAAACGAAAGCATTTTATTTAATTACTGAAAGCATTTGCTGCGATTTCGACTGCCTTGTTTAGTTTAATGTTTAATGCAATTGATCTCAGTTACGTATGAGATAATAGATTCTGACTGCAGCCAATTACATTAATTAATTACATATGTCTGTTATTAATACGTCTTTCATTGCATACATTTTGGTAGCAACTAAAAACAATACAAATTCATACGAGTCAGTTTATTACGTATACGACTGTTGTTGCCTGCCCAATATAATAATAATGGACGCCAATTAATATTAAGAATCTGCCATTTATATATATATATATATAATGTGTATGAGAAATATGAACTGATACACTTTTGTTATACAGATGGACGAATAAAAGAAAGAGAGCGGCAGAGAGAGAGAGAGAGAGGGAGAGAGAGAGGCAGCTTAAGTGAGAGTTTTTGTGAGTCAGCTTGAACGCCTCTGCAAGGGACAAAAAAGAGAGAGCGAAGCAAGCACATAAAAAGTAATACACACATAAGCACAGCAACAACAACAGTAACAACAGCAACAGCAACAGCAACAGCAACAACAACAACCGATGATGATATTCCACTTGGCCCAGATTATTTTGAAGGTCGCCTCTTATCGCCGGTCGTTCACCTATATTTATTCGATGCCGACAACTGCGCGTTCGTTTTTGTTCGTTTCGCGTCGGCATTTGCTGTACATATACACATACACTTATACATATATATATATATATATGTATGCATATGTATATGCATATGTATGTGTGTGTGTGTGTGCCTATTTATGTTTTGTTAGGCCCATATATTAGTTGGAATGCTGTTCATACATACATACATATGTATGTATCTATGTATATAAGTATATATATATATGTATACAGGCAGCACATTAGGTGTATATTTAATCAGCAGCTTGGGCCCACTGTTCTTCTTGTTCTCGTTGTTGTTGTTGTTGTTGTCGTTGTTGTTGAGGCGCGTGCACAGTGTGCGACAGTTGGCTGCTTATTTCGTGGGAGGGACACATCTAAATTATGCGGAAAAGCGATGAAGGAAGCATTCAAGTCACATATACACACACACACACACACACACACACATATATATATATATATATATATATATACATATTTAGATGCAAAAGTGCCCCAACTCTCCACACTTGTTGTGACTGAGCATTTATTATGAATTTGGTATTGGTTTGGAATTGGGTATGTGTTTTGTATGCGTTTTGCGTCCAAACTCGCATCAAGAAAGCATTTAAAATGCCAATAAGCACATAGCGAGTTAATAAACATATATATATATAAATATATATAAACATAAACATATATATATATATATATACAAACTTGTAAATGGCACAATACAATTCCAATTTATATTTATTTCTTTGAATCGCATTTTACTATTATATTATATTTAAGTATTAATGCGCGTACTTATATAGCAATACATATATATTTTAGCCGATATATCAGTTATATATACACATAAAAAAGAGTGAACAAAATGCCCAACAACCAATCGATGTGCTAAGTGTGTGTGTTGGAGGCTGAATACATACAAACCTACGCAGAAGAAGGGAGAACGAAGAGGATGCGAGCGGGAGAGAGAGAGAGAGCGAAAGAGAGAGAGAGAGAGAGGAGAGCGAGAGGCAACTCAAGAAAAATCGTAGTGGAAAGGTTCGCTTTATGGAATTGGAGACTTCGGTTCGCTTGTGAGTTTTGTTATTTTTAGCTCGGAAAAACACCAAAGCCACCCCAAAGGGAACGAAAGGGAGAGAGAGAGACAGCGAGAGCGAGAGAGAGAGAGAGAGAGTCGGATGTTCGTTTAGGCCTAGCACAACAGTGCGTGTGTTGAGCAGAGTTTGTGTTGGGGGGAGTTGGGCGTTGCTTTGCGGTTCCTTGTGTGCAGAGTTGGTTTTTGGGGGGTTTGACACATTGACCATGAATTTGAATCTGACGCAGAATGTGGCAAGGGTGGCAACTTGCGAACTTTTGGCCTACGCGTGGAAAGTTTAATGCGAAGTACGAAATACGAAATGCGCAAAGTGTCAGCGATTTGAGTGGAACTTTTGAGGTAGGTTTCGCTACTTGGGCTCATTTATCATAATTAAGCGACTTTAAACTCGGCGCTGATTGCTCAAAGCCCCCATTCAGAGAGTGCGTCTTATCAATATGACTGACAAATTCAATTACACAATGAAAGCCACCGCAAGGAAAGGAAAGCAGCAAAAAATTCAAAGTCAAAATCAAAATCAAAATAAAAATAACCAATCTGAGAGCGAAAGAGCAAATTCCGCGAATTCAGAGCGCCTTCCACATTAATAACACTAGAATTAACCGAGAGGTTACTGAAAGTCAAGGCCAGACCAGGCCAGGCCAGGCAATCAAAATATGTATAAGCCAATAACAAAAAAAAAAACTAAAAAAGAAAAAGAAAAAGCCAACGAACGAAATTCGACACACGCCACAAAGTCAAAAGGTTGAGCCGATATATCACCTAGACTGGCAGATACCCTACACGTTTCTCTCCTACAAATATGGACAGCCCAACGCAGCAAATGGGCTATCCTTTTTCACACTCTTGCTACAGGGTATGCAGCGAGAAGAGAGACCAAAAGAAAAAACTTTTGACAAAGTGCTAATGCGTGTGAGAGTTATTTGTATCCATGTGTGTGTGTGTGTGTGTGTGTGTGTGTGTGTGTGTCAGGCTGCTTGTTAGGGTGAACTTGAACAACCAATTCAACCCTCAACTAACCCACAATCCCCCCAACCCAACCCAACGGTAATTTCATTTCGGCTTTGTCTAAGCTGCTATGACTTTAAATCTCTTGGTCAACGCTTAATGACAGCCAGGAAACGAAATGTGTCAAAAAAGAAAGACAACAAATTTTGTGAAAATCATTTGTAAGCGCCGACCGCAAAATTAAATTTATGACAGTGTACAGTAATAAAAGCTTATTATGTTTATTTATCTTGCGGATTAAAAGTTTTTTTTTAATAAGAGTCATATCTGTCCCTGTCTAATTGTCGATGTAAAACATGTAAAACGTTTAATATGCTGGGATCCAGCCAGATATTAAAGTTTAAGCTACGAAGTCGAGAATTGTATACAACTTTCAAAACTAATACATATTTTAATATACGCCAAAATTTCTTTTAAAATGATATATTTATATTTAGGACATTAATATACACGTCAATATAAGTTACAAATTAAGATTATTTAATATTTGTTATATTTATATTATTTAGTATTTCAACGCAATTCATAATTTCGCCAAGTGCATTTTTAGTTTGTAACAGTTCTTGCGAGCTTTTGAAAAGCTCACAAACTATTGCTGGCGACAATTGCAGTGCGAACCTTTTAAGTACGAAATGCATTTGAAAATTGCTAGAATAAAGCTGCAACGCAAAGCTCTCAACAAGCTTCATCAAGCGTTCGGTTGCATCACTAACTATAAGTTGAAGCTCAAATCGTGAGAGTGAGAGAGGAGAGAGAGAGAGAGCGAGATAAAAGCTTTGCAATGCACTTGCACAGTGCAAAAGCTGTGCCCATATTGCACTCACAGCTATTGGCAACGCCACGCAGCTCTGAGAGAGTGGGAGAAAGAGAGAGAGAGAGAGAGAGAGAGAGGGTGCTTTTTGCATGCACATCCGACCAGTAAATTCAAGCTACAAGTTGTTGCCAGCCCAGCTGGGAGAGAGCGCAACAGATAGATGGATGCAGCAACGAAGCAAAGTGCCGCTGGTAACAGGCGACCAGCTGTTCAAGGACACAGGATAGCATTGCGCAAGGACCCCCTTGGACCTTGACAGTCAAAATAAGCAAACACCGATGTCTGTGCGTGTGTGTGTGTGTGTGCCAGGATGTGTATGTGCATGGCCAGCTCATGCATCAAGGATCTTTGTTTGCGGCATTGAGCTGCCCTTGATCGCTGTTAACCTTCGTTAAGCTGCTAAAAGCCACCGCACGCGCGGCCTGTAAGGACAAGGACAAGGACTTTTAAGTTTAACATCCAGCCTGCACTTGAATTAATTGCACACTTAACTTGACCAGATTGCAAGTAAAATTACTTTAAATTGCTTTTCAAATTGAGTAAAATTTAGTAAAATTACAGGTGGAACATGGCTAGTGTAATGCCCACAAAAAGTGGGTCAAAAAACAGCTTAAGGAATCGAAGCGAAGTACATACATATGTAAGCATGTGTGTGTGTATAGTTGCGACAATAATAATAGCACCACTACGATATTTTCGTAAAAAAATGCAAAAACTATAGAAATTAGTGTTGGAACTGCTTCTGGAATTTACTGCAATACATATATACATATATATTTTTTTTAAAGGGAAAGGAAAACTGCAAAAAAGTAGCAAACAAAATAATAGCTGCACTTAATCATTCTTTATAGAAATCGTTTATTTATTTCTAATTTTCAAAATTATTAGTGCACATTTGATGAATTGTAATATTTTTTTTAGTTAAGTTAGTTAGTTTAGTAAATTTTAATTAAGTGAGTAAATTTATGGTTTCTATCTTTCTCAATTTTTTGAAGTGTCTTCTTCCACCTCCAAAAACGTATTCACAAGTTCCTTAAACATACAAATTAAAAAAGACTCCTTTCGAAACATTTCTAGTGCGAGTGGAGCTAATATTTTGCCCGCAACTGTATATCAAAGTATTTGAACACACACACAAGTTGCTTCGCCGCTGTGCCGTCTTGAGTTTATCCATCAATGTGTGTGTCTGTCTATCTATTTAGTTTGCACATTTTACAGTTGCTGTTGCTGTTGTTGTTGCTGTTGTTGTTGTTGTTGTTGTTGCTGTTGTTGTTGTTGTTGTTGTTGCTGTTGTTGTATTTTGTATTACGCAAAGCGCACGCCAACGACCTTGACCATCACAATTTCTTTTCATTTTACTTTTCGTTTGCTCTCATTCCGCCTATCTCTCTCGCTCGCTCTCCCTTGGCTGCATTTGCTGTTTTGTTTGTTGAGCACCAAGTGACACACATTACATGCACACACACACACACACACACACACACATCGCATACATACGAGGAGAGTTGCCATTTCCATTTAGTATTTGGCTTACACAAGAGCCATGACAAAAACCTTAGGTCATAAACTGTTTTTATTATACCCTCGCCGTGGTAATTAAAACTTAATCACAAAGCTTGTAGCGCGACCAAAATGGCATTTCCAGTCTCATAAACTATAGAAATGTAATCGCGATTAATAGCTACTATTTTACACTATTCAAATTTCCCACATAGTTGAATGTCTACAGGATTTCCCCAGGGGGCAACCTTTTCCACTACATTCAACATGTTGATTCCACTATCAATCTTCCATCTATCCAATCTTCGACAACCCTTGGATAGCTGTCCCAAATTTCTAGAGCGTCACGTTAGACAAATAAATAACCAAAATATGAGGCATTATTTGGCAATATACCAAAAATGTATAATGTTAAAAATTTACATACGATTGAAGCCATAGACTTGAAACTTGAAAAAACAAATATTCGTCTAGACAAAGTGATCTGATTGGGATGCTACCTCCACTTTTATCGATAATATCGATAAAACCATATGTTATCCCTCATTTTAATGCTAGAGTCTTCAAATTTGATCACCCCAAGAAGCAGGGTATTCCGCATTCGGTTGTGTTCGACCTTAATGTCATTATCAGTTTACTCAGAATATGTTAGATTAGTAATTATTGGTAATTAAAAGATACACTGCGCTCTGCACGAATAAACATTATTGCAATCAGCGCAATGAATTATGTATGTGCACCTGAGGCATACATCTGAATTACTAACATATATATATATATATGTTTATATATCGAGTGCTTCCGCATTCGAGGAATTAATTTTCGATTCAGCCGAGTTGCCGTCGGCTGATCTCCCATGCTCGTAACTATATTTAAAAATACATTTTCAATGTCGCAAAACTCGGAAAAAAATAGTGATGTGGGTGAGGTCAATACGGCCATTGAGGATGCATAGCGGAAGGAGGGGGAAGGGGCAAGGGGCAAGGGGCGGGGAGGAGCTGCAGCCAGCTGCGTCAGCTGGGTGGTCAGCACAGTGGGCAGCCTGCCAAGTATCCGCAATGCACGGAAGTGAGCCAAGTGGCAAGACTGTTGGCCAACCAATTATAATTGTGCACCAATGGCAAAGAAATTTCATCATAAGACACCCACCCCCAGCCCGATGATGCCTACGAGGAGCATAATGGCCAAAGGGTCGCTTTCGCAAAAGTGTTGAGTGTCGACTGTTTGACTGTTTGTGCCCGATTTAAAAATAGCCACAAAATGCGAGGGGGACCAGTGCGAAACAAAACGAAAGTGAAAAGCGTCGCTTCAAATTGGGTTAGTTGGGTCAAACTGGAAACCCAGAAAGAAAATCGATGCCCATTTAGCGCAATTACGTATTATTATATAAATGCAAGATATATATAAATATATATATATATATATATATATATGTATGGTACATATGTACAAGTGTGAAACAAATAATAGCAGCACTTCGACAAGGTTTTTTACGAATGAAAAAAACCAACCTTTCGTTTTGCAATTTTTTCAAATGTTGATTTTGATTTTGAATAAAAATAAGTTGAAAACGGTGAATAAAATGATGGTATTCTTTTCTCAATTTTTGTTCAACTCTTCTTACACTTCTAAAAAGGTATTTTCAAATTTCTTAAACTTACCAAAAATGTTGCTATTATTTGTTTCGCAACTGTATATATATATGTCTATATATATATATATATATATGTATATATATTTATATATGAATTATTTATTTTCTTTTGGCTTCCTTGATTCTCCTTGCAGTCATTGCCCTGCTTTCGATTATACAATCTACTTGGAATTGTTTGTTGTCAATGTTGATATTGTTGCCGCCGTTGTTGCTGTTGCTGCCGCCAACACTTGCCACAAAATGCCATTTAAGCTGCTGTTGCTGTTGTTGCCGCATCCGCATTCATGGCCCTGAACGAGAACTTGTCAATTTCAGAAGGTCTTTTCCAAACACACACAACACCCACTTTTTCCTCTCTTTCTCTCTCTCTCTCTCTCTCCCACTCTCTTTCTTTCTCTCTGCCTCAGCTACGTAATTTTATTATCAGCTTTGTAAAAGGCAAAACACTCTCAAAAGTTGCGTTCGCCACAAACTCAATCCTTGCCCGGTTGGTGGCAAATTGGCAAAAGCCAATTGATTATAGATTGGTTTTAATTGGCATGAAATAGAATTCTATTTGAAAGCCTTGAAAGAGCTGTTCAGCAAGCACCCCACTCTGAGAGGAGAACTCCTTAAACTAATCACAGTTAAAAATCGGGAACTGGCTTATTATACATAGACTCTCATTCAAACTCCTTGTTAAATCCATGAAGAATCCAAGAAGTCAATTAGACTTGGGCAACATATTTATACATAGAGACTAGAGTAGTTTATTATTCGATTCCAATTCTTCCAATCAATACATATTTATTTTGGTCTCCTCCTGGCAAATCCCGCTTTAATTTAAATCATTTTCCCATAAGAAGCAATTTTATTTGTATTAATTTTCATAATAAACCATATACAATTATTATCAATTTCAATTTATTTAAAATAAAAGTTATTCAAAAATTGCATCGCTGGCAGAAAATAGTGGAATATTAAATATATATATTTTTCTTCTATAATTGAACAAAGTTTGCTATTATTTGGCAAAAAGTCTAGCAACTTCTCAAAACAATATGTCAATTGTGAAGTTTTTGTTGTGTTTGGCACTTATTGGCATTGTGGAGAACTATCGGAAATGTCGGCATTTTCGAACATGGTCCCATTATTTCCCATCGCGTTTTTGAAAACTATCCCGCTGTTCCCAGTTTAACAGTAAATTACTTTGATAACCTTAAACATGACTCCAGCTAATGGAGACCACATACCAACCCCATCGCGACTGTTTCTAGACGACCACCCATTTAAGATACCCAAGTTTCTGTTAAACAGTATCCAATAAGTCAAACATTAATTTGCATTCTTCGAAATCTTGAATTTCACTTAGCATCGCCTTCAATTTGTATTTATGCGTACACTTTTACTGAGTGCTAATAACTTCAAATGGTATTCTATAATATATATACTGAAATAAGTACATAATGTAAGATCTTCCGGTTTCAGTTATATCCAACAGCAGAATTCAAATAATTTCAACGTTGTTGTTAAAATTACAAATTGATATAATTTCGCTAGGCAATTTCTTTTGTTTCTTAATTTTCACACATGTTATTAAATTGGAATACAAATTTGTAACAGTGCAATTTTTATATACAGAAATGTTTATTAAATACATTGTGCTATTATTATATACAAGGGGCACAATGAGTATCAAAAAGTCGCTTGACTAATAGCAGTTCAGAGGGGGCAGAGGGGCATGCAGCACGCTACTTTATAGTGCCTATGACCTTACAGTGGCAACAAAGCGTCGCACACATGTATGTATATATGAGTTTCGCTCAGTGCAGTGATTCGCCTCGCAGCCAAGAGCATTTGCATTGCACGCTGACGCGCATGAACCTGACATTGAACGTGAATTTGTTGGCAATGAAATTTTCTTACAGCGACTTCCGAGTCGGGTGCAACAAGGGGCAGAAAGCAAACAAACCACCCCGGCCTGCCACCCCCGGGCGTGGCATGTTGTATGAATTTGTGCTATTGTTGTTGCTTTGCTACAGCTGTTCTGTTCTGCTGCCCTTGCTGCCCGGCTAGTGTAAATTGGAGGTCAGGTCAGGGCCATGGCACTTGACATTTCCCCAATGGGGCACCCGGACCCCATAAATAACTGAACGAGCTACTCGAGCTTAATCGACGGGTAATCGACTGGGTTGTGGGTTAGTGTGCCACGCGAGAACTTTACTCGATTTCCACACCAAGCAACCACATACCTTTCATCCTTATCGCACATTTATTGAACCCGATTCTTGTGATTGAATTCAAGGAAAGTCTCGCCATTTTAAATCCATTTTGTATTAAAATAATTCTCTAAGACCTGAACTATTCTTACTCTGTCAAATTTGATATTAAATTTATGAAGAAAGGACTTTCTTGTAGAAAGAAGTTTTCTTGTGATCGATTCAAATCAAAAGTAATTTCTCGTCATTTATTTATCGTATTTGATTCTCAGGATTTCATTCTATTGTTATTAAGTACGAACAAAGTCTTGCAGATACTTCTTTACTTTACCTAAAACAATACGCAACGATTTACAAGGAATTTCCTTATTTGGTCATTTATTTATTGCATATAATTCTTTGATTAAATTCCAAGAAGAGCCATAAGAAACTTATTTAGCTACAGATGTTATTTTTTAATTTAAATCGTTTCAAATATTCAATTAAAAACATTTTATTTCTTTTAAAAGTGCAATTATAAATGAAGAGTCGAAAAACTTGTTTCTCTCGCTATTTTAAATTCTGTTTTTATTACAATGACTTTTTAAAAAGCTTTCAACTGTTTTTAAGCTAACTTTAATATGAAATTTAGCATGAAGACTTATTCATAAATTTAAATTTCCCTGGAATCCATTCTTAAATCTAATTAACTCCAATTATTAAAGCTTTGTCTTTTGTTTTTGTATCTGTTGAAAAAGAGTAAAAGGGGCACAATGAAATTCTGTAGAAGTATGTATGGCGAGAGGAAGCAACTCTGACCCCATAAAGTATACAAATTCATGATCAGGATCAACAGTCTATCTGACAGTCTGCATATAAGCGCCAATCTCGGAGAATGTAGGAGCTAGAAACTTTAAATGGGGAATATCAGTACTTGCATACTATACGCAGATCGATTTTATTTTATTTCTTTCTTTCTACGCTTACACAATATCGCTAAGGATCGATTAACGATAAAAAACAATTTGAGAAGATTTGATCTCCAATATCTTCTCCTTAGATAGGAATATGTCAAGACAACTTACTGATTAGCTATAAAATTATCCTCAAGATCGGCTATGATATACTTTAGAAAACCGTATATGAAAAATAACCAGGATATATATAAATTTATATATATATATATTATTGAGTTACGGTATGTAAGAAGTGTACGCTTATAGATAGTTAAAGACTTGGCTTCAGGGTATCTCTTAGTCGCGCTCTTTCGCCACCTCTTTTTAATTCAATTATTTATGTTATTTGAATTTTAACAATTTGTTGTTTATAAGCACCAAGTGGCTCTTAAGTGTAAGCAACATTTTCGCCCTGCTCCTGTCATGCTATTGACCCAAGTCAAGGGCGTTGCGTTCTGCCCACCCCACCACCAGCCATGGAGTCTTCTGTCTTCGGTCCTTAGGTTTTAAGGCGCGAAAAATCCTCGTAGAGTTGAACTGAAATAGCGTCGCTCCGCAGGCGAGGTAAAAATAGAGAGCCTGTTTCTGTCTCTGTCTCTGTCGACTTCGCTGCCCTTAAGCCCGTCCTTGTCTAGATGCGCAGACGAAGCGTGACGCCAGAGACTGTGTGTGTGTATGTGTGTGTGCGTGTGTGTTTGTGTGTGTGTGTGTAAGTAGGCTCCACGCTGATTTGTATTTTTAAACTTGAGCAGCCGCCAAGTCGTTGACAATATCAAGGCCTTTGCTTTGTTTTATTGTTGTTGTTCGGCATTTATGCTAGCCCAGCGCCCTAGTCCTTGCCTTGCCTTGCCTTGCCTGGCATGCGATCAAGGGGATCATCAAGAAGCCAACGACTTTGCTTCTGGGTCAATGCACCAATACGCTCTCTCTCTCTCTCTCTCTCTCTCTCTCAATCAACGCACAACCAGTTCTGTTTTTGCTGATCCAGCTAATAAGCAGCGAGCAGCGAGCAGACAGCAGACTGCCGATTCTCTTCTGCCTCCTTTGTCTGCCCTACATTGTGACTTGGGCAGCAGGCAGCAGGCAGCAGCAGCTCCTCAGGCATCATCAACTGGGGCCGCGACGGCTTGATTTAGCGCTTCTTTTTCTTCTTGTTCTTTAGTCTGATTTTATGCTCACTGCCAGTGCATGTTGTTATCTCTCCTCCTCTCTCTGTCCTTCGTCGCTGTCTGCGTGCTGCTTAAGCAAAGTTCAAGGTCTTCCACAGCGCAGTTCAACATCGTTGGTTGTCTTCGTCATCGTCTGCACAGATTTCACTTTAATTTGTTTTTATCATTTTTTCTTTTCTTTTCTTTTATATTCTGTATCTTTTCGATTTGTGTCCATCATCAGACCTTTGTCTGTCCATTCTCTGTGCGCTTCGATTTCGATTTCGTTTCCTTTTGCTCTGTGCTTCTTTGCACTGCGCCTATGTATGTACATAAATACAAATATATGTTTATAAAATATACAAAAACCAAACAAAAACAAATTCGCCCTTTTCTGCTCGCTCTTGTTCTGCTCTGCTGGCTTAATTATTTCACTCGATTCCAGTTCTATATATATATCTACATATGTACACATATATGTTTGTATCTGTGTTTGCATTCTGTTCCAGTCTGTGCTGAGTTTTAAGCATGCAATTTGACTTTCGAGCCTCACTTATTCTCAGTGTAATTAAGACGTTTCCGGTTCATGACCTAAATGTGCTCTTTTGGGCCAGCGGGAGTGAGCGGGCAGACTCAAGGAATGATAATGCATAAATGTGCAGCCAGTCACAATAGAAAATTCATTTTACAAGCAATTAACATCTATCCATTCATTTTATACAACCATAACTTTATTCAAGTTGACAAAAATACACTATGTGAATTATTCACTATCTTATAAGACACAATCTTGCACGCAGAATAATAATAATAATAATAATAATAATATTAACATTGTTGAGCACATTTCGTGTCACAATCGTAATATGTTTTCCCTGCGAGGGTAGAAAAGTATGCAACATTCACCAAATTAACTTATGCTAAATGTTTTTAATATTCCTTCAAGAAACAACTTTAGAAATTCGAACTCCTTGCTGAATTTAAGAATGAACATCAGCAAGAAACTGTCGCCAAAAACAAAATTGCTTTATTTTATTATTAAGAAGTACATTTCTAACAAGGGAATTGCCTAAGCCCTATTTTTAAAAAATCTTCCATTGAGTTAAAATTCAAATTTTTGTGTATTCTGTGGAATATAAATTAAAGAAAATGTTTGCCAAATTTAAATAAAAAACACTTATTTCCAACGGAATCGGCTCAAAACAAATTTCATGGCAATAGAAATAGAAAGATATCAATTTTCTTATATGTTAAAACACTCGCTTCAAATAGTATATATTTCAAGGCATTATTTTTGCATTTTTGGTAAGTAGTGGCACACTACAAAGTAACAATTTATTAATTTACACTCAGCTAATATGAACCACAAGCCACATCAGTAAAGTTGCAATTAGCAAACTAGTAGCTATATTTACATATTTGAATATCAAATAAACGCCAATGTTTGAATGTGAATGCTTTGTGTGTTTTAGAATTTCTCAGAAAAAGCCTCAACCCATAACTAGAGTGACAGACTGACAGCCCTGTTGAATGATATGTTATGAAGAAACTTTTCCCTATCGCATTGAATGGTGCACTCAGAAAAATATCACCCTAATTTTAGTAAATCGCCATTTGAAATAGAAAGTTTTTCTAAATTTTGCAAATAAATTTTAAATATTTTGAAAAAAATCTTAGATTTAGAAAGGCTTGCTAAGATCCCAATAATATGCAAACCTTAATTTCTAGATAAAATTCTTTCTAAAATTCAGAAACAAGAAATGTAATTTACATAGAAAACAATACCTAGAAATGAGACATACCTTTTTATTCAATTTTAGAAAATTCACCCTGATATTTAGAAATGTAAACCCACCTTTTTCGAAAGCCACATATATAAATTTAAGAAATATGCTTTCTGAATAATAGGGCGACCAAAGTATGACGATTTATTAATATTATTTTATGAGTGTATTAGTTTGGCATGAAAATTCAAGAGTAAAAGCGATCAACTGCTGAACGTTGGATGTAATTGAATATGTGCTCTCAAGTACTCAAATAATGCTACTACTATTCCATTAAACTGGACGACCTTCTGTGTTATCTTCTTGTTCTTGTCAAATGTATCGGAACATCGGCTTCTATGGAACACTGCGTGATTATTTGGAGGCTAACTCAAATGCGATGACTCAATTGGATGATGATGGGCTCTGAGACAGAGGGAGGCTAGAAGAAGAAATTTTAAACTTTTGCACAATGAGTCAGACGCGACGACCTTCAGGCGATGCTGTCAGAGCGAAAAAAAATACATAAATAAATAAGAAAAAACTTTACTCGTAGTTGGTAATTTTAATGTAAATGCCGTTGTTGAGATCATTAAGCAAATATCAAGTTGAATCAAATGAATGGAATTACAGAAGACCTCGCTCGTAGCATAATCATTGTTTGGATGGCCTAGTAGCAAGGTTCCCGTTACCGTTACCGTTACCCAGCCTCGGCAATTGCAAAAGTTACGAGAGAGACACAGAGTGGGAGAGAGAGAACTTCATCTAACGGTTATCATCACCAACACACCAACGAGCGAAAGAGCGAGAGGCAGTGCGGAAGAACAATTATGGGGGAAGGAGAGTGGGGGTGGGAGGGGGATCTCAAGTTCATCTCATCACATTGTAAATGCAGCATGCATGTGACTGTAAGTGTAAACAAATTCGATTTTCGCTAATTGTCACAGTTTGTCATAGCTGTCGAGTCCCCCCTCCCCCCTTACAAACCGTCAGGAAGTGTTCTAGATTTAAAGCGTTTCGCCTGCACTTGGACAATGTCTAATGTGCTCACTCCCTCCCCGCTCTACCTCTCTCGCTCTCTCTCTTGCTCTCTTTGACACTCGCTACACACGAATACACACACACACACACACAACACGCACAGCTGTGTCTGTTCTCTCTCTCTCTGCCTCTTTCACGAGTTTTGCTTTCAGTGTGTCACATTTTTGTAGCCGCCTTTTGCTTTTATTATTACTTGTATATTATTATTATTTTGCTGCTATTTCTCTTCCGCTTCTAATGCCGACGTCAGATGACCTTGGGCTTCGTTTTGTTTTTGTTATTGTTGTTGTTGTTCTTATTACTGCTTGTTGTTGCTGTTGTTGTTGTGTATTGCGCTCGCCACTTGTAATTCGCATATTTTAGCATTGTGCATTATATAATTGTGATTTTGTTGTTGCTGTTGCTGTTGCTGTTACTGTTGTTTCTGTTGCTCTTTTTATTGTGCTTGTATTTTGTTGGATTTCTTGCAATGTGAAGAAAACAGGTTTGTATCTGGGTTTGTTTTTTTGTTATCCGCTAGATGCTCGCATTCTGCTAACTGTTTCTCCTGAATGCTGGCTTACTTAACTTAGTATTAAATATCTCTCACTTTTCATATGTATAAAAGTGAAATGTTCTTTCATCATTATTTTTTCATTGTCATCAGATTACGTTTCAATTGTGTGATACACATACCCACACACACACACACACTGTATAACAGACACAAGGAATTTGTTATACACACATATATAAAACAGTTACGTGCATTTGCACTTGGCCTCTGCTCACTTCGATTACCAATTTGGTTTTATAACACTTCTAATAGCTCATTATCAATATACAAACGTATGCCAAATTTGGCTAATGCATATGTGACCACTACTAATACACTTATAGAGAGGTGTGCTGTAGGCGCAATGTTTACATCGCAATGTATATCAGTATATAAGTATATCAGAAACAACTACTGTTGGTTAACTGTTATACAATCGCCCGAGAATTGTGTATTGCAGGGCTGCGGCTGCTGCTGCTGCTGAGGATTGGAATACGTCAAGTTGTTGTCAGCGCGACTCAATTCAAAGTTAATTAGGACATACGTACATATATTGAGAGTGCTTTGTGTACCTATGCATACATATATATATATATATATATATATATATATATATATATATATAGAGTGATTTCGAAATATATATAAATTGTTTATTTGCTGCCATAGAACAAAAAAAAAAAAAAACAACCAGAGACATGCTCGAAGTGCAAAATAATTGAACACCTGTGTGAGCAGATGGGGACACTTTCATTTTTATAGCCCCGCAGAGGGGTATTATGATTGTGTCGTGCAGTTTGTAACGCATTTCAAAGAAATCTGTAATTTCCAAGGTGTTTTTAAAATCTTACAATATCTATATTTATTTTAAATAGTTTATGAATTCACGTCAATTTAATTTACAGCAGCTAAGCTCTAACTCTTTCTGAATTTTTGAAACTATTTCTATGTATTATGTTGTATACTTTGTATAAATTTAATTCTGATTAAATGAAAGCCTTTCCAAAAATAAAAAACAATTCTTATTTTTAATACTTTTTTGTTTTAGATGTATTGCGCTCCTCAAATAATTTGTTGTTCGCCTTTAAATAAATTGGGATCTTTAAGCGATTTTTAGCGACGAGTGTAAATATTAAGTATTTGGATTTAATTGTTCTTTCAAAATCAGTGGAAGCAGTTGTCAACAAAAAAGTGATTTTAAATAAGTGTTTGGTATTAGATATATAATTTTGGAATCTGAGAAGTGTACCAATATTTTTTGGAGAAAACTGTCATATTGGTTATAATTAATTCTACTGATTATTTGTAGGATATAATGTATTCAAATTTATCTAAATTATGGAAAAGAATTTTATTTTAAATAATATATTTTTTTAACTAGAAGTCCAGTTACTGGAACCAACACTTAAGTAAAATGAGAATAATTATAGTTCTGTGTTTATAGCTGCTTTTGGGGATATTATAGTTTTTGCCATGGTAAATATTTGTTTAAAGCAATTCCTAATTGGGAGAACTTGATTGTATAGCAGTTCACTAGAAGCGAAGTTCGACTGTAATTAAATATGTATTTCTCATTATTCATTATGAGACTGTATTACGCATTTTCTGACAACAATGCGACTGTGTTGACAACTGTTGCCGATTCCCCCGAATATCAACAATGAAATCAGAATGCTTTGCAACGAGTATTTAAAAACAGACACACATTTGAGTGTATTCAACAGAATTTAATATAAATATACAGCTGAGAGAGAGAGAGGGCAGCTGTCGCTGATAGGAAGCGTATTTGAGATCAATCAATATATGCCTGGCAGACAGACAGAGAGACAGAGAGAGAGAGAGACCCATTTCGATTTGAAAGTGTGCGTGTGACATTGACATTGAAAGTTTGCTTTGAGGGCTCTTTCAACTAGAGCGAAGAGAGCAGACAGAGTAGACGGACTGGCAGTCGGAGAGTCGGACAGGTGACACAGGATTTGAGCATATATGGCAAACACTTTCACACAACATCGACCCATATTGAAAGCCCCACAATAAATCTATCAGTCTGAGCAGCAGCAGCCAACTTGGCCTTGACTTTTATTTACTTAACTTCCAATGAGCATGGCCAGACTTGTTTATTTTTTATTAGCCATACAAAAAAAGAAATAAAGAATAAAAAAATAATTAAATTAAATAGAAATACAAACACAAATCAGTTGGCCGACGGGCCACTCATGTGAATTATATATGCGAAAGCGAAACAGTCCAAAATGAAGCCAAATTATTAGAATGTCGATGACGTTGCCGACTCCATTGCTGACACTTTTAACTGGGTTTCTCTGTCTCTTCTATTCTAATTAGCGGAACAGGTTTCATTGGCAACATGGCCAACACATGCTCAAAACATGAAGGAATTAATCACAGCTGTTTGTGCTGAGGAATTAAACGGTTTTTATGCTCATTTTAAACTGCGATTCGAGAATTTGAGGAAATTCAAATTTGATTGTAATTAATTCTTGTCAATTTCGGTTTTCTTTTAAGCCTTTGTTCGTGGTTCATGGCTAGCAGCAAGTTTTCCTCATTCCCAGATAATGTATTCTGCGAAGGCAGACAAAACGGATATTCCCTGAAAAATTATCAATGCAAATTATTCATTCGCTTTTTGAAACAAACAAAAATCTATATATATGTGTGTATATATTAACGAAATCAGAACAACAAAAGAAAAGCAGACATATTTCTATTTTATTTATATACCGATCGTATACGTAATTTTGTAGTAGGCACCGCAGAATCAGCAAATATCACTCACAAATGAACACGTATGTACTATATCTATCTATGTACTTATGTATTGGCGTTTTTAATTGCATTTAATGCATATACATATATATTAAATTCGAACTGAAATATATACCATTGCGCCTGTATACCCTGTACTCATTTTTGTTTTACAAAAAATATGCGCTTGGCTTTAAATTAATCTCAGAAATGCTCAAGTTACTTTCGTATTTATTTTTTGATTACGTAGTATAGAAGGTAATGTTAGGAGAGCGTTGTCTTTTTCCTATGAAACATTTGTTTATGATTTTTGCTGCAGGGTATGTTCAAGTCGAGCACGCTTGTTCCATTTGTAGCTGCCGAAAATTTCTGAATTGCAAGCTGAGCGCGCCAAGTTTATTCCAGTTGAAGTTCAAGGTAAAACGACAGTCAAAACAATAACACACACGAAAAAAAAGAAGCAAAATGAAAAAAACACCAACACGCAGAAGAATTATCGTATATACAAAATTAACACACAAACAAAAAAAAATTCGCAGCCTTGACAAAAAAAACACAAAGCCAACAAAAAAAAAAGTGACACAAAAATTGGAACGAAAATCAAGTTGCCGAAATGGTAGAGTCGGGAGTGGCAGGCGGGGCAGGCGGGCAGATGGGGCACGAGTGGCAATCACACCCTGAGAACAATTTCAATTTAAATTGATAATTAAATTGAAATGAAATTCGAGGCGTAGCTCAGCACACAGCTCACATTCTGAATAAGTAATAGTATTAATGATAACATGAATATATATAACTTTACTCACATAAGACAATTATGGCTGTGATGTAACTCAATTTTAATTACTTGTGTAGTTTAGTGCCTCGTATAAAATCTGGATCAAACGATTGCCACAAATCAGCGCTGAATACTTCCGTTAAACATGTTGCATTGATGAATGCATATACTTTATATATGTATATATATATACATATATATATACTATTGACATATTCGTTTTTAGATAGTTTACCAATCAGAATTTTATTGTGTTTAGTTTGACCTTTTATAACTGTAAAACCAACCGCAAAACATGATTGTAACGTGATCCAGACACACTATATATGTATATATTTATGTGTGAAAGCAACTCAACTTGACTAAGTAGATAACTGTTCAACAACTCTATAAATCGTCGATTCACACAGATAAAACACAATTGTAGATTTACACTGTGCAACCAACTGGGTTTGAGGACAGGTCTTTCCATTTGTCATTTTACTCTCAATGTTAATTGAGTTTCCTGGTATCCTGGCCTTTTCCAAGTGAAAATATGTGAAATACATTAGCAGGTAAATAAACTTGATCAAGTCTCCTCTGATATTGGTTGAATGTCAAGATTACTTTTCGTATACAGAACTGTATTTTCTTAAGCATCAATCAAATAAATAAATAATGAATACCAAAAGACACATTTGACAGCAATATATATGTATTATATCAACGTATTTTACATTCTCGAATGTCTACAGAGGTAAAGTTGTTGCCTGGACATTTACCCATTAGGGTTAATATTCCGTTCATTTATAAATTATAATTATGGCAATATCAATGTCAGCAACAGTTGACATTTTAGTAATACAATTTTTAATTGGTCGTCTCTTTGAGAGTTGTATGGAAAATAATTATTATGCAGTCAGCAGTTAAAGATAACCTTGATATTGTTATTATTATTATTATTGTTGTAATATAATAAAAATAAAAATAATAAAATTGTTAAAGAAAAGCGTTTAGGATTTCCATCTTGAAAATTGCACCGCACTTAACTTTTAGAGAGGATAGTGGAAACTTTTCTCGTCAAGTTTAGACTGGCTGGCAATAGTTTCCGGGAATTGGAAAGCTACACAAGAGAATGGTTCCAAAACCCAGCTCGTGGAGTGCAAAAAGTGGTTGAAGTTTTTAAAAATAATGAATGTTGCATTTTCAAGGCCTTTTCTTTTAAATGAAGTAATTTTTATTTGAATTTTTAACTTTAACCTGCCTAAATGCAAAACAATCACAGAAATTACTTTCAAACTCCGCACTATTTTATGTAGAAATTGTAAGGGGTTAATTGTTCTATAGCCCTGACAAATGAAGATTTAATATTGCAAAATATAAACAATATTTTTTGAATATTCTATTTTCAATTTTATAAGAAATGAAGCAAGTGACTTAAATTGAATATCGCATTTATATTTATATGTATATATAAATAAGTAAAAACTAAAAATTAAATTTGATGAATAAAGAAGAAAATTAACGAACTACTAATAATAGCAGCATTTTCCAAATGTCAAATGTGAATAATCATTATCAATAAATACACGATTCCTATAAAGGTCATAGGTGGTGTTAATAGTTTTGCAACTGTATGTTATCCTTATCATTTGTTGCAATTCAGTTCGAAATAAATGTTGCGTTCATTATGCATATACGATCTTTGTAGTATAGTGTTTTAGAACCAGTCAATTTATCGAGTATATCGAGAATATTGCGTGTGTGTTTATTTCCAGGGTCAACGGGTTACAGTTGCCATGTTGCCAAGTGGATATGGACTAGTTATGGTCTGGTTGGGGGCGCTGAGGAAGTGAGTCAAGTCATGAGCAGTGAACACTGAACACTTACCTAGATCAGGAATTGAGCTGGATGGCTCTTCGCCGTTGCTGCTGTTGATGCTGCTGCTGCTGTTGCTGCTGCTGCTGCTGTTGCTGTTGCTGGTGCCCAAGCTGGTGGCATGCTTCAACTTGGGCGGCGGCGGCGGAGGAGGCGGACGCATTGCAGAGTTGTGATTGTTGTTGTTGCTGCTGCTGCTGTGGCTGTGAAGATGCTGTGCCGGCAACTGTTGCTGACAACCATTGCTGCCGCTGCTGCTGCTGCTGCTGCGAGACGATGGGGGTGCGAAAAATGTGCGAGGACGAGGATGAAGAAGATGTTGCTGGGCAGGAAGAGGCAGCTGCAGAACTGCTCGAGCTGACATTGGTAATGACATGGTGTTGTTGTTGTTGTTGCTGGTGTTGCTGTTGTTGTTGCGGGTGTTGAAAGTTATTGGCGGCAATAACATTGACATGACGCGTGCTGGTGCTGACCACAAATTTGCGAGCAGCAGCTGTGGGCGTTGCACCACCAATAAATTGCTGCTGCTGTTGGGGTTGTTGTTGTTGTTGGGTTTGTGTTGCTGTGGGTGGCGGCGGTGTTGCTGGTGGCGTCTGACGATGCTGCTGCTGCTGCTGCTGATACTGCTCGCTGGCGTAGCTGCGCCTGGCTATGACTGGTGAGACGGGCGCAGAGCGGGAATGATGATGCAGCGGAGGTGGCGACACAGAATGGCGACGTGCAACAGTGGGGCAAACGTTGCCCGTCAAAGACTCCTCGTAGAGGCGACCATCGCGTATAACGCGCACATGTTGCTGCTGCTGCTCGACCTGCTGATGATGCAGCGGGGGTGGTGAGTGTGCCACACGTTGCTGCTGCTGCTGCTGCTGATGATGATGCTGATGCTGCTGATAGTGGCTGGAGGAGGGGCTGGCCGAGTGGCGACGTGACAAATGCGTTTGCAACGGATTCGAGGTACGCGTTATAATGATTTGCGGTGCAGTTGCAAGCTCCGCATTCGAGCTTGCCACACTCTGTGTGTAGATGTGTTTGCTGAGTGGACGTTGCTGCTGCTGCTGCTGCTGTTGCTGTTGTTGCTGCTGTTGCACATAGTCGATGCGTGGCGTTAAGATCACCTTCTGCGTGCCACCGGGCGTTGTTAGGCCCGTTGGCTGCCTCGGCGGCACCGTCTGCACTTGCACGTGTGTGTAGCGCTGTGGTGTTGCAACCGTGTTGCAACTGTTACTGTTGCTGCTGCTGCTGCTGCTTGGCTCGGCCTGGCATCGCTCCTGCTCCTCGAGATGCAGCAGCTCGAAGTCGACGGGTTCCGTTTTGATAATCTTTGTGGCAGGGGGCGTGGCAGCTGCGGCAGCGGCCGCGGCAGCAGCTGCTGCTGCCTCCATGCACTTCAGTTTCTTAAGCATTGCTGCAACTTAATCGATCTCGTTACGTATACAAAATATATATAAATATATTTCTATATAATCTTTTAGTTATGTGCGTGTTCTGTGTGTAAATCTTTGTATGGAAAGTTTCGCTTATTGGATTTGATCCGGAATCACTTTTTTATGTTTTTTGCTTTTTGCTTTTTGTTTTTGTTTTTTTGTTTGCCGTTTGCCTCTGTGCTCCTCTGCCTCTTCCGTTTCTTCTTCTTCTTGTAAAAATCAGTCTCTTCTTCTTTACACTTGTTGCAAATATAGTTTTTGGAGTTTTGTTTTTTGTTCTGCTTTTGGATTATCAAAATGGTATCAGCCTTCAAGTTGCAAAGTTTTTATTCGTAGTTCGTTTCTTGTTTTTTTTTTTGTTTTTTTTTGTTTATTTGTTTCTTACTTCTTCTATCGTTGTCCTTAAACCTGCCCAGAGATATAAAGATCTAAATTTGATTTGATGGTGAGGCCTTGTTGTGATTGAGAATGTTTTTGCTTTCGGGGAAAATGTTAATTACTAATAATACTAGTTGTTGTTGTTGTTGTTGTTGGTTTCCTTCCGTCACCACAGCAGATCCTTGAATATATGAGTATGTTGTAGGTATTTGAAGTATCTAAAGAATAGAACGAAGAGAACCCAATTAGTACAATTAGTATTAAAAATAATAAGAAGGCTCTAGTTGTGTGTTAGGCTAGAAGACGTACTGAATTTTAGTTCAATTTATATAGATATTTGGCAAGCGAGGGTCGATAAAATGAAATAAACTTGATACACGATAACTTGCAGTCCAAATTTGCAGCTCCTAATTCTCTGAGTGACTCGAGCCATCACTGGACAGTGGCTGATATGTATTTCTGAATGTGCGTGTCGAAGAAGAATAGGAATCGATTCATTCGCTCCTCTATCACTATGTGGCCCTTAGTAGGAGAAGACAGCAAATCGATGATCTTCGATATCAAAGCAAAACAACTGTCGAAATTCATTCAAGCCAGGGGATGAAATATAGTGACTGCAATCTCAAAGAGCCCAAGATTTTTCGCCCTTCCTGCCGACAACCGTCCCAATCTAACCCAACCTAAGGTCTCTGAGATCATCGAGCTTGTACAGATAGGCGTTGATGCTGATCATGAAAATATATGCCTTATTGGGTCGGAGATGCTTCTTCTCTCTATCAGATATATACAACATATATTTATTTTCTATATTTAGTATTTTACTATAATAATGTATAATTATTATAGTATATATAACTTTAATTCAGATCAGATCTGTGTAGTTTAATAATAAGTCTCTATATATAGACTTAAGACTTAAACTATTTATAATTTCATGTCCTGGGTATATATAAATATATATATATATATTTGTAATTTAAGTCAGATCTTTAAAAGTGTGTAGTTAAATATTAAAGATTTAAATTTTAATTATATTTTATTATAATTAATTTAATTTAATTTAATATAAATTAATTAATTAATTATAGTTAAGATACTAAGAAACTTATTTTAATTTTGACAATACTTACATTTATAATTAATTTAAAGACCTGATTGATTGTTTGCGTGATTGATGAGTTGATGTTTAAAATCGTTGAATAATATGCAAGAAATATACACTATTTAATGCATTATTTATATGAATATTTTATGTATGGTATTTGTTGATGAATACTTGTGGAGTTTTGTTATTTGAATATATTTTGTTATTATTATTTATATATACGAGTAAATTAAAGTGTTGGTTTGTTGTTGTTGTTTGTTATAATACGAGTAAAGCCGTATGTTTATTTAAAATATATTAGCCGTATAAACTGTGGTTTTAAGATTTATGTAAGTTTTAAATATGTTTGATTTAACTCCAAAAATATATATATATATTTTATTTTACAGGTATATATATATTTATAATATTTTGCACATGAAACACAACGCGATAGTTGCTGGTTAATATTATCTTATTTGTTTTGTATTTTCACCTGAGCATTGAATTTGTTTTAAGTAGATATATATTTCATTATTATTATTTTGTTTTCAATTTTTTTTTTTATTGTACAATTGTACTGGTAAACAGCTTTATAAAAATATATATTGTGTAGTGAGATTATTTGTTATTATTATCTTGAAAGGAGATTGCTTTCGACCTCAGCCCCAACTCAAATGTTTTTCATAGCTTTAAGCTTGAAAAAATAGATTTTTAAGATATATATTTTTTTTTGGGCACTCGAGGCCGCTTTTTTCTGTAGGATGAATTTGTCACTTTTTTACGTTTATTTCAATTTTGCTTTCAATTTGATATTTTGATGGGCGTATCCTTTGATTCTTGGCTTTGGATTTAGCACTTGTTATGTTTGACATTTGACCTTCGCACCTTGCGGCGTGTAATTTACGCATTTATTTAGTAGGTACAACTTGTTAAAACACATTGCTAGCGATTTGCAGCTCTTGCAGCTGTTTCCAGCAGCAAATTTGATTTACTTTCGTGCAACAGCTGGGAACGGCTGAAACTGAGGCGGTAATGGGGCGGGCCGAGCGATGGGGCAACGGGGGCGGGGCGGGGGCGTGTCACATGTGTGTAAAAAGTATGCACAAACTCAATACGATGACATTGGCTCTGGCAATGAGACGACAACGACAACGACGACGACGACGACGATGGCGATGACGATGACTGCCACTGACATTGAGGGCTCCACACAGCGTTCAAGAGCAAGGACGAAAAGCGAGGACGAGGACGATGATGAGCACGAGCACGAGCTAAGAAACGGAAATTATCCAAGCAACAACCAACAACCAACAGCTGTTCTCGGCTCGGGATCGAATCCGACCGTTGGGCGCTGCACAAGGACAAGGACACAACGCGGACGCGAGCACGGACACAGACACGGCACGGACCCGGACACGGACACGAGACAGGGGGCTCAATGTTAAATAAAACACTTTTTGCACTTTTCTTTGCCAGGCTGGCTATTTTAGCATATTTATTGCACTTGTGTAATTGTTGCACATTTCGCTCAGAGTATGCAATGTGGATTAATTGTGCATTTATTATTGGCGACGGAGATTTGTTTTAGAAACTTGTTTGTGATGGGACGCGCTTGAAATTCGCAACCGATGCGTGCGCCGTACTTTCTCTGACTGAAACTGAAAATCGCAATAAGCTTGCAGGCCGCAAAAAGAACGGAACAGAGAACAGAACAGATTAGAGAGCAGAACAGAAACCTGCTGAGAGCGAGTCTGACTGTGTGCGTGTGTGTGTGTGTGTGTGTGTGTGAGTGGGCGAATGAGCTGCACAATGAAAGTGAAAACCGTTCGTTGTCGTTGTGTGCTGCAAAGTGGGCACGTCAGAGCGAGACCGACAGAGAGAGAGAGAGAAGAGAGAGAGAGCGAGAGCGAGAATAAGAGAGAGCCGACTGCAAAGAGAGTCACACAAAGGCAGCGAGAGAGAGAGAGAGAGAGAGTGAGAGGCGTGTATGTGTGTGTGATATAACGGACAAGGAAGCAAATGCTGTAAAGAATACAAAAAGCAAAACATAAATAAACAAAAATAAACGCGAATGAGCATGCGAACGACAAAAACACGCATAAACTCAAAAATGAAGGCAATTTGTTTGGGGTTAACAAATTGCAGAATGAGGAGGGTCCCATAAATTTGTCGAAGTTTAGACAGCTACGTACTTAGCTGGGGGTTGCTTTGCTTTGACACTGGGGTAGTTTTGTGGGTGGCGTTGCGGAGTTTGAGTGGGCGGCAACTTCCGCCCAATAACAATAACAGCACCAACAACAGGGCGTATGATTAATGCCCAACAACAACAGTGACAGTCAGACAGACAGACAGAAAGAGAGAGAGAGAGAGAGAGAGTTACAGTTACAGTTACAGTTAGTTGAGGTAGGTTCTTGATTCTGTATATTTGTATTACTAATTACTGCAAATCTGTTTTAATCTTTTTATTTTTTGTTGCCTGCCTTAATTTCTAGGCACGTTTCAAACGATGAGTCAATTCATAAATCATGCGAATCATGGCAGCCTCAAAAGCTTCCGTAAACGTCAGTTTGTCAGAAAGTCAGAGTCACCGCTTGACCCCAAAACGGAATGAGCAATAAACGAGCAAGCGACAAGCGACAGAATTCAATAGCACAGCAATAATCAGCAAACAAAATGCAATTTCATAGTTCTAGTCTCTCGCTGCACTCATGTGCAAGCAACAAACATACACACATTCACACAGACGTATGGGTGTGTGTGAATAATACGACAAATGTATTGACCTTAACACTGAATGCTCATTGCTGTCGTCGACGCTCCACACATTCACACACACACTCGAGACACACTGAGAGCGAGAGCGAGAGAGAGCGAGAGCGCGAGGCGGAAAGAGCGCAAGAGAATGAAAGAGATGCTACTGCTGGCGCGTGTTTCAGTCAAGTTCACCAATACCAAGGCAAGGTTAATAGCAACTGCCGTATGCATATGTGTGTGTCACTGGCGCTTAACAGAGCGTCTACAGCGGCGCTACAGTTGAGCGAGCAGCGCACTGTTAAAAAAGAGATGGGTTGCAAATGGGTGGATTTTGTTGATGGGGTTGTGTTCGTTGTGTGTGTGTGTGTGGGGGGGGGGGGGGGGGATAACTGGAGTTGCAGTCCAGACATTGAAGGTTGGGTTTGGGATGGGGGTGGGGAGTGCTTAATGAGGGTTGCAATGTCTGCAGTGTTGAGAAGTTGTGCAAAAGTGGGCGCCATCTGTGGGCCTGTTCTGGTCTGAAACTCAACTGGAATGAGTCAGACATTTTGGGCAGGCAACGTTTATGGGGCGAGTTTCGATAGCTCTACTAAATTGATCCTGAGAGTGAAAGGTGGCAACGATCAGGAAAAGGAATGGGTCGATATTTGATTGAAGTCTTTATTCTTATGCTTATGCTTATACTTTTTACAATTATTATTCTTACTTAATTGCAACTGATATTCCTCTATGTATTATGTATCCACTGTTCTTTTTTATCTTTAGCACACTTTATGGAGCACAACGATCTTTCACAATTGAACTTAACGATGGATTACCGCACAAATGAAGGTTAAACTCTCATCTAGCAAAGAGATATTACATATTTATATTGACCGACGACTAGAACATGGGGCATTATTAACCATAATGATAACATTAGGAGTCAAGCTCAGTTTTGTCTGCGGAGAACTGAGAAAGAACTGGTTGCTGTCAACGAGAACTGAGCTGAGCAGAACTGAGAATCGAGTGCAGAGCAAACGTGCGACATGACGTCGTTAACGCGACTGAAACGAGACACAAAATTTGCAAAAGTGAAAAATTCTACTTTCAATATGAAAACGAACTGCCAACTGCGAATTTGTGCAGCAGCGTCGACTGCGACGCAAGCAGCAGCAGCAGACAACAGCAGGGCGGGAGTTGTGCACGGAAGAATGGCCAAAGCCCAAAGCAGAAAGCTGAAAGCGCACTGCGGGTGTGGGTAAGGTAGGTCGTGGTATGGGCATCTCGCTCAGCTCGCCAAGCAACCAAGCAACCAAGAGAGCTAAATGGAGAGAGAGAGAGAGGGGGAGCGAGAGCGAGTAAGTGGGAGAGAGCGCAGCAAGAATGGGAACAGAAGAGCGCTGACTCTGACTCTGACGCCGACGTTGACGTCGACGTCGACGTCGCCGACGACGTTGCCGTTGCTGCTGACGACGACGACGCGGACGACGCCGTTGCTGTTGCCGTTGCCATTACCATTGCCGTCGGCGAATGCAGAAAACAAAGCGTAGCCCAGAGAAGTCAATGTACAATACGTTGGGGGTGCAATGAACAACAGACCGATGACGATGATGACGACGGCGACGGCGACGGCGATGATGACGACGCCGACGAGGACGAGAACGAGAACGGGAACGGGAACGTGAACGAGAACGAGAACGGAAGTGTTGGCCACCAGATTTGCGCTGCTCATATACCCTATGCCCATTCAGTGAAACGGGTATGCAGCATGCGAGCTGCATGCAACTTAATTTTAATTATATTTGTATGTCAAAGCAATTCATAACTCATTCTTTGTGGCATTCTCGCTAGTAGCTTAATCGTGTTTACTTCCTGGGTTTCCCCAATCTATGCCACAAATTTTGCATTTTTCATCTAAGTGCCCCCGAAATCTTATAAATATATCTTAAATTTTATTCTTAATTTAAGCTAAACTATTTTTTGTTCCACTTTTGTGTCGACTGATTGAAATGCGTTGAATGCCTTTATATTTTAGATTCAGCAAATGCTCAAATATAATTCCAGAATTATTAAACATTGCTTTCTTCAATACTGAAGATTAGTCAACATTGAATCATGACGTCATCTGCACAATCCTTGCAACTCTTTCTACAGACACATATCTTGAGCTCAGAAATCATATAAACAAACCACATCAAACCGACAAAGCGATTCTATTTGTGCAAGAAGTGCAATAGATCTAATAAAAATAATAATTATAATAATAAAAATAGGTATCGAGTTCGCAGCAAGATTGGAGACAGGAAACATATAAATAAAATTTGAAACTAAGGTTTGGATGTCAGCAGGTTCAGTCAACAGACTTTAAAAACATGGGGAAGAAATCAGCTAATATGATATCTGCATCACTTATTTTGTATTGTTGAATATGTTTTATATATGCTATAAATATATAAATATCGTATCAACAACACAAAATAAGTGTTATAAATATCATGATTGCTAAGGAAAAGCCAACTCCGTTCTACAAATCTAATCTTCAGTGTTACTTGTTGCATTTAATTTAAATATATAAACCAATCTTAACAAACAAGTTAACAATATGGAATTCATGTTTAATTACATTCTGGGGTATCTGATGGTTGCGCAAGACTAGTTTCTGCTGCACTCAAAGTTGTGCTGTGGGTTTTGGTTGCGTCTGAAACAGTTGTTTTTGCCGCTGCCCCCTTTTTTTTGTTGGTTTTTTTTGGGGTTGCAAAGTTTGGCATAGAATTCCTGGAGTTGTCGCAGAATAGAAATTACAAATATACAAATAATTGCGAAATGGTAAACGGAGGGTGGGCTGGGGCACTGGATTGTCTGTCTGGAGTTGCAACCCTCGAGCAATGAGTTGAAAGCAAAGACTCGAGCTGTGAGTGAAGTGAAGGTTCGCCTCAAGACGCATCCCCTGCCAAGATGCCATTTCTGGTTCGCCGAAAAAATGAATGTAAGCGAATTAACTTTGTCTTAGCCTTGCATGGAGTGTGTGTGTGTGTATGTGTGTGTGTAACCTCCAAAGGAATTGGGAATTGGGAGGCCATTGCATTGAAAGTAAGGCGCACCAAAAGGTTATCCGACCCTTGCCTGCGTTGACTGACGTTTTGCTAAATATCATGGTCAATGGCAATGACAGAGCCATGAAATTTGTTGCCCCAGCCAGTGGCAGGGGCAGCCAGACAGACACCCCCATCAAATTTATTTGGTTTGGGCTCTGGTGGCATAACTCACAGCTCTCTGCTCGCATATATGCAACTTGCTCTCTCTCTCTCTCTCTTTCTTTCTTTCCCTCTCTTTAGCTCGTTCTCTCCGTGCGGATGCAACGCGCATGTTCCACGCCGTACGTTGCACATTGCAGAAGCCTTCGCCTGCGCTGCACGAAGGTTAACAGTTTTCAGGGGCATTCAGCAGTCAGCTATATGTATATGTGTGGAAAGGACTCACTACCAAGGGCAAGGACACGCAAGCATGCGCATTTCCGCATGCACACAGCACATTATTTACATACTCACCCGGCTCCTTTGGCTCAGCTCCTCTTCTGCAACTGCAACAGAGGCTGCTTCGGCTCCTCCAGCTCCTCTTGCTCCTGCTGCTGTTGCATCCCGCTGCTCTTGCTCTCAATGCCAAGGTCTGCTTTGGCTGGGCGCTGCCTGAGCCGGCTGCCGGTTTCTGCAGCTGGTGTCCGCTGCAAATGACATTGAGTGGGCGTGGACGTGGGCGTGGGAAGGGTTTCGGGCTGCCAGGCTGCCAGGCTGCCGGGCAGACGAGCTTCATTTTCAGGGTTATCGCCTATTAGCTGCTGCCATTATCTAGCTATGGCCCGACCCTCACCAAACCCCTTTGTCCCCATTCATTTTCATTGACATTTTTGGAAGGTAACAATGCAAAGGCAACCCCAGACTCATTTTCTGCCCGAACTAGATATTGTCCGCAATAGTTTTATGGAACGTGCTTCGGCAGTAGTCCAAAATTAAGTTACCTTTTTATTTAATTTAATCTACTTAATGAGGACTAAGCACGGTTTAATTTAGAATTCAAATAAGTGTCACAAATGAAATGCTAAAAAATAATTAAATGAAAAAAATAATCAACGATTTAATTTAACACTCATATTCATTACCTTACTTTTAAATATAGATATATATGGTCTATTCAAATATATATATGGAGAATTGAACTCGCAGCATTGAATGAATTTCCGCAGCTAAGCTTTAACATATAAAGGATATATGTATATTCTCAGCATCATCAGGATCACTGTGCGAATCCATACATTTTTAGTCTTATACGCGCTGAGCGCCGTCAGCTAAAATGAAATAAAAATAAAATATAATAAAACAAATTATGACTAATTTTAGGCCTCTAACTGCTGACCCGCTACTTATGTAAAAATGTACGATTGTGTTCTAGTGCTATTAACCTCATAATAAATCGAATAATTGTGAAGATTTAAAAAAATAGAGACTTAGAGACCAAATAGGCCTGGCACATATTTTTAGTACGAATAAACGAAGATTAAGATTTGGAAAACATATTCTTAGATTCGAGGAAATAATCAATATGGGAGTAAGGAGTGGGAGTAAGGTCCCACATCGGTAGTAGTTTAGACCTACGTTCAATGTTTGCTAATATTTAAATATGTTTCCAGGTGTGTTAATATGGGTGACCTGTATGTCTATAGCTAATCCAGTGCCGCAAATATGTGTATACATTTCTCACAGTATCAAAGACTAGATTTGAATGCTGATTTGCTTTGTCCTAGAAATATCTTTGTACTGTTTGATATCCAATTTTTACGAGGCAATAGACGAGGCTCCCCATTGGGTCATTATCAGACACCGACACAGACACAGGCACAGACCGTAGAAGGCAGAAGTGAATTGTGGCCAATTATTAGGTCAATGCTTGTGAAGTGAACCGATTTTCGGGGCTAAGGCAGCTCAGCCCAAAAATGTATGCTATAAGTCAGTCGCCGTTGAGCAGTTCAATGAAACAAGGCGACGCCAGTTTTGTTTTATTTATGAACACCACCCAAATAAAGAAAAACCCAAACGAAAACAGAGAACAGAACCGAGCAGAACACAACAGAAACCAAAACAGAAACCGAAACAGAAACCGGGACTGAATCAGAATCAGAAAAGGAGCACCGCCCGGTCAGTGACTCATTAGGTGCCATTGGGATCCGAAACTTTTGGAGCCCGTTCCGATGACGTTGACGTTTGCCAGGACATGCCGCAGGAGCATTTGGACTGTGCTTTATATTTTTGGATGAGCACAAAAGCAGGGGACAAAAAAGGTGCGCACATTTGTGAATCATTCGCATTGGTTGTGGATGAGTAATCTTTTGTGGCTTGGCAGGCGCCGACGACATCGTGTGTCCATTGCACCTGGTGCCAGTGCTGATGATGATGATGACGATGACGATGAGGACAGGTTAAGCACCGGGTCAAAGTTCGTCATGGCTTTTGTACTTTGCACATTAGTCATGTGAATAAACTTCAACAACAACAACAACCAGAGAATCACGTGTTTGCCTTTTAACCTGGATGAGTTCAGTTACGATAGACAGTCTTTTAGATATAAGTATGGGTATATATATATATATATATATATAGCGCCTTTCTCGGCTAAATGTAAATAGTCAATAAGGTTAGCACTCAAAATGGTTAGGACTCGAAATTGAAGTTAGTTAGTGAGCAAGTTAGTGTGTTTCTGAGATCAAGTATCATTTTTAATTTAAATATATATTTCCAATTATAAAACGGAATTATTTCTTATTGCTGCACATTGAAATGTATATTCTGATTATGGTCAGTGAGAGTTTTATAGTTTAATCTACTCTTGTCTTGTCTTGTCTTGTCACAGATAAATGCTGATGTTGTTGGGATGGTTCGAAAATCACCCCGTATATCCTGTGCAACGCCTTGCTATTTTGCACTGAAATACAACCCAGACTTAATTTGTCTATGCCCTGGTATCTTACTAAAATTAGCTACAATTTGGGCTTGTCTTATAAATAGTGATGGGAGTTGGGATATCTCAGAAAACACTGCTACCATTTTTGGTTTCTTTGCCAGGCTAGCTCTGTTTGTACAATTTTGGTTAGTTGTCAGTTAATTAGTTAAGGGAGGGCTGAAATTGGGGTTGCACATTTGTCGCGCTTTTGCAAAACAGTCGCTGCAACTGTAATCAATATAATTTTACACAGTTTACTGCCTTGTCGCTAAGGGGCAATAAAGCGCAGACAGAGTCGTGTGAGTCTGAACGTTCAAGGATAAAGAAGTGGAGAGAAAGGAGATAAAGTCCTTACCTTGACTTAACAATTTGTACGAAAGACCTCGACAGCTGCTTGATAATGATATATTTTTCACATTTTAATTTTAGTAGAAGCTTGAAATAAGGGGAAGCTGCAACAATTAAATAAGTAGTGCATCAAAATAAGGAATTTCCACATCATACAACATCCAACAACAGCAATACCTATTCGAATTTAAAGAAATAGTGTCATATTCTAATCGTTATTCATTTTCATTTTCGATTCCATCAATGTGTAACAAATGGAAAGTTAAATGCAGCGATTAAAAGGGGCCTTGTCCACATTTGAAGTTGCCAGCTTATTGGAATTGATTGCTAAAATGATTAGTGCTAACCCACAACTTTCCATGGAGGTTAGCTGTCAACTCCTCCTACGCTTGTTAGTGGTCCCGGCAGTTCTGGATCAACGCACCTGGGACTGGGTTGTTTATGTCAAAAGCATACACAAGTTGCACGATATGCATATGTCAGTTTTGCAGGCAATTTGTCATTCGTGGCACACGCTGCCAGTTGTTGGCCATGGGTAAACAACAACTGCAACAACAGGGGCAACCGTAACAACAGCAGCAACCCAGCAGAGCTCGACTCCGTACGCGCGACTCCGTTCGAGGGTTGCAAGTTGCGAGTTGCAAGCTGTGCAAAAAGAGTGACTCACCTTACCTAGTTCCAATTGGCATTGCACATGACAATCGAGGCAGGCGATTGCAGTACTTTCTTCTACTACAAGTACGAGTACTTTCTCCCCTGTAATCACTTGTTAGGCAACATTGCGACATACCCATAGAACTTTCTCTAATACAACAGGTAAGTCAAGAACTTGCTAAGCCAGTTAGTTGCCCGAAGAAGAAAGAAAATAATAATAGCTGGCCGTTGTCTTCCAGCTCAATGGTGAAAAACTAGTTTTCCAACTTGCATTCAAATGCAAAAAGCATTGATAGAGCAAGCAACTTTGAAGTCGCAGTCAAGCATGGAAAATACCCTGGGAAAGTGATGGGGGATGCAATCAGTTGGCATTAAGTCATGAAGTGAAGCTTAAAAGATACAAATCTTTATAAATTTAGTTTTAAAAATGGTCTTTAATTACAAACCGTTAGTGTCAGATATTAATTAAATACCTATATCCGAGAAAGAGCTTTACTATAATTTAATTTGGTTTTTCCTGTCTTTCCCAACTTATAAGCATTATTCTAATTTCTTATTGCTTATAAATTAATTAATATGGTATATACGAATTTTCCCTTTACAATAACCAATGTTTAATTGAATATAAATATAAATTTAAATTCTTATTTGTATTTAATTGTATATCATTTAATATGTAACTTTAATTTTAAATTATTTTTTACTACCCTCTTTAAAATTTGCGAATTTTTGTTTTGGTTCACATTAAATTAAATAAAATATTAATGAAAAGTCGAAATTGTTGAATAAACTATACTGTTTGTATATTAATTTTCCTTTGTCCGTCTTAAATGTATTTATAATTTGTAACCTTAACTTTAAATTTAATAAAACATTTTTATTTATTGAAGCACTATTTTAGAATTTGTGAAATTTTCTTAGTAAAAATTGAATTAAATAAAATATTGATGAAAATTCTATTGTATCAAAATTAGTTTGATTGAGAAAATTCACTTAAAGCTTACTCTTAACATATCCGTTCTAACTATACAAATTTCGATATTGCCATTTCAGTATTCCCTATTATAAAATCACAGGCACAGGGTATAATAGCAGCAACGTTGCATGGCAATGACCTTAGCCTTAGACATGCAGCCTTAGCCTTGAATCTTCTAATAGTTTCGAGTGCGGTCTGTTGGCTTTTCCTTCCACCAGTTGGGGCCAGTTGTGGAAAACTGGCCAAGCGAGTAAAATTACAAATGGAAAACCAGTTGGATTACATGCACATCGCACCATCCAGAAAATAGAATGCAATACTTGTAGAATATGCTTACTCAAATCCAGATGCCATGCCATGCCCTTGGTCAATTGAAGAGCTCTTGATGCAGCCAGCAGCAGCCAGCAGGCAGCAGCCAGCAGTCCAGTTGCCGAGCAGATTAGCCAATCAAATCAAAGTATCAAGTGAAAATGTTGATGAGCAATCGTCTGATCACCAAGATGCCATCAACAATGGCATTGTGTAATTCTAGTTGTCAAACACATAGCTAGAGCAACAGTCGCTAGCCCATAAATGTATATAGTTGCATATGTGTATCGAGAGAACTGGCAGCTCTTACTCACTTGCACAACTTTTACTTTGCTGCAGACATTGCAAACGATTTTTTATTTTCCTTCTTTTCTAGTTTTCACTTGTCACACAGACAGACGACGATGGTGTGTGGAGTGGGTGGGAGCGGGTGTTCTGTGGGCGTTAGTTTGGCTGATGTTGCCACGAAATGAGTCAACAGCAAATGCGCAAAATGCAGCAGGCAAGAAGCGAAGCGTCCTGCTGGAAAATCTGGTACGGGTAGGTCAACCACCAGACATTGAACCCAACAGCAGCGAGCAGGCTGAAAAGAGCTGAGAGCAAACAGTCAACATCAACCCACGACGAGAGCGTGGAGAGACTGTGCATAGAGGGAGCAGTTGGCAGGGAGCAGAAGTGCCAGCAGCGTCGAGCTGAAAATGTTGCATGCAACCGAACAGCGGCGACAACAACTACAACATCGTTGCACACATAACAAACACCATGGAGTATGAGATGGTAACGACGCCAGCAAACACGAATGCTCCACACAGTTGGACTTCGTCGTCGCCATCGCCATCGTCGTCGTCGTCGTCGTCATCGTCGTCATCGCATTGTGTGCAAGTTTAGTGGGTTGAGTGACACAGACACAGTTTGGTTCTGGTACGGGAGCGGAACGGGTCGCGAATAGGGAACGAGTTCTTGCAATCGAGTCGGTGACTATCAGCTCGATGTTGTAATACGACATGTGCCAAGTGTTGCCACTCTTATCACTTTATTGAGGGCCAACAAATTTTAATTATACATTGTATGGGCCAATTGTTTGCCAAGTCGCCAAATCTTTCTCTTATATATCATGCAATTGAGATATAAAAGTGAAAAGTCTCCCAACTTTTTATGCTCACTTTATTTTCTTACTGCTTATCGATGAACTTCAATATTCATTTTCAAAATCCAACATTTATTATATGCCTTATTTTGTTTTTAATATTTTATTGTAATTTAATTTAAGCTTTAAGCCAATTGATTTAATACTTTAATTTGAAATTTTACTATTAATTTTATTATATATATATATATATATATATATATATGTGATTTTATTTATTCATTTATTTATATATTTATTTCGATTTATATTAAGACAGAAAAATACAAAAACTGTAAATTAATTTATTTATAAAATAAATAATTCAAGACTTAACTATAATTAAAAAATATATATACATATATATCAGACAAAAAAATTCTGTTTTTAATATTGTGGACAATTTTTATTACAGAAAATATATTTAAAAATGTGTAAATCTTATCAATTGTACTACTTACTTTTCAAAATTCCCAAATTTGTCGAAGAATAAATGAATAAGGGCCTAAGCTGCTACGCCTTCATAAGCGTAATTAACACTGATATTATTAAAATAATAAATGATATATACTAAAATAAAAAATTAAGTCATAAATGTATATGTATGTAAATTACAAAAATAAATTTATAAAAATGTAACATCTGCTTAATTTAAAAAATAACAAAAAATAGTTTAAATAGCTTAACAATAAATAGTCCAAACCAATAGAGTAAATAAGTACAACAAATATGGGCAGTCTGGCAACGCTGTTGCCTTAACCCATGCTCCGCTTCAGATGCGGATGTGTTGTATCCATGTGTGTTTGCATGAATGCTTGTATGATTGTATGATTGTATGAATGCATGTGCATATACCACGGGGAATGCAGAAATGCACACACACACGCACACACACACAGACAGTGTGCAAGTGTGTGTGTGTGTGTGTGTATTTGCTCTGGTCTGCAGCACTGCGAATGAGAATGCGAGTCGAATTGAGTCGAGAGTAGAGTAGGACAAAAGGGAGACACAATTTTGGTAGCAATGACCTTCACCGCGTTGTTCAAGTTGTGGCGTGGCATGTTGTTGTTTGAGTTGTTGTTGCTGCTGCTGCTGCTGCTGCTGCACAGGAAAAAGCAGCGCAACGTATAAAAAGATAAAATGATACAAAGAGTCGGAGGCAATAAATGATGCAAAAGGCGTCGCAGTTGTCGGTGCAGTTTGCTCTTGCGGCGCAGAGTGTGTGGGGAGTGGGTGGGGAGGCTAAGTGGGAGTTGGCATGACTGCTAAGATACATAGATACATAGATAAGTAGTTAGGTGCCGCATTCGCTTTTTATGCTCTCTCTCTCTCTCTCTCTCTCTCTGTGTCTGTCTCTCTGTCTCTCCCTTTCCTTTGTGGGTCTTTCACTGCAGTCGAGTGCCTCTTTCACTGCACAAATGAAACATGCGAAAGATAATAGAGCTTTTGTGCCAACGGGGGTGTGGGGGAGGGGGGCGGTGTCTTTCTGCGGAGACTCCTATGTGCCATTGAAAATGGAGAATGGAGTTCATGACCAGCTACACACACACACACACGCGCACACACACACTATGTTTGGCGTAAACTTGACACTGGCGCTGACTCTGAAACTCGCAACTGCGGCAATCACTGTGGGGCTGTGGCTGCAACTCTCGCTGTGAGTGTGTGTGTGTGTGTGTGTGTGGGTGGCTTTGCCCAAAGGGTGCGGCCAGGCCGTTTGTTTTTTGTTTTTCGTTTTTTTTTCTGTTATTTTCTGCCTTCTTTTTTGCCATTTATTTTTATTTTTTTGTGAAAATTACTCGAGTGCGACGCAGACGTTGCTGGTGTGGGTTAACTTTTGGTATCATTGACCTGCTCCGCTCTGTGGATGTCGATGTCGATGTCGATGTTTTAGCTCCGTTGTAGCTCCGCTTTTCTGCACTGGAGTTTTGCAGCAGACGAAAAACCTTTGGTAAACATGTATTTGCGTTGCATGAGGGATTTTTATGGGGCGCGAGGCGAGGCAGAAAGCGAGTGGCAAGATAGTCACACTGCGACGCCATTTTGGAAATTGTTGCCAACAGTAAATTTGTATTTACCCAACACACACACACATATGTAGATATGTGTATATATTCCCCACTTTACAATAGGTTAGTCTGTTATTGTTCTATTCTGTGTGTGTGTGTGTATGTGTGTGAATCCCTGTGTATCCCTGTGTATCCCTGCATACTTTTATGTATAAAGTTTTCGCTTTTCGTTGATTTTCATTTTAATTGTGTTGCACTTTTCATCATTTAGTGAAATTGGAAATGGAGGCAGAGATAAAACTGTCAATAATTACTCGTATGTATGTATATATATAAGTTAACATGTATGTTATTCGTTCCCCAAACATATGTCTCAATACCTCAGAGTGACTTTTCACCTGTCTCCTACATTCTCCGATACCCCAGAAAGCTTACCCAAGGCCAGAAACATAAACAAAATACATTTCCGCTTTTTTTTTCTCATGTCTTCGGGTAATCAATCAAAATGCAATTCTGCAAGATCGAATTGAAAGTATATATTTAATTCTTTAGCATCATAGCTTTGGCATCGTGGGCCTATTTAACTCCAGCAAAAGTTATCGCACCTTCTAATCCTACTCTATATAATTATTATTAAATTGTATTATTTTTAACTAACTGGTTCTAGTTGTATAACACTCATATGCAGAACACTTAAAATACATTTAACTAACTAGAAATATATTTTCTTGTTCCAAAAACCAGCAATTGAAAAATGTATTCTGAACCGAAATTGTAAATTTGCGCATTTAAGAAAAGAAATAAAAGACGTCAGTTCGTATTTAATATTATAACATTATTTTTTGCAAAGTGTACATATAAAATATCGAATTGATCAATTCATGTATGAATGAATCAATTGCTAGTTGCTTGGCAATTGCCGCAGATCCTATAAAACAGACAAAACAGCTGCTTTAAAGAACCATATTACCAGCTGAAATACTCTGACTATTAAGACAAAATATCGAACATGTTCGTAAATAATGACAAATGAAAATTCTATGTCATGTTTGCAAACAATTGACAATAAATTTAGATTTTAAATTTTTATTTCCCAACGTCTTTTTTGGTCAAGTTTTAAAATTTAGTTTATTTTAATGAACAATCAAATTGATGTCTTATCAGTTATCTATTCTATATTCTCCATTCAATTTACTAAATTTATTTTAGTATTTATTTAGTACATCGTATATTAATTTTTCTCATTTAAATTTTAGATCATGTTATTTTTAACTTAAATTTGTATATAACATTTTACTTTAATCTGTAATTTACTAAAATAAAGTTATATTATTATTATTATTATTAGTATATTATTGTATAATATAGCTAATTTAATAATATAAGAATATAATTAATAGTAAGTACAATTACGGTGAGCAATGTTGGAGTGTCTGCAGAGTATACAAACTAGAGTATTGTTGGCTACTTAGCATGTTGCCATGACATAAAGCAATGCCAAATAGTTGGGTCAGGCAAGGTGTGTCTGTGTGGCACAAGCGGAACACACGAGAAGCATATTGAGTGCCATGGCCATTGCCATTGCCACTGCCACTGCCACAAATACAGGCAGAGGCATATGCAGAGGCAGAGGCATATGCAGAGGCACAAACACGAGCAGGGGCACATTCAGTGTCAATGCCTGCAGCGCCTCCATGCGCTTCAAGTGAGAGTGCGGGGAGCTCAACGATGATGATGATGATGACGACAACGACGACGATGACTCTTTTGTGCAATGCTGGCTTGGAGCAACGATGCCAGCGATTATAACATCAACGAGCGACTCCAAAGGCCATTATCCTACGTTGCTGCCAGCTAGGGAGCGTTCCCGACGACGCATGCGCTGTTAGTCAACTCGAATGTTGCCTCAACTGCATTGAACGCAAAGTTTCCAATGCACTGCGTATACCTACGGTGCCATAAGAACTCTTCATATAACAAATACTCTATTATAGACTATACATAGACCCAGAACATATTAAAAATTGGTAAAAAGGTAAAAAGGGTTTCAAGGTTTTTTGCAATAGTATGTAGAAGGTAGAAGGGAACCACCCGACTCGACCCGACGTAAAGTATTTAAAATCTTGATCAAAATCAACAGACGAGTCAAGATAGGCCTGTCCGTCTGTCTATCTGTGTGAATCTCCGTGACTATAACAGCTAGAGATTTATGCCTTACTTGTTTTTCTGACTTGTATATTTAATCGTCAATTAAAATAAACAAAAAATAATTTTAAACTGGTTTATTATTGCAAATTGAATATATATGTGAGAAGGCTTTATTAAAATATATATCCAAATCTTCTGGAATAAATCTAAAATAATGTAGGAAGTCAAATAGAATAGTATATATAGATTGTATCTAAGAAACATTTTGAATTACTGCCCATGATTTGATTGATGAGAGCGTTGGCGTTGCCAGACAATTGAAAATTTAAGCACAAATTATGAGTGGCTTTGGCAAAAAACGTGTTTGGCTAGAAACGCTAGATATTAACTGGGCTTTACCTGCAGCTTCTACTTAAGCTGCAACTGCTGCAAGCAGCAAGCAGCAAGAAGCAAGCAGCAAACAGCAAGCAACTGCAACTGCAACTGTAACAGCGTTCATCGACCTTGCAACTCGTTTGCGGCATTCGCCACGGCCACGAGAATTTTCCTTAGTCACATTAGAGCGTTGTGGCAATGTTGCAATGTTGCAATGTGGCAATGTGGCAATGTGGCGTTGGGTTTTGGGTAGGTGCGGACAATTCACATGCAGCGATACCATCGGCGGCATTTGGTCATTGAACCGCACTCACTGGCTATGGCCAACAACAGACGTCTCCATGTTGCGATTGTTGGATTTTTGCTTGTTTTTTGTTGTTGTTGCTCTTCCTCTTTCTCTCTTTATTTTTTTCAGTTAGTTGAATTCCCATTTTCCGGGCGGAGTGCAACCCTCAAAAATAAATGCTGACAGCTAAAACTTTGGCAAACACATCCTGGGCCATAAGTCGTAGTTGGTTTCTCTTTCTACCACTGTCTGGGCCAGGCCAGGCTGGGCCTGGTCTGGTATGGTCTGGTGTGGTCTAATGCTCGGACTGCCGTCTGCTGCTGCTCGTTGCCTTGGCGAATTTCAATGCGCAATTTTGGTACAGTTTGCCCAACATGACATCAAGCGCGCCCCACTCGCTGACTACTGCTCCACTACCCCAAAGCTAAAAACGATTTCGTTATCGTTGCCACTCGTCGGCACAGCGTTGCCCTCGTCCTCAATCCTCGACCACGTTCCCGTCCTGGAGCGTCTCTTTTGTCCAACACGGCATCCGTGTGACAAGGAAGCGAAGCGAAGCAACTGCGACGGCGACGGCGACTGCAATGGCGACTGGGGCAGACGCTTTTGGGTTGGCTCTTGTTCAGTTTTTGAATTGGTGGTTGATTCTCTACGACTATAAAACATATACATGGTATATATTTATCATATTTCAGGTGTGGGCAGATTTTTATCTAATCTACAATTGGCGTGCTTAAATTACATTCACATTTTGATATTGTAACTTGCAAACTGTATTTAAATATTAATAACTGTAATTCAATTATTATAATTACTATTTTTTAATTTTGTTAACATTTTTTCATCGCCTTTAACCTTTAAAATTAATGTTATTTTGTGGATTAGTAAATTGATTATACGGATAAATTATATTCAAGTCTTTTTCATGCGATAGATCATAGCATAAATAGTGATTGCAATAAATTAATAATAAAAGCCTATATATTATTTATTTTTAGCAATCAAATTTAAGTCGAATCTTAGACTTCACTTAAACTTAAACTTAGGGTAGAACATTAAAAATAAGTAGGCGATGATAAATGAATGTGTTTAAGTTGTTGGAATCAAATTCGCAATGTAAGTTTTTCGATTAATACTATTTATTATTTATTTCTTACAATCAAATTCGCTGTTTAAGTTTTATATTAATATGTTATTAATTAATTATTTATTATTAATTCTTGCAATCAAATTCGTTATTTAAGTTTTGATCTTTCTCGGTTTAAATGTAATAAACAAATATTAAGTAGATAATTAATTATTATTATTTATTTTATACAATCAAATATGCTGCTTTAAGTCATATCAAATCAAACCAAATTTGATTTTAATTTGATTGTTAAAAATTAAAAATAACTTATAATAATAATATATAAATAATATTATGGATTTATGTTAATTCGATATTCGATTCGATATTTTAAGTTTAGATCTTTCGCACAAAATTCTTGAATATATATTTCTACCTGTAATCAACTTACCAAACTTTTCTCTACTGACTAACTAACTATATGTAACAATTTAGTGCCAGCCAGCTCCGTGCAATGCCATAAAAACGAGCTGCACTTGGTTTTGGCTGCTCGGCTCACTCCTAATCCAAGCGATACGAGAAGCATTTCGTCGCTGCATGGCTGCGAAAAAGGCACGAGCAGATCAATGACCTGTATTTCACAGCCTGAGACACATTTCAATCGATAAAAGTGAAGAGTTGGGGCACCAGCACACAGAACACAGAGCACACAGCACACAACACACAGAGCAACGAACACAGTGCACATAGCACAGACAGATGCCCGCACAGACAAAGCAACAACAACAGTAACAACAACAACAACAACAACAGTAACAACAACAATAGTAACACCAACAATGGCAACATGGAGCACGTAAAATATGCAAGCTTCCTGCAGGAAAAGCCAAAATGGCAGACGACGGCGTGCGGCGAACGTGACGCCGCCACTGAAGGCAGTGAAACCAGTGAGGGGAGCACGGAACAGGCTTAGATCCACAGAGAAGAGGGTGGCTGTCTCTCCGTAAGCATATTTATATATATATAAATATATATATATATTTGATATTACAAGGAAAAGAAATCCGGGCAGCTTCACACACAAATTGAGTCAAGGAAGGTGAGGCAGGCACCCACAAACGCTGCTAGAATTATCGAAACAAACGACAACTGAGTAGAAACTAACAACAATCGTTTTGCATCGAGCACAACCCTCGAGGCGTGCACAACTTCCAGGGTGTTGTCTGAGTGCCCCAACACACCTGATAAAGTCGTAATACGTAATCGAAAGTGCTCGACTCACAGATACCCTTCTAACTATTTATAGACATTTTATATTCCTTAATCTTAATTTATTTTTTCATTTAATTACTCCTTTATTATTTATTACTTTAATTTTAATCTTAAATTTTCAATTTTATTTGATTTATAAGTTGTGACTTGAATTTTAATTTGAAATTTTTAGAACCATGTTTCAAAATTTATGGACTGTTTTTAGTCCAAATTAAATGAAGAAAGAATAATTCGCTTAAAGAAAGGTAACTCGGATAAAATTTTTAATTATATACTTTTATATTTGATACTATTTCGCTTAACAGCTTGCTATATGTGATATATTCATTTCCATTGCAGAAATAGCCCAAGACCGTATTTTTGTGTTATTGATTGGAATAAATCATGGAATAAGAATTTAATGTCGAATCAGAAGGAAAAATTTGCTGTTTTCTAATAAGTTTGTTTATCAAAAACTATGATATTAACAATTTATATACCATGGAAAATAATTTAATTTAAGTGTGCGTGAGTAATTTAATAGTTGTTGAGTCAATTTTTGTGAGGGGCATAGTAAAAAATGCAAAATGGTTTGAACCGGACAGGTTCCCACTGTAAGCCCAGTTATAAGCCGAACCATTTGTAATAACCTAATTTTTTCGAACTTTTCGAATGAATATATCTATGTATATATTATTATATATGTACACATATACATATGTACTTAAATATCATATGTGTCAAAAATAATTGAATATGTTTTTATCAATCGAGTCCGAATCGAATATCATTAATATGAACATACATACTATATACATATCACAAAATCTGTTGGGCGCTATAATCCTAAACATGATTGTTAATATATAATGCATTCCAAAACTGTAATCAATCTTCTGTAAATTATTGTAAAATGTGTTTTATTTTAAAATTGAAATTTTTTGCACAAACGCTCGAATCAAAAAATAGATTCTAGGATACCAAAAATCAGAGATATAAATATTATTAGTTTAAATGTGGTGCAAAGAACAAATATCATTATTCCTTTTCTTGAATTAGTTCAAGCAGACAAAACAACCAAGCCAATTAACCTTACTAACACACTCCCATGATAAATTATTTAATTTTTTTGTCTCTGGTCTGCATTTCATGTCACATCGAAGTTAAAAAATACAAAAAAACTACAGCGAAAGTCTCTACATGGCAAAAAGCGAAATTTCGCAGGCAGCTTGCAGCTCTGCAAAAATGGAGTACTTTACTCTCCGATATGGGAGTTGAACCACCCCTTGCTGGAGTTGGAGGAGCTGAGCACTTCCGTCTGACAGCTAACAGCTAACAGCTCCACTCTCCATTCCATACGCAAATGGTTGCCATGGCATCCAGACAGGTTGCATACCAAGGGTGAGTTCTTCGACAAGCCCAAATCGCATTGGGTCAGTGTAAAACAATTATAAGTCTATAACAGAATAGCCCCCCCTTGAATTGAGGAGATTTTGCACAATATCGTCGTTTTTAATTTCACTATTATAAACTATTTTAATCATATTCCAATATCGTTTGTTAATGTGATAAATTGAGTACATTCAATTTGTAGTTTTACCTGTTTCAGAAACAAATTATATTATTTAAACAGCTTATAATTCATATCCTAACTTGCTACTTGTTTATGGTTCATTTTAAATCGGCGCGCTTAGCGTGTGATAACTGCTTGACAAACTTGTACAAGCAGTGCAACAATGTACACTGCTTGGGCGAACTGCTTTCGCAGTGCACTGCTTAATGGTATCTTATGCACTATTGTGAATTTTTCGATATTGGCACATTTGCTGACTTAAGCTTTTTAATTATAATAGGTAATCAAAAGTATAAGTGTTTGTAAATTAATCAGGTAACTCATCCGCTCTAATTATGCCATCTACGCATATGCATCTATTTGCTACAGTATATATCATATATCTACTCGGGTTCGGTAAGAATTCTTGGGAAAAATCAACATTCGATTTGGGCAGGTTAAGTCTTCATTTCTACAATATTTAATCAAATGCATTAGCCGATTCCCAGTAAATTTGCATAGGCTGTGACAGCAACATGAAGTAGCTGATTTAAGAAATTTATTCTTCAAACTGAATTTAACTGCATATTTGATAATGCCTAAACTCAGCTGTACACTTCTCAGTTTCTATATCAAAATACTCATCGTCGTCGCACCGGGAAGGCGTCATCTCCACCCCGTCCACACACTCCACATAATTGTGGCAACCCGCCACCTGCATCAGTTCGAAACCACTTTGGCGTCCATCGCATCGATCCTCGGAGCACTTGCAGGCGCTTTTGTCCTGGCAAAGTTCCAACGTCGCATTGAAGAAGGTTCCGAGGGGGCACTGCTGCCACATTGGGTCTGGGTCCGGTATGCCGGAGCCCATGTCACGGCAATAAAAATAGCCGCGACAGGTGGCGCCGTCGGACACAAATTTGTTTCGCTTCGCCAGCTTCTTGCTGCCACAGACATCTTCCGGTAAGGGATGCTTTTCACATTTAACCAACGCCTTCCTGATGCAGTCTCCAGATGCCACATCGAAGTACTGTCCAGAAGGGCATGTGTTGCGAGTCATCTCACTAGTCTTGCTACAGGTGATATACGAATTGCAATTGGCCTCGTCCTTAACCTTAACTCCAACGGGCGTAATCTGGCAGATCTCAAAACGGGCTTTGCACTGCGTGTTCTCGGGATAGTAGCAACCCCCGCTCGCCTGGTCGAAATACCTGCCGCCTTCACAAATACCACTGCTCAAAAGCTGAGTCTTCTGACAGTAATACCAGTTGGCACAGTTGAAAGTGTCTCCGACGTAGCCGTTAGTCTTCGACGTGCACGGCGCAGCGCAATAAACATCCTTTTTCTCAAGAGACTTTGCACATTTGCCTGAGTTCAGATTGAACAGTGATGTCGAATCCGTGCATATTCCGCCATTTGTTGTCACCGAGTTCTTGCAGACGATCCAGCGATCGCAGTAGCCTGGCTGGCGTATCTTGGTGTTATCCGCATATAGTCGACAAATATCCTGATTACTGTTCATATACTCCACTTGAGTGCTGAGCTGTAGCTGGGCAGCCAATCCCAGCAGCAGGACGACAATCACAACGCTTCCTGCGAATGGCAAGCATTAATTATTCTTATGTCATTTCATATTTTATTTAGTTTTTGGGCACCTTGCTTCATTTGAACGCCTTGTCTTTTGATAATAACCAAACCGACTAACTGCCAGCAATTGGGAGTTGTGCATTATATAGCCAGAGACGATAGATAGTGTGAGTCTTACTCGCAGAATGCTGATGATGGGGGGCAATATATTAAGAAAGCAATTAGGTTCTCGCTTCAGATAAGATTCGAGTTGTCACATTGCGCGGCTATCAGCTGGGGCAGCGCCAACTGCCAACTGACTGTCATTTTACACAATTTCGCAAAGCAGTACATTTCAGAGCATCAGATTATGCTATTTTTGGCTCCTCGGGGCCTTGGAACAACTACGATCGGGAGCGGGATTGGAAACCATTTATTTCTAAGCGCCTTTCAAGAAAAGCAATGGAAATTCCACTAGTCTAGCAGTCGAAGCTATACTAAATAATGCTTTGATTTATTGTCAGCTAAATAAGATTTATTCAAGTCCCAAATATTTGATAAGAGCTGGGAAATTATTTTCAAATCGATGCCGCCCCTAATAGCAGATGTATAAATAAATCAAATCTTAAGTGGCTACAATGAATCAAAATCTGATAAGGAATGGCGTCCACAAAAGTTAACAACAATGAAAAAAAATCGACCATTCATTTGCTGATAAAGTCGGTTTTTACGTCCGATTCCAATCGAATAATACTTTGAGAATGTTGCGAATTTAACATGTCGAATTTCATTGCTATTATCATTCTTTGATTGTCAGACAACAAATTGTTCTGTTTACCAAAATTAAGTAGTTATTTATCACAAAGCTTCAAAAATGTTTTTACTAACTTTTCAATATCGATTGAAGTGGAATATTGACTCACGCCAAATCTGCCATGCCTTAAATTAACTATTTTTTGTATCAAATGACAGATCTATAATGCTGTTATTAACTGAACACTAATAAATACCAATGAATACAGACATCACTTCAAAATTGTATACCATAATACCATTGGCGAAATGGTATGTGACCCATATTATAAGGGATGGCGTTCACAAATCTTAGCAAACTGGTAAAAAAATAAGCCTATTCATTTGTTGATAAAACCTGTTCTTAAGCGAGATTTCAGTCATGTTATTCGATTACTCTTCAAGTGTTGTGAATTTGAAATTTCGCATTTCAATGATAATTGATTATCAACCAACAAAAAATGTATTTTATTTGGAAAAATTTTAATAGCTAATAAAGATCGATTGACGTAAAATAGCTTGACTATTGACTATTAATGATTGAGAGTATCAAAGGACAGTTTTATAGTGCTGCTAAGAACTGAACTCTGATATATACTTTTGGTTAAAGACATCACTTGAACGTAATTAGCAAGACACGATGTGTGTTTAATATATACAGACAGGTATATAAAATGTCACCCATATTATATATTGCTGTTTGAGTCGGAACGCGGCAGCACAGCGACAATAAGAAACCTTCGTTGCACTTTGACGGCTTCCATCGTGATCGCGTTCGTCACTTTTAGCCAATACTTACAAATGTGTATAAGTATATAAAAAAACAAAAAATGTAATAATGATGCACCCAATTTAACACTGATTAGAGTCAATTGACTGCGATCGTGGCAATATCATGGATCACTTTTGGTAAATCACTTGAAACACTTTGTGGTAATGCGCCGCTGATCGGTTCCAATACAAAGCACTGATTTCGAATGGTGCTAGAATTGAAATTAAATTATTCTTGGACGATATCTATGCACCAATCGATCTCAGTTCTTCAATTTGAACTGGCTGCTACGTAGGCTATTAGTAATTGACTGCTCCTCTATTGTACTGGACGCGGTTGCGATTGCGATCACGATGACGAGTGATAACGAGGCGGGCGAGAGTCACTGACGACTGTGTGGGGCACAGTCACAACCTCTGCTTAAATCTGCGAAACCTGTTACACCTGAGAAGATTTTTACAATAGACCGTGTGCATGTCTTGTACACTCACTCACATAAATATGTGAGCGACTTTCGATCAACTCGTATTTCTTCTGTCTTTGGGTTTTTTCTCATTTTTTTCCTAACTGCCACACATGGACCCAGTGCGACCCTCTGTAATTCTGTGTATGTGCTAGTCGTACTCGTACCATGTGTAATGTACACCCATAAGCCCAGGTCTACCTACCATCCATGGATCAATCTCATGCGTCTAGCTGCAAGCCCAAAAGCTCTGGCATTGCACATTTGTTGCACTTCTTTTCTTTACTTCGTTTAAGCGCTACTTTTTACGCTGGTAATTTAATTCAAGCGTACCTAGGCGTGTGTGTTTTTTTTATTAAATAATTAGAATTGTTTTGGTTTCAGTTTCAAGCGGATCCCATCTAACTCGACCCAAAGCAGGAAGCCTGTCACCGCAGCCTCTAGGCATTAAGGTGCACACCTATTTCAATCTAACAGTACATCTCATATAGCTATGTGTGTCTGCGTATGTATATAATCTGACGATTTCTTTTCTGCTTGTCTGCTTGTCCGACATCTGCCCTGTCGATGCATTTGTTTTGTCTCGTAATTGTGGAAATATTGCTCAAGTTACTCAATGGTATTACACGTTCAACGAGTCAAACACAGTTTTCAATACCCTTTCCCCAGAAAGTGATAAAAAATGGTCGATGACCCTCGAAGATATACGACTTCTAGATCATCCCTGGCTTCGTGTATTGATCTCGTAGATAAATACGTAAACGCATATTTTTCAACTTTTAAATTCAACTGATTGTAAAAACTACACGCATTGATTATTAATTATTACCTTGAATTCATTTACGCCATTTAAATATATATGTTATATAAAACCTCCAAATAATGTAAAAGTATGCTCTACAAACAACGATACTAATAATCTGAATTGATTTTCTATTCTATTGCATACTTTACGGTTACGGAATTACGGCAAGGCTAGTAATAATTTGGATGCGAAAAATATTAATGGCAGGCTTGTGAATAATTGTCTTTTTTTATTATTTATAAAATCGTAAGACTCTGGACCCATTAAAAATGGTTAAAATTATAAGTTACTCTCGGGAACTGATGCATGGCGATAAGCTGTGCCTCTCTTCTACTGACTCGTTCACCTGGACAACGGCTTCAAGCTGACTTAGAAAGTTCTGAAGCCTGGTGTCGTGTTAATTTGTTAAATCTTAATTGTGATAAATGCAAATGTATGTCAATTTATAGGCGAATGCCTTTTTTAAATAACTATTTTCTTAATGGTAGACCACTGGAACGCATTGAATGTGTTGATGATTTGGGTATCCTTTTAGATCGCAATCTTAAGTTTGGCAAGCATATTTCTTCCTCCGCTAATCGAGCAGTTGACCTGGGTTTCATCAGGCGCTGATATATTTCACTTATGTGCGTCCTATTCTTGAATATTGGTCTTGGATATGGTAACCCAATTGCAAGGCTCATCAGGACAGAATAGAATCCGTACAAAAGCAATTTATATTATTTGCCTTAGGGGTCTTAATTGGAATACTAATATTAGCTTACCTTCTTACCGTAGTAGACTTTTATTAATAAATCTCCCTTCTCTTTATGCTTGGTGTAATCATTTTACATAATCTTATAGATGGTGATATTGATTCTTCTGACTTCTGCCCTCGGTTGGTTGGGTGAGAGGTGGATCGTAGTTTGCCTGGGTCCGCGCGTAAACAAGACCGTGCTTCGTATCGTATCGTTTTATCCTTGTCCATTCATTCAGGCACCAACGATTTTCTGATTAATACAGCAAATAACAGCTTTTATTTTATGTCATAATAAAATATGTATATGATATTGTGAATATGTATGCAACAGGTCGAAGAATGCCCCTCAGAACATATTAAGTATACATATTATATATCAGCAACAGCATATCGCATGACCACTCAGGAGATATTTTCACACATATTTATGATAAGTTATTTTAATTATAGTAATATGTATTAATATAATATCTACGAATGTATTTATTGTTTTGTAGGGTGCAGTTAACAGAGAAAAACAATCAAATGCAATACGGCACTTAAACATATCTTAAATTTAATTTTCTCAATGTGCAACAAGTAACATGCTGTAGTTAACAGTTCGGAATCGAGTGCGATATATTTGTTATACACTAAAGCCGACCAATTTGAATTGGTCGTGTGTAATGTCCGTCATCCTGTCCGTCTGTATGAACGCAAGTTTTTCGTCCCCTAAGCTGGAGCCTTAGAACTTGGCTTATATATTGTATATTTTTCGTATTATTATAAAATGATATCCATTGCGTAGTAGTATATTGAAATAAATGCGCAGCAGGCGCTATGTGAATACCGCTACTGTCGCCAATCGTGCATGTGCCTTTGAGAGAGAGAGATAGAGACAGAAAGAGAGCGAGAGAGAGGGAGTTGTTGCTGAACGTAGTCTCGATTGTTATTGATTGCGACAGAGACTTAAATAGGTCTGCTTGCAACTGTGCTACTGTCAAAGCATACTGAAAGAGTGGATTGGGTATGGAAGTCATCAAAATGGAAAATATAACAAAATCACATTGGGGATGAAAATCGATAATAGCATATCGATTCAATCACATATCTCCGACAATTTGAGAGCTAGCGCCAAATTCGGTTAGTACCTTGTTGGTAATGTCCTTCAAGGATTGACCACTGCCATGTTCACGACAACTGCCTCCAACCCATTTGCACCTAAGCATCGAAAATTATGGTGACCTTCAAAGTTCGGCCTTTGCCCACCAAAGTCACCTATAGCCCTTTAAGAAACGGAAATGCTTATATCTTACATAGTTAGGCTAGAGTCATCAAAATTTGCATGCATATTACTAGTAACGCCCTTTAAGAATCGATAATACAAAAGTGGAAGGCCACGCACACTCGAGCTCGCCAAAACCTGATCGTGTAAGTCCGAGAGTTAGAGATCCTAAATTATAAAGGCACACTAATGATTATCCATCCACCGGCGATATATATCGCATCCGCACAATATATCACACTATATAAAGCAATTGATCAATGCATACTGTTAACTGTATTCCTGCAAGAATCGGGTATCAGTGATGAGATTTTGGAGATGCCTTATTTGTGTCGACATTTCTAAGTACGGACATTTCACACGAGCCCGGCTCGAATTCAAAAACATGCTCTGATATTGATTGCGATAAGAGGAACCGAATCCGAAACATGAGCGTAATTAAACAGAAGCAATGCACGCAGCGCCAGCAGCGCCTGCGATAGCATGTCGACTGAATTAATCAAGAGGTAAATACGGGTTTTGTTATTATCAAAAAAGATTGGCTACCGATTTGATATACAATACATATTACACATTGCCAATATTTTCCACTTCCATAAATGCTCTTGAAGAGGCTTCACGGTGAATTAGTCGCGCTCGACGTTCAGCTGATATAAGAGAATTCGGAGAAAATGTTCAAAATAAAAGCTACTGGTGAGTAAGGGAGTTTTCTCTATAGCGAATTCTAGTCAAATCAAATCAACCCTAGCCTTCATTGGGCTACTGTTGCTCATTTTGACGCAGTGTGCGATTGCCCAACAATCGCCGGAGATCTGTGGAGATCAAGCGGACGGAACACGATTGCCTCTGGCACAGGACTGCGGGCGGCTTGTGGTGTGCCAGGAGCGAGCAATCGCTGAAGTTCGCCGTTGTCCGCAGGGTCTGCACTTCAATGCACAGTTGGGCGAATGTGATTTCCAATGGCGTGCCAAATGCAGTTATCAATCGTTATTTGATCTGGCCAACACCGATGACAGCTGTGCCTGCACATGTTGTGCCGATGAGTGCCAGCCCGGTGATCTGGATAAACCGACAACGACCGATAAGCCCGATGGAACCGATACCACCGATGATTCGTGCATTACGGAGACTACACCCGCTTCGGATGAGCCTACTGGCAGCACGGATCCATCAAACGTTGTGCCTGGATATTGCGGCGACCAACGCACAGATTGTGTCAACCAGCCGGACGGTGCCATGCTGGCTATAGAAGGGGTCTGCACGACGTATATTCACTGCTCGCACGGCTGTTGTCTGGATGTCACCTGTCCCGGCGGCTTGTACTTCGACCCCACAATCAATCAGTGTAACTATTTCTGGAATGTGGAGTGTACGCCAAGCGATCCGCCGGGTGAGATAGTTGGTCCTTCGGGCACCAGCTGCAGCGATCAGAGCGTCTGTGCTGGACAAAGGGATGGTGCTATGTTTGCCGATCCGGATACAAATGGTTACTTCGTCTGCCAGTGCCAATGTCCAATTGCAATGCCCTGCGATGCGAATACCAAATTCAATGAGTTGGCCAAGGTTTGTGACTGGGATTATACACCGGCTCCCAGTGAAGGCAGTAGTGCTGTGATCTGTCCCGATGGCCTCGTTTACAATGCCACCTCGGATCAGTGCGACTATCCGGCGGACTATGTGCCGGTGGTTGAATGCGACAACACAAGCACACTTTGCCAAGGTCAGCCGGAGGGTACGCTCTTTCCCATAGAGGGGGTGTGTAATAAGTTCTACAAGTGCAACTTCAATTGTGCCGTGGAACAGGTTTGCCCCAACAATCTGTTATACGATTCCAGTTATCAGTTATGTGATTATCCCCAAAATGTTGAATGCCCCTGGGAGCATTCACCACCATCCGGTCCGAACGCCGGGCCCTCCGGCATCTCCTGTGAGAGCAACGGTCGCTGTCTGGGCCAACGCGAGGGCACCCTTTTCCCATCCTTGGTCAGTTGTAGTGGATATGTAGTCTGCCAGTGCGAGTGTGAAGTGGACATGACGTGCGGACAAGGCTTGTACTGGGATCAGAAGCTACTGACTTGTAACTATTCGTATAATGTCGACTGTACACTCTAATCGACGAAAGTCACACAAATAAATATAATCGAAAAGTAACTATGAATGGTTTTATTATTATTTCATTCTGCCAATCTGTTGTCGAGTATTTTTTAAGCACTCCAATGTAGTTTAACCTGATTTTGAATATCAGATACGCTTATCGAACAATGATTAGGAAAATTTATTTTATTTTATACGATTACTATTATGATTGAAGTCTTCTTGATTTATCTATATATATCTTGGTATATAACTGCCGTTTTACTTCGGTTACTAATGAAGTCGGAGGCGATCGGATTTATATATTATAAAGCTTTACTAGGAATAATCGGTCCAAAGACTTGTTCTCACATATATTTGCTTAGACAATTATTGTTTTGTATTATTTGCTTAAAGCGAACTTTTTTCAATAACACGAAAGAAAAAAACTTATTCGAACTCTGAACAAAAATTGATATGTCAGGTCCAATTATCGGCGTGAATCAGATAACCGTTCTTCTTGCTTGTTTTTAATAAAACAAGACCTTCCTTTGGTAAATAACTCATTCAAATCTGATAATAGAAGATTTTCAATTCTTGCTGCATACATTTCTTATCGCGCTTAGAACCCCTCGGGAACACGCACACCGAGAATTTGCATAAGATAGAGTCTCTTAATTTCGGGTAGGTGAGAATGTTGAAGTTGAACGTATCCGACTGCTGAATACTCTGATATCCATCACAAGAGGTGATAAAGAAACTGCTTGCTGAGATGGGGAGTGGGGCGGCACCTTGATCATTAATAAGAATTTAAAATTTAGATATTATTAAAATTTAAATATATGGTGATTTTGGTGTTAGAAGTAAGTTACATTTTAAGCATTTTCACGCTTAAAGTCAGCGAGATATCGAGAAATGAATATATAAAAGGAAGCCATCAGCAATCTTTGGTAAAAGAGTAATAAACATTAGTTATACCCTTGGCTAGTATATAAGGCGGGAGAACATGAAGTACATATGTATAGACAATAATTAACCACCTTTCCATTGTAAGTACTATTATTAGGACTACTATCTTGTTTAAAAAGTTGCTAACGAAGTAAGTTTGACTGATCAGTGTGATGAATCAAATCGGCTTATTTTTAACCAATTTGTCTCATTCTCTGTCTTTTGACTCGTATTGATGGATCATTGAAGTTATACGCAAGTATGTAGCTGTGTCGGTTAAGTATCGGTTTAGGGGGAGTCGACCTTATGGGATCTGGGGTAGATTTCTCCTACACTCGTGTATGAAAAACCTCAAAAATTCAGAGATTTGCCCAGACAGTTGCGTTTATAAATTTTGCAATCCTGGCCGGTCTCATTTTTGCTAGCTCTGATAGGCTAGTTACGGAATAACTTCCCAGGATTGCCAGCCGTTTCCTGGCAAGTGCTGGGTAGAAGCAGAAGAAGTGTTCCGGGGATTCTACTTCTTCCTCTTCTTTGCAGCTTCTGCAGCAATCATTATGCGGCACCTGGAGTCTATTGACATGAATGCCGACCAACCAGTGCCCTGTTACAGCTCGGATTACTGCAGATCAGTTCGTGCGACTCAGATTACACAGCTCTCTACTGCGCTTTGCGTTAATGTTGGGCCATGTTTGGTGTGCTGTGCGGGCGCAGGTTGCATTTTGCCATTTTTTTATTTGACCTGCGCCTACTTTCTTCTTTGATATTGAGCTTGCAGGTAGCTAAATGCATATCTTCGTTATCCGTGAGGATTGGTAGTATAGTTCCTTTCCTGGCTAACTCATCAGCTTTACAGTTGCCTTCAATGTCCTGGTGTCCAGGAACCCATATCAGGCTAATAGCATGCTGTTTAGCCATCTCATGCAGAGATTTGCGATAGCTTGTTACTGATATCGAAATTACGATATCGCGCTAATAGATTTGATTGCTACCTGGCTATCAATATATATATTGACATTGCCGAGGCTGACTTTGAGCCTTTGCTCAGAGTAGACACCTCCGCCTATACGGTTGTCTAGCTTTGAGCCATCTGTGAAAAAGGTTATGTGGAGTACCATGGGTCCATTCCTCCCTTGGAGGGGAGTATGTGCTGAAGGGTTTCTAGTTGTATTACTGGTTGACCTCCCTTCTAAGATAGAAGAATGTCCTGTTTTCTTAGCAGTCCAGACTAAGGATCTTCTCAGTCTTATGGCCGGGAGTGTTTCGTTTTCTATTCCTTGTCTTTCCAGACATGGATTGTCCAGGATAGCGTCAAGAGGGGGGACTTTGTAATTTCTTATGAAAGGAACAAGTTCCGTTTTATTTGGGTTTACACCCAATCCACTCTCCTCTGCCCAACATGACAGTGTTTTTAGTTTACTAGTCATAAGGTCACAGAGAGTTTGGGGGTACTTTCACCTGAAGATTACCGCAACGTCGTCTGCGTATGCAATCGTTTGGCAGCCGCACCCTCCATGTCCCACAGCATTTTATTTATTGCTATGTTCCCTAGTAGGGGTGACAGGATGCCTCCTTGTGGCGTACCTCTGCTAACATACCTCGATAGAGTTGACGATCCAAGTGTAGATATCACAATCCTGCAAGGGAGCAATCCCCACTAAACTGGTGTCAATCCCCAGGTCCAGCAGAGCTCCAGTTATCGCTGCCGGAGTGACCTTGTTGAAGGCGCCTTTAATGTCTAAGAAATCTTAGGGTATAATCTTTATAGTATTAGAGATTTCTCTGTAATATTGACTACAGAATGGATCTGTCCTTTCTGAAGGCATGTTAAGACTCAGACAGAAGATTGGAGTCGATGGATATTGTAAGATAGAGACTTATGAGTCGTTCTAGAGTCTTCAGCATAAAAGATGACATACAGAGAGATGGGTCTGAAATCTTCAGCGCTTGTATGTGATGGCTTTCCAGCTTTAGGTATAAAGTTTATTTTTGACTGGAGCCAAATAAAATATATAAAACATAAAATAATGTACAAATAAATAAATAAACCATAATGTACCTGTACCGTTAACTGTGTGTGCTGTTATATGAATATGTAGCATCATATGTAAAGAATGTATTTATAAATATAATTCGGCGTAATTGTATTTCTATATATAGCTATAAAATGTTCTCTTAAAAATAGCCTAATCTGGCAGGAGTTTTTATTAGGTTGAAGTTTAAAATATTTATATTTAAATATTTATATTTTGTTTCTCTATATACCATGAACCTATTAAAAATGGGTAAAAGTGGTATAATGGTTTCGTGCAAATGTATGCAACAGGCAGAAGGAAGCATCTCCACCCCCTGCCTAGGATGCTGCGTCTTCTTCTAGATAGTACGACACATTCTGCTAGGATGTGCATCGAGGATTCTTCCTCTCTTTCACAAAACCTGCAAAGATCGCTACTATATATACCTAATTGAGTTAGGTGACTTCTTAGTCTACAGTGTCCTATCAATAGTCCGGTAAGTATCCTAAGGCTGTTCTTTCCCATGGTTATAACTTGCTTAAATCGTCTAAGATTATAACCACCTAGGAGACATCTGGCTTGTCGGAGTTCTACTGCCTCTGATCAGCTCTGTTACCGTCTCTGTCTCTCCTCGGTTCTAAGTCTTGCTTACTTATCAGCCGCCTCGTTTCCCTGTTCTGAGTCCCGAGTAGGTCTAGCTTTGATCGAACCTCATGGACTACGTTCGATGTTATCTTAGTCCTTATTATAGCGTTTAATGCTGCTTGACTATCGGATAGGATGGATATATCCGTATTCTGATAGTTTCGTTTTAGGTTGAAGTCCGCACATCTTCCTATTGTACACACCTCAGCCTAAAATATGCTGGTGTGCGTTCTAGGGATTCATGGTAAGACACCCGTGGGCCCACCACTCCAAGACCTGTGCCCTGATTGGTGAGTGATCCATCGGAGTACCATTTTATGGTGTGCACTTTCCTAGGGTGGACTTCATCCAGAGTTGTCCATTCTCTTTTACTACTTGTACGGTTTCTTCAAAAGCAGAAACAATTGCGCTGCAGATAGCGCACATACTCAATAAAACAAATATGCACCCGACCCATTGGTTGCATGTAGACATGGGTTGTCGCACCATCTGCCGGACGGCCTGAAGTAGGCAGATGTTTTCATACGCAGCGTCGTAGATAAAAACATATTAAAACATGGTATATGTAAGCGCATATATATGGATTGATTACTGGGTCAACTGTAAATAGAATAACTAGCCCTAAGCAAAGGTTATCGTCTAAGAATTTTGTATATAAACCATGCATTCTATATGAAATAAACCAGTACGAAAAGAACTCTTTACGTAATCACATCATTTAGCCCAATTTGTTTCAAGTACCGATTGCGGCGACACTTTGTTACTGGTACATGAACCGGAAGCATACCAAACACATTTCAGCGTACCCAAAGAATTGACAGCAAGAAGTCAATTTGTATCTACGCTACTCATATGAACTGTGAAATTTCGCTCGAATCTGTATTCGAACCATTTCGTCCCTAGGTTGCATTAGCAGGGGCAGTTCATTTGAAAGGAGTTCGGCATCTTTATGGCTTAGGATATGATTGCCCCCAACTCCTTCTGTCGACTTCCTTAAAAGCGTGGCTTTCAGCTTGAGCCTCATGGTATGGTGGAGTGGTGTGAGCTCCATTAAGGCTTCAAGGGCCATTGTCGGGCACGCTGTTGTACGCAGGCTATTCGCTGCAACCTTTGCAGTTGTTTCTTTACGGTGATGATCCACGCCCTGTCCCCCCATGCTATCACTCCATAGGTTAGCATGGGTCTTCCTACCATTAGGTATAGCCATCTTAATATCTTTGGTGATGCACCCCCTGATTTACCGGCTATGCTACGACATGTATAAAGCGCCCTGGAGCACTTTAATGTCGTATTTTGCGCATGGGTGCCAAAGTTAAGTTTGCTGTCAAATGTGACTCCCAGGTATTTAACCTCCCTGAATACCACTGTTAGCAAGTCTGTTAAGTAATTCTTCCCTGCTTTGGGGATGAAAACTACCGTAGATCTCCTCCATGCGCTTGGAATGTGTCCGAGGGCTAGGCTACTTACAAGTGCTTTTCTAATACGGGAGAGGAGTATTTCCTGTCTCGTTTGAAGGAAGGCTGGCGATATGCCGTCCATTCCGGGGGACTTATAGGGCTGGAATGTACCAATTGCCCAATTTAGTCTCTCCATTGGGACTGTCGACTTGGGGCATGCCCAGTTCCACCAGGGGGCATACTTTCCCATATGCTTTTCCCTATCGGGCAATTATCCTCAAATGCATTAGTTATGCACTTGTTGAGGTCACCTATGGCCCTATCTAGTTCTTGCGGATTTCTGGGTATACCAGCTAGTCCGTTTGCTATGTGGAGCTCTAAGGTCAACTTGTAGCCTTCCCAGTTGGTTTTCCTGTGGTTGCGGCTTGGTATACTACTATCCGCATTTAGTTGTAACTTAAATAGGATAGTTCTGTGGTCAGACATAGATTCCTCTTGGGAAACATGCCGGTCCCTAGGGTGAGGTTTTAGGGACCGATTAATCCTGGTGATGTCTAGCACCTCCTCCCTGATTCTAGTTACAAATGTCGGTGTATTTAACAATAAAATCCGTTAGGCATTCACCCCTCAGATTGATATCGCTGCTGCTCCATATCGTGTGGTGCGCATTGGCATCGCATCCGATGAGCACTGAGATTTTCTCTCTCCTGCAGTAATCCACCAGTTTTCATATCCCTGGTGCTGGGCAGGCTTCATCACCTGCGAAGTACGCAGACACCATAGTCGTACAGACCACGCTACCCTTGGTCTGCACCAGTATGGTATCCCCATTAACATTGTATTACCTTTTTTCTGCATGGTGTTCAATTTCAGAGTTTATAATAATAGCTACAAAAATTATCACGTGTCTATTGTGCCTTTGACAAGTAACCTGTTTCTATAAAAAGGTCAGTGTGGAATAGAAGCGTAATGAAAAAGGAAACATCGCAAAAAAAATTCACTAATTGCAGAAATAGCAATTTCTCATTTCATGTCTTCATTTAACCTTTTTGATAAAAGAAATTTGTTTTAGTATACAACTACTGTATACAACAGATATGATCTGATTTCTCTTTATCTATGGCACAAGCATCCCATCTCAAGCAGGAACATTTAATTATTTTAATTGCCTGCAAATATAAAAGCTGCTACATATCGTACAAAACTTCAGTCGACGCTCTTTTCACAAAGGAAAAAGTCGAAAAACAAGTGCAGAGCAAAAATGAAGGGCCGAAAATCACACAGTGGTAAGACATTTATCGAACTTTTATGTTATAGTAATTTTGATTCAATAACTCTGCTGTCCACTTTCAGTGTACGTGCTGGTTATTGCATTGTCACTTTTTCTAGGAGCTGTGGCCGACGATTGCTGTCAGCCTGGCGACACCAAAATTGACGCAGAGGATTGCACGAAGTACTACGCATGTTGTACTGGTCAATTCGTTCACAAGACGTGTTCCAGTGGAATGTACTGGAACCCACAGAACAGCGCTTGCGAAACAAACAATGGTGAATGCAACAACAGTGAATGTAATTCCCCCCAACCACCCTTAACATGCACCAATGGAGAGACCCAGGCAGATCCTACTGACTGCACCAAATATCAACTGTGTACCAAAGGCCAATTTGTGTCGAAATCTTGTGCCACTGGAAACTACTGGAACTCAGTAACCAGCCAGTGTGAAACGGACAATGGACAATGCAAGCCCGTAACATGCACCAATGGACAGACCCAGGCAAATCCTACTGACTGCACCAAATATCAACTGTGTACCAACGGTCAGTTTGTGTCGACATCTTGTGCCACTGGAAACTACTGGAACTCAGTAACCAGCCAGTGTGAAACGGACAATGGACAATGCAAGCCCGTAACATGCACCAATGGACAGACCCAGGCAAATCCTACTGACTGCACCAAATATCAACTGTGTACCAAAGGCCAATTTGTGTCGAAATCTTGTGCCACTGGAAACTACTGGAACTCAGTAACCAGCCAGTGTGAAACGGACAATGGACAATGCAAGCCCGTAACATGCACCAATGGACAGACCCAGGCAAATCCTACTGACTGCACCAAATATCAACTGTGTACCAACGGTCAGTTTGTGTCGACATCTTGTGCCACTGGAAACTACTGGAACTCAGTAACCAGCCAGTGTGAAACGGACAATGGACAATGCAAGCCCGTAACATGCACCAATGGACAGACCCAGGCAAATCCTACTGACTGCACCAAATATCAACTGTGTACCAAAGGCCAATTTGTGTCGAAATCTTGTGCCACTGGAAACTACTGGAACTCAGTAACCAGCCAGTGTGAAACGGACAATGGACAATGCAAGCCCGTAACATGCACCAATGGACAGACCCAGGCAAATCCTACTGACTGCACCAAATATCAACTGTGTACCAACGGTCAGTTTGTGTCGACATCTTGTGCCACTGGAAACTACTGGAACTCAGTAACCAGCCAGTGTGAAACGGACAATGGACAATGCAAGCCCGTAACATGCACCAATGGACAGACCCAGGCAAATCCTACTGACTGCACCAAATATCAACTGTGTACCAACGGTCAGTTTGTGTCGAAATCATGTGCCACTGGAAACTACTGGAACTCAGTAACCAGCCAGTGTGAAACGGACAATGGACAATGCAAGCCCGTAACATGCACCAATGGACAGACCCAGGCAGATCCTACTGACTGCACCAAATATCAACTGTGTACCAAAGGCCAATTTGTGTCGAAATCTTGTGCCACTGGAAACTACTGGAACTCAGTAACCAGCCAGTGTGAAACGGACAATGGACAATGCAATGGCAAGCCCGCATGCACGAATGGTGAGCTTCAGGTGAATCCGACCGATTGTGCTGGCTATTTACAATGTGTGGACAATACACTGGTACCGAGAAAGTGCGGCAGTCAGACCTATTTCAATGCACAACTGTTGACTTGTGTTGTCGATACTGAGGGCGTGTGCATTCCCAAGGCTTGCGAAGGCGAGTGCTGTAATGCACCTAACAACTGGCTTGGGTCCGTTGCCAATAACTGCTCCGCGTTCATCCAATGTCTATATGGCGAGAAGATACAGATGAATTGCCCCAATAACCTACAGTTCAATAGCTTGACACTGGAATGCGACTTCCCTGAGAATGTTAATTGCGATGATGGCAGTCCACCACCGAGTGGACCCTCTGCCGGCCCCTCGGGCACCTACTGTGAGAGCCACGGTCGCTGCGTGGGACAACGTGATGGTGCCATGTTCGCCGATGCGACCAACGTCTGCAGTGGATCCTATATTGTGTGCCAATGCGAATGTGAGGTGAACTTCACGTGTTCCGCCGGATTAGTTTTTAATCAGAATATCCGGTCTTGCGACTGGCCCGAAAATTCCAATTGCTAAATTCATTAATAAACGTATCTGAAGCTGCATTTTTATTCACTTAAATGACACCATGCAACAAGGTTTTATTGCTTCTTATAATTTTCTCCGACATCTAGAAGCGTATGTCGGAGATATTCTCTTTTTCTAATTATAGTTTTATACCCTTGCAGAGCTGGTTGTAAACTTTGTAACGCATTGAATAATACGTCTCCAATCACATATATATTCTTGATCAGCATGACTATACGCTTTCGTTATAGCTATGCCCTTCTGGCCGTCCGTCCTCCTGTCCTCTCTGTGATACGGAGTTTTAAAGTTATTTTGATCAATCTGTTTGCTGCATGCAATACTTATGTTGGCGCCGGATCAGACTAATATATCACTTAACTTATTAACAACTGGTTTGCTCATCAAGGTATCACGACTAAACTCACCATCAACATCTGATCACTATATCACCACAATTGTGCATGCAGCAGTATATGCATTCATAATAATCCGTGCAGATTTGGTACAGTTGGTTGGTTAACAGCCTCCATAGTGAGGCCTCCCTGCTTAACATACAGCTGCATTATAGTATTCTGTATAGTGTATAGTATGCTGCGATCAGATCTAGGGTGGGAATGCCGGTACCGCCTCCAATCCATCCTGGTAGATAGTTACGAACCCAAACGGGGATAAGTGTAGCGAAATGTTTATTGTTGACAGAGTCGCTGACGGTACTAATGCGGAATGCGAAGCAATAGCAGAGTAGCAGACCAGCCTTGTCAAATAGATGGAGCACTTCACGAATCCTATCTGGTTTCCCCAGACTTTCCCACTATTCGTGCGCATATCTCGTGTGTAGCAGCGCTGAGTGCAGTAGCTGATAAGCTTGAGACAGATCGGTTTCAATGCCAAAGGAATTTATTGTATGTAAGTAAATTAATAATTGCCGCAAGCCGTCTTATACTCAATTGATTGCAGAATTCTGTGGCATACAAATCTAAATTGAATAATTCTTCACTTACCTTATTCTAAACGATCTGCCCTCATCTTCTTTTGGTATTTGATCGCATCATCCACCGACATCGATATCCTATGTTATGTACAGTGTTGCATTTTATGTAACAGATGTTATCACAGTCTCCGTTCTGCGTCATTAGTAGTCTGTTACCTACATTACCAATAGTCTGCGCTATAACTCGGCCATTCTGACCATGGGAAAGTTCTCTCTCTCAAACATACATTTAGAGCTAACAATATTTTTTTCTTAACTTATGCTATACATCATTAATTTTATAACGTAATATTAACATTTGAGCTGGAACTTGTAAAAAACTTATTTTTTTAATGATATTCATAATCTTCATCTTCGAGATGTTCATTTATTTCATTACTAGCAACTTGCACTTATTATCAGAAAACTAACCGTCATATTTTAACAAATTATTCACATTATCAATCAATTTACTCGCTGCATCTCAATCAGTTCGCACAATTCGGCAACAGCCTCCAAGTGGACGCATCGTTGTACCCGACTGCTTGTTGAATTTCAGAGCGGCCGTTTTCGCTGATTGCAGCCGCCGTCGCGGCTGTTGCCGCTGTTCGTTTCCTCCGCACATTCTCATTCACCGTTATTTTCAACTGTCTGCTACTGAAAGGTGCAGCTGCGGTGTTTTTGCAAGCATTTTTTATCGCAGCTCTGATATTTGAAGCAGACATATCTAAATTGAATACTGCTTCCAAACACACCCGCTCCCTCGCTTTATTCGTAACAAACTGAGCGAATCTGCTTCAAGCTGGTGATTGCATATTTGGTGATGTACCCCATG